>JAYKAV010000389.1:1837521-1929092 GCA_035582835.1 Phoebastria nigripes | reverse complement strand
ACCAGTGCCCTGAACAGGCCGAAGTCTACCCTCCGGAAGTCCATGGTAGCGGTTTTGCTGGTCCCGCTCCTTACTTCACCAAGAATTGAGAATTCTATCATTTCATGGTCGCTAAGCCCAAGACTGCCTCCAACCACCACGTCTCCCACCAGTCCTTCTCTGTTTGTAAACAGCAGGTCGAGTGAGGCACCTCCCCTGATAAGCTCCCTCACCAGCTGTGTCAGGAAGTTGTCTTCCACACACTCCAGGAACCTCCCAGACTGTTTCCTCTCTGYCGTGTTGTATTTCCAGCAGACATCCGGGAAGTTGAAGTCCCCCACGAGAACAAGGGCTAGCAATTGTGAGACTTCTGCCAGCTGCTTGTAGAATGCTTCATCGGCCTCTTCATCCTGGTTGGGTGGCCTATAACAGACTCCCAGCAGGATATCTGCCTTGTTGGCCTTCCCCCTCATCCTTACCCATAAGCACTCGACCTTGTCATCACCACAGTCATTAAGCTCTAGACAGTCGAAACACTCCCTRACATACAGAGCCACCCCACCGCCTCGCCTTCCTCGCCTGTCCCTTCTGAAGAGCTTATAGCCATCCATTGCAGCACTCCARTCRTGAGAGTYGTCCCACCATGTTTCTGYGATGGCAACTAAGTCGTAGCTATCCCGCTGCACAATGGCTTCCAGCTCCTCCTGTTTGCTGCCCATGCTGCATGCATTGGTGTAGATGTACTTGAGCTGGGCTATCGATTTCGCCCCCAACATTGACTTGCCACCCCGAGGCTCATCTCTCGTGAGCCTGGTTTTATCCCCTTCCCCCTGCGAACCTAGTTTAAAGCCCTCTCGATGAGCCCCTCCAGCTCATGAGCAAGAATCCTTTTCCCCCTGTGACACAGCTGACCTCCATCTGTCACCAGCAGGCCCGGTGCCATGTAAACCTCTTCATGATCCAAAAAGCCAAAATTCTGCCGGTGGCACCAGCCCCCGAGTCATGTGTTGATCAGGCGTGTTTTCCTGTCCCTGTCARTATTCTTCCCTGCCACTGAAGGGATTGAGGAAAACACTACCTGTACTCCTGATCCTTCAACCAATCGCCCCAGTGCCCTCAAGTCCCTTTTGACCGCTTCTGGGCTTCTCCGCAACCTCATTGCTGCCAGCCTGTATAACCAATAGTGGGTAGTAGTCAGAGGGCCATACCAGACCAGGGAGTTTCCTAGTAGTGTCTCTAACCCGGGCCCCAGGGAGGCAGCAGGCTTCCCTGTGGGATGGGTCCGGTCGGCATATCAGGCCCTCCGTTCCCCTCAGAAGGGAATCGCCTATGACAACTACCCTCCTTTTTTTCTTAGCCAAGGCAGTCATAACGCGTGGGGCTGGCCACCTCACCCTAGGCAACCCCTTGGATGGACCTTCATCTACATCCTCACTTGCCTGGCCCTTGAGTTCCAGAGCCCTATACCTGTTGTGTAAGGGCAACTGGGAACAAAAAAGTAAGAATAGGTGTAGCATTAAAAAGAAAAATCATTGAAAAGAAAAATCAAAATACATTTGGAGCTGGTATGATGTTGGCATCCTAAATCCTCTCCTTTTGTAACAGTGTTCAGTATTCCTCTTCTTAGGGGAGCAGGAGCATTATATTCCTTAGCTGAAATCTTTAAGAACTGTATAGTCTTCTGTCAGAAAATGGTGATCTGACATAACTGAGCTCTGTAGTGTCTGCATGAATATATTGACTGTATAAAAAGAATCACTCCATGTTATCAAAACACCTTTGGGTGCAAATACATATTTCACAAAGTATTTCAGATATCTTTAAAATATTTATGTTGCAATTAAACTAAAAATACTTAATGTGTATTTCACTAATTAAGCCAGTAAACCAACTGGGGCTTTCATCCCAGTTTGACAACATAGAATTTTGAAATGTCAAAACTGCCTTCAGGACAAAATTTCCATTTCTGTTGCCAGCTGTCATGATGGCCCTCAAAAGCTGCAGACCATACTGCTCTGATCTCTGCAGGTCAGGAGCTTTCGATTGCTACTTCCTACTTGTTACTCCCACTTTCACATGGGAAAGAACTCACTCAAGACCACTGCATGTCAAAGACTTATTCAGCAGGCAGGGGAAAACTTTATTCAACTGGGACTGTGCCCACACATCTTATGTGGGCTGCAGCTGGGGAG
This sequence comes from Phoebastria nigripes, assembly GCA_035582835.1. Classification (NCBI taxonomy): domain Eukaryota; kingdom Metazoa; phylum Chordata; class Aves; order Procellariiformes; family Diomedeidae; genus Phoebastria; species Phoebastria nigripes. Next base: position 1,926,921 of record JAYKAV010000389.1, on the reverse strand, counting down.
TAAACAATTACCAAGCCCAGCTACTCATCCACTGTGACAATTTATTGTCATCTCCCATCTCCTGACATACACATGAATAATCACTCCCTATGTAGTCCACCCATCAGTTTTGTCAAGAAGCATAGCTATGCCAACAGAGGGTGGTAACTTCTGGTGATGAGCAGCTGAGATCACTAACCTTCATCCAAGACTGACTGCTGCTTTGATTTAACTCCTCTCTTGCAGGTAAATTCTGCTTGGCTTGGAGTATGTAAAGAAATGCAAGCGCATGCAGGTTGCACTCAATATGCATTGAGCTCTTTATACAAACCAAGGCTTTCCAACGATGACAAAGTTGCATTTGAAAACCCACAAAGTAGTCATTACATCAAAATATAGCTAAGTATAACCACCTTACAAACATCTATCACATCTGAATACAACCCAGACATCTTCCTGCCAGAATTTTCACATTCTGATTCTGGTCCCTTAGAGAACCATGAGATATATTTACAGTTTCCATAAAAATAAACAAGAGAGACTGTTATGTTAATTCACCATACAGGGGTCCTCAGTCTCAGGAAATTTTGTGGGGATCTGCAAACTAAAAGAGATTGAAAACCACTGTTCTCTACCAACTCCCCAAGAATCTATATGGTGCTGATACTAAATACCTCCATATATTATTTGCATACTCTGCAGATGTTTGCATGCTGTGATTATGTAGAATAGCAGTGCCTTGAATCTGTAAAACACTGGTCTTATTTATATACAATGACATACTTGGTATTTTATGTTTATATTTTCTCATAAGCCACTTTTATATATTGCATTGGTGGGAAACTATCAAAACAGCTTTGAAAACAGCAAACACTCAATCACAGGTCAATTTTTCTGCCAATTCACTTTCATGTTTATCTGGGGAGGGAATCTTGGCTTTGGTGGTGTCAGAGCAAATTTCCTCACTGACTTGAGTGGTCCCAGAATTTCAGTCAGTGTGTTACAGTATTTTTATTGCAACTCAGGCAAAGTAATTTCTAGCCTTTCCTTCTCGAAACTATTTAATAGCTCAATGAAATTCACCATAAGGATTTTCTCATTCTTTTTTCTTCCCATCACTACTAGCTCTGCCCAACACACATTAACTAATTCCTTCTCCACTTGGTGTTTACACACTTCAAATATTCATAGAAGGCTACATTTCTCCACATTCCCATCACTGCCAGATGCATTAACTTTCATTTTGCCAAGCTGAATCTTCATTTGTTTTCATACCAAGTCTCTAATCTCTCTAGGTATCTTTGTATTATTACTATTTAATTTCTGTTAAGTACTGACAGTATGCCAGGTGCCTTCAGTTTGCCAGATGCTGCACAGAGTGGAAAGGTACAGTTCTCCTCCTGTGGAGCAGACAGTCTAAAAGACAAAGCAAAGATGGGATAAAGTGTCCTCACAGCTCAGAGCATATGGTTAGGCTTAGAATATGGGTGCAGCTGTGAAACTAGGCTGAGGGATGAAAATAGGCAGGGCCTTTCTGCAGTCCTGGTAAAAGAAAGAGCGGGTTTCCTGACAGCATCAGAAGGAAAGGTTGTGCTAATTTTGTGGGATTTTTAAGGAAAAGAGGTGGCACAAGGCTGAAAGGATGAGTTGGGGAGCAGGGCAGGGTGCAGAATGAAAAGCAGTGCAGAAGCCAAACCAGTGCCTGTCTTAGATGCAGATAGCGTCAGCAAAGGGAACGGTGGCATGCATGAGGAAAGTACCCTAGGTCCCTTCCTCATGAGTGAAGGCACTGAAATAAAAGGATGGAACCACCACCACAAAGGCAAGAGACAATGAAGGGGTGATCAAGCGGACAGCCAGCCTGCAAATATATAAGGAAAGAAGTGAAGACAAGAGCATCCTCAGAGGATCACAGATGAGACTGAGGAAGCAAATGCAGCCCAAAAGCTGCCAACACTGGGGATAGCAGCTTTACTGTCCTGCCCTGCACCCTGCCTGCAGTTCTACCTGTCTTGCTAGCATCCATGCAAGAGACATGGATGTGCTATTTAGACTTTATTGTAGCTAYAGCCATAGTCCACTTCGGAGTAGACATCTTTTTTCTCCCCACTGCATAGATCTATGGTCTACCCAGGAAGCACTCCTTCTCATATCCTTCAAATCTTAGAAAAGCAGATGAAGTTTTACAGCAAGACTCTTCTTTCAAGACCATGAACATTAAAAGAGATCTTGGCTCTTTATTCATGAGGCAAGAAAGCACACTAAAGGGAACTGAAAGTTTCCCCACTAAGAACAGGCTAGAGGCTTTCACAGTCTGAGAAGGAACAGTTGAGGGGAAAACCAGGGACCAAATGCACTTCCCCTCAATGAGGCCAAATTCTGGTACTTTTAGGAGCCACTGCCAAAGATCTGCTCTGTTACCAGGAAATGGCCTGCATTGCTTCCAACACACAAATACATACAGAAGTAATATGCGCTCATTACTTGTTACAGCAGTTCTCATGCCTGCTCCTTAGGCAACCTGGTCCTGTTCCCTGGACCTCTACCTCAAAACAATGTCAAATGTTTTCTCCAGCTTTAGTGATGAGATCTGGAAAGCTGGCAGCCAGCACCCCTTGTAAGGGCCACACACACACATATGCACCTTCTCCAAACAATCAAGCTTCCCAATAATGGTTCAGGCTCCTCAGTTCTGTGATTATCAACTAAAYCTCAAATCTTGCTCCCCCATTCCTGGTAGGAAAGAGTACTGAGCACATGCCATGATCTCCCATCCTCCCTCCCACCTCTTCTCCTGCTTCACCCTAGAAGGGATGAGACAGAGACAGTCCCAAGCAGGTCCCACCAGAGAAGGGAGGGAGACATGAAACACTAAAGTTATATTTATTCAAGCCTTAAAAGCTCTTGAGTTCCTAAAAGCCATCTTAAGGCTTCTCCATACACAGAGGTACCAAAGTACTGGCCCTCAAGGAAATAGAATACTACATATAGTACTGCACAGATGTGGAAAAGAGTTAGGACTCGAGTCCAGAGCAGAAGCATCCCTGACTGCATGAAAGCCAGAGAAATAGCCACTGCCATTCTATTTCTCACAGAAACAGCACTTTTTGCAAAGAGCACCCGCCTCCTTTCAGACATCCCTATTCCTTCCCTCCCAGGAACCTACAGGCAAGGAGATAAACTGTTTATAAATAGCAGTTTCACACCAATTAGCTCCATGCTCTGCAAACAGCATCACAGACTCAGTGTGTTGTTTCTAAGGGCTTGTTATTTTAGAGTACTACATATATATTTCTATATAATTGATCTGTTCTACTTTAAAGAGGCCATCAGGAAGATATGTGGGCAATTTATTGTAGAGGTAAGAGAAGGAGGGGCAATGGGAGTTAACCTCAGATTAGCTGTGTTTACACAACGGTGTTTTACAGTCCCAGCTCTTGGAACGAGACCAGAGCCCACACCATTCTGCCCTGCCTCMCCAGCACTCTGCTTTCCACTGGAAGGGAAGGCAGGCACAGCAGTAAAAAGTCAGGAGAACCAACCTCACAGTCATAACAGGGCCAAGATAAGCACAGAGAATACTCTGCCCCATAGCATGGATGCCACCATTTGGGCAGAGGTTTGTAGTGCTGGATGTCACAGAGCTCAAGCATAACTGCCTAAAGACATGACCACATGGATATGGCCTAAATTAGGTACCATTTGGCTATAGCAACTTGGCACACCTGACCAGCCAGAAAGCCAGCAAATGCTGGTGGCAAATATACAGCGTACTGGGATATCTCAGAAATGCTAAGGTCCATGGCCTCAGAAATCCCTTCCGTGCCCTGAAGATAACATACCATGACAGGAGCAGAAGACGCAGGCCACAGAACTATGACTATCATAATTTGTTATCCAAATACAGACATTAAGAGCAACCAGGGCTACTCTGACCTCCTGCAGAGCACAGGGCATAGCCTCCAATAGTTCCTGCATCACTCATAACTTCTGGCTCACATCATGCAGCCCATGTAGAAGGCTGCCAGGGCTGGACTGAAGACTTGAGTGCTGGTGAATTCCCCTGCTTCTGACAGAGCTCTTCCAACAGCTCATTACTCTGCTGTGCCTTATTTCCACTCCCAGTTTGTCTAGCTTCCATCTCCAGTTCTCACATCTCTTCACACCTTTGAGTACTAGATTAAAGAGCTGTCTTAGATCAGACAAATTCTTCCCCCGTTGGCTTTATTCACTCAAGACCCTTCACTTTGATAAGGTAAATAGATAGAAATGTCAATGCCTTCTCTGCAGATGAGAATATTTCCAACCCTGAATCTTTCCTGTAGTTCACTCAGCCATTTTCAGCTTTTGATGTGTGGACCTCAAAACTGAAACAAGACCTGGAATGAGTACACCAATATACATCTACTTAATCCATTTTACTGAGGGCTCTGCAGCAAGGAGCAATATACCACATTCAGCTCTGCCAGGCCAGCCAGGAAACATATGCAAGCATCACACCTTGGAACAGAGTGAGAGCCTGAAAACCTGGTAAGAAATAGATTTCTCCAAAGAATGTGGGAAATATATCTGGGATCTTGGTGCGGACCACACAATTGGCTTGTAGTCAGGATCCAGACAGGATTTTCCATTTGAAGGGTTCTACAACAGTTCTCCTGCTGTAACCTAGCTCCCTGCAATCACTGGCACCACTTCACAAGGGGACCGCTGTACTGCCGGAGTGCCAAGGTCAACATTTGCAAGTATGGCTATCTGTCCACCAAGAGATGAAATGCCTCTCAAAACAGAAGACATGGGGCAAACCTACTTGTGTCCTACTCTGATGTCCCTGAACGATGTCCCAAGCACTTATGTTCAGCCCATTAACACCAGAACCCCAAAGTCATTTACCAAATCAGTCCAGCACAAGAGACAGTTCCCAGCCAATGCCTGCCCCACAGTCTCTATTTTGTGATGCCCGACTTCACAGGATTAACATACGTCTTGCTTAGTAATGCTTACACACTGCTCCATAAAATTGGCCTTACCCTGCCATTAGTTAATATGCAACCCCTGTTATGTGTAAGCTTTACAAGCAGTGACTCTATCATCTCTTCCCCACAGACACATCTGTTTTGTTATTGTAACAAGTGAACTTTTCCATTTCTTTTTAGGGAATGGGGAGAAGGTCTGCTAGTTTAAGAATAAAATAGCAGCTTGATGAACAGACCTTATAGGAAAGTATTAAAAGCATATGAGGGTGACAGGAAAGAAGACAAACCTGTCAGTGAAAGAAGAAGTTGAAAGAAGTGATCACTGAGGGCAGATCAAGGGGAGAAGCTGTAAAAGCAAACCAAATCAGAAACATAAGCAGGAGCCACGAGATGTAGGGCCCTGAGAACAAAAGCTGATTTTGTTAGCTGATTTGTCACAGCACAATGAAGAGGCACTGAACTGACTTAAGGAGGCAACTGTATAATTAAGAGATCTCTAGGCACCTTCTCAAAGATGTCATGACTTGTAGTCAGGGTGAACTAGCAGAACAGCAAAGCAATACTGCAGGGGCCATCAGCTTGTTGCTTTTCCCCCATCCAGACCTTCTATATTGTACTGGAAAACTTCAAAAGCAAGAAAACACRGGCAGAAATGTGATCTTTTTTTCTACCCTTTTAAAGTTATTCTGCTGTAGCATCTTGGTGAAAAGTTCTGTGGAAAGCTAAGTCAGGGATCCACACAGATAATGCAGAAGAAATACATCCATTGGATAGGAGCTATTTAAATATTTGATGGCTAATATATTAAATGTTAATTGAATACTACAATGATTTTCTCCCCTGGACAGCACACAATTAACATTTAATTTGTTATAAAATATTTAAAGTTATGAAATATCCGAGGGCAACTGAAATGTCTCTTCCACCAAATTGTCTTGGGACAATGTGTAAAGGGGACAAAAGGTCAGGTTAGCATTTCAAATTCCTCCAGTGATCTGTACAAAAGACATGGGAAAAGGTTTTAGAGCTGTCACGGTTCAAGGACATAGTCAGAGGACATGAGGGGACACAGACAGATACCTGAGCCTGTCCCATCCAGGTTAAGCAAGATCACAAGTCCTCATGGCTACAAAGCACCCAGCTTGAAAAGTGCTGTGGTGACTATACATTCCTCAGAGAAAAATAAATGCTGTGCACTTAGACCAAGCATCTATCTTAATGTTGTTTGTTCCAGAGATGCCAGTGAGGGATTGGAATCTTAACTGCTCTGCACTCATTCACTCCAAGGCATATTGACAAGAATAGGATTCAGATGATACAGAGCCACTGCTTTGGCTGTGCCCAATGCTTCATTAAGCATCAGGGATGGTAATCAGCTTGGGATGTTAAAATTAAGCCAGTTGTTTAGGACCTGAACCCAAATCTATTTTGTTTGATGTAGCAGGGTTGAACATCCCAGCACTTCAGAAACTTACCTTACTCTAGTGCCTTGTTTAGCAAGAGGGGTAGGAAACCTTTTCTAAGACTGAAATGTGGAAAGGGACCTTTTAATTAGTCCAATAGTATATCATTCAGGAGACGAAGGGAATTCATATACAAGCAAACCAAATCTCTTTTGCAGGTACCCTTAATTAAAGAAGTGACTCCCATTGCTAAGAAATGCTGAATATGCCCAGGRGTACAGAAGGTTCACCTACTCAACTCCACATCGTTTGGCCTTGACTTACCTCAGCTTTAAAGGGAATACATGCTTTGTAAAGCTCATTCCTTAATGCAGCTTCTTTTCAATTCCTAACTTTCCTGGGCTCAGACCTTTCGTTGACTGTTTTCTAAACATCTGTTAAACAAACTCTAAGCCTTAGGCTTGTAACAATGGATTATTTCTACCTAGAAGACTTTCAGCTTCCAGAAGCTCCTCTCATTTGCTGCTTAGAAAAGTTTGACTAACATGGGGAAAAAACCCAACATATTCATTTCGTGACTATGTGGAAAATGGTACTGGGGAAAAAAATCCAGGTCTTTATCAGATGGAGGTCTCTGGCCTTCATGCTACACACTGGCTCACTCCCTTCATGTTCCTTGATAAGAGCCATATTGTCATCAACTGCCATGGTGAATCACCATCACTTCATGCACAAGTATACAGCATTGCAGAAAAACTGCATTGACAAACTGCAAGGCTTGTCTGTGGGAACTGACTGACAGCTTGCACCAAGGATTGCTCTGAGCCAAAGATGGTGATCCTGGGCCCTGGCTATAAGACAGAAGGGGAGCCTTCTGCCTGCTGAACTGTCTTTCTGCCTCTGTGTAGCAGAGAAGAGGGTTATAAGAGTACTTAGAGAAGGCAAGTGTGCCTATATGCTCAGAGGATCATAGTAATCATGGAGGATAAAATACTGTACATCTGAGGTCAAGGTCATGGTAGACTGCTGCAAGAGAGGAGTCTGGCAGCCTGCTTGGTGCCACCAATAGAGAAGCTGCACATACAAACAACTCCAGGAAGCTGAAGAGGTACCCAAATGAAAAGATTTGTTCAAGTCAATGCTGACTCACTGATTCAAAGAGACTCTTGATTTCACACACTTGATGGCTCAGCATGTTAGAATCCAGCATTCTGGTCTGACTTCTTGGAAAAAAGAGGTCTTTTTTCCAGTTTGTCTCCTCTTGTTCCATGAGCTTAGTACTGTGGGAAGCCTTGGAGGATTTTTGCTGGATTTTCCACCCCCCCTTAGTATTTCCTAATAACTCCAACATTTCAAACGATGTCCAAGCAGAAGTGGCCAGTAAGAGACTTTAAAGGTTTTGCAATGAATGTGTCCATAGAAATCACATTGCTTCTGCAGAATGATTCTGTCCCTTACTGCCACTGTCACAAAACTATCAAACAAACATGCACACTTTTTGGTTACGAAAAGACAAGAAACAGGAGACTATAGGAGTACTAAAGGCCAGAACTGATATGCTTTTTCAGAGCTGGGCAGAGCAACTTCAGAATACTTCTGTGAGGAAGAGGTGCTGGAGCACATGAATGGTGGGCATGAGCAGACATGTGCGTGGAAAATATAGGACATGAGCTAGTGAGGTTCTTTTGCTCACCTTGATTGCCAACCAGATCTTTGATCACACCTTGGGCTTCTTTCTTCCACCATGTCAGATTGTCCCTTCTTGTTTCACTGTGTTCCCACCCAAAATGGATTTGCCCAAGCAGGACCTGTTCTTCTGGTATGGTGGCTGCCACTTACCTATCCAGTAGATCTAGCCTTATAGCAGGTTCCTGTAACACCATAGTATATCAGTGTCATACCTAATTACCATTCTCTGAGGAGTGAGCCCATTAACAAGCTGCACTGAAACCAGCCCTGCATACTAATTAGGGAGCTGCCTTGGAGGATATTAATTAGGGGTGACACTTTCAGGGCAAGTTCTACTTTCCTTCTTTGTATCCCATTTAAGACATGGTGGGGAAATGTGAGTACCATACAAATAGAGACAAGATGGGGCATTATGGTGACAGCCTGTTGCTGCATCAGAAGTCAAGAGCAGAAAAGTTATAGCAATATTCCTTTTAGGACTTGCTATTGTCTCAAGGAAAATTCTAGAAAGCCCCTAAACACATTTTCCTCTACCATTCCTTTTTTAACCTAGAAAGGAAAGATGTGAGGAAACTTGTTTCTTTGTCTCCACAGAGGTAATCCTCCTGCTCCTTTCAGTCTTTAGTACAAAGATCTCACAGAAGTCCAGCAGCCTTGGCAGCAAATGGCTGGGGCACATGCAAGGGGATCGAGAACTCAGTTTCTTGTCCTGGCTCTGACACTGATTGAATATTTGTTCCTGAGTTCTTACTTCTGTTTAACATCTTTAGTCTCATACAGCACCTTCCTCAGACAGCCCTGAGCACTGCCTGGCTTCACAGCCACAGACAGAGGTCCCCCACTCCCACAGCACCACCCTGCACCTACAGCAACCTTGAAGAGCCAGCAAAAGAGCAGGTTCGCAACTTACTCCAGAACCCAGAGACAGGTTTTACAGCACCTTACAGATTGCTGAGTATTATTCTTAAGACTGGAGGTGGAAAATAAGCAGCAGGAGTGAGAACTCCACAGTAAGGAAGACCCTGTTTAGAAGTGTGTGCCACTTGTTTCTTTGCTGCACAGCTTCATATATTGTGTTGGTGTACAATTCACACATCTGTCAACACATCACTGTACAAATAATTTCACCTGCCACTAAACTGCTGCCACCTCACTTAACTATATTCTGAATGCATCCCCTGCCATTAGTTTCTGGGTGTCTCACAAAATGAGGAAATAAGCAAAACAACTGCTAGACTGGATCATGTCTGCAGGCCATGCAGTGCAGGGTCCTGACTCATGCTGTGATCAGCATGAGAAGCTGGAGAAGAATGTGTGCAATTATGCAATTAACAACCTGCCAATAGGGGAAGTTTCCTCCTTAATGCCATCAGTTATTAGTGAGCTGATACCCTGAAGCATGAAGGTTTGCATCCCTTCTGCATTTTTAACCTGTCTAATGTAATGGTGTGTGCTCTCACTGGCTATTTCAACATCCCTTCCCCTTCTGAATTCTACTGAGCTTCTGACCCCAAAGTTATCACATGGCAGTGAGTTCCACAGGTTAGCGATGCTGTAAAATGTACCTATTTTCCCCCTTTTTGAAGGGAATGCAGATTCAGCAGTGCAGATTTCCTGCACATTTTAATGCTCACATATATGCTTCATTTCAGCTTCTTTCTTTAAGGGGCCAAATTCTAGCTCCTGATTTGCAAGTCAGACTTGTTTAAGCTATTGGCACAAGAGACAGCAAAAACAGGTAAATAAAGAAGAGAGCTTGGCATTTCTTTTCCACATGTGAAAAACTGGAACTCTGTCTGTCATTTCCTTTTAGTGGTCGCTTACTCTGAATCCCTTGATTTCCATAACAGAAGCGATAATGCACAGATAACTTTCCTGGGGTCAGCAGCTGCTGAGAAAACCAACAAAACACTCCACTTTTTCCACCCTTTTTCCTCCAGGCTGAGGTCACTCACCTGACATCAGGAGGCAACAAAAGCACAACTACTCCACAAGGGAAGATGAGCCAGGAGCTGAGGATACCCACAGTGACCTCTCAAACCAGAGGCACAGCCCCATGGTATCCAAACAGGGCCAGGGCAGAAGCAGGTTCTGACAGCCCAGTGATGAACAGTAATGAAATGAGCCAGGTCCTGAGCTCATGCAGAAAATCCAGTCAGTTAAGGCAGCTAGAGATAAGGCTACCTCCAACATAGCTCAAGCCAGGACTAGGGGTTTGGGTCAGAGCCTAAAAGCAGTTGCTGGACCAATGGTGGAGGGTGCATGGGTGGATGGTCCAGGTGAGGCTGGTCAGGGTCAGGGTCAGGTGCACTCAGGGCCTTGATAAGCAAGTGATTAGCACGGAGTCCCATCTGCATGTAAGCCTCAGCGGCAGAAGGCAAGCCTTTCCCTCATTGTGCTGAGGCTCTGTAAGATATCAGCAGGCCAAGGAAGCTTTTCCAATTTTATAAATTCCTGTAAGACTCAATGKATGCAAGCAAGTTGGGGTGACTGTTAGGCAGTGGGCAAAGTTAGTTGCATTGACTCTTATACTGTTTTTTCAATTGCCTAAGCACCATCAGAGCTGACAGCTTTCCAAGGAGTATGCAAAATACCAGGATTCACTTTTGGTTTATTCTCTTCCTCTTGCCATAGAGAAAACTGTGCATACTTTTTGTTTCAACAAGGTTTGGGGCTTGTATCTTAAGGTCTACTGCACTTTTTTTTTTGTGGGAAGGAACACTTGCACTTTGAGGAGAGGTCAGTGGGATGAGAGACAGGCCTTAGCTCCTGTAGCAGTTCAGTTCATCTCAGACTAGCTCCTGTAAAGTGTCTGCTGCCTTCAGACAGAAACTTAGGCCTTGGAGTCAATGATTCCTGCCCAGCAATATGCATCCTGTCTCTGTCTGCACCCTCAGCCACTGATGCCTTAGAGGACAGCCTTGAGATTAGCCTTGCCTAGCTTCCATGCTGCAAGCTGTGAGTGTAGCCTCAGGCACAGTGGAAGCATGCTTCCCACCATGTGTGGGACCACAGGAGCCCACATATACCCAGCACGATACCTTGCTGCCAGGCACAGCCTCCAAAGCAGACCCATGGGTTGACTGTGAAGGAGCCACAGAGCCCAAAGCCAGGCAGGGTGCAAAGCATTTGTGCTTTTTTGCACAACCCGCTTTCACCGAGGAATAGACGTGGCCTGTGTCAGCCCTTGCTGCTGCCTTTCTCCCATGGGTACAGAGCAGCGATGTGTTCAAAGGAACATTGCTGGGTTCTATTCCCAGATTCATCTGTATGCTAGGGATGATTTCCCCAGTGGTTTTCTTCTCCAATGCTGGTGAATCATCCCCCCACCAGAGATGACATATCCCAGTAGCTTCTAAACATGCTTTGGAAAAGCATATTTTCTGTCTTTGGATTATGCCAGATGGCATCAAGTGATTAGTGGGTTTAATATAAGAAACTTCCCAGAGGAGGAAGCTCCTAGATCCCACTAGAGGGTCTTCACCACCCCTCTGGTCCTTCCCCTCCCAAACTTCAAATTACAGTAGCTGGGCCCCTGCTGCACAGCTGAGTCCTCTGCCACTCTATCAATACACTCTGAACATTTTTCAGGAACTAAGTGGAAAGCATTTCCAGCAAATGCTTTTAATGTCACTTTGTTTGCCAAGAGATGCTGCCTCCTGCTTTGGTTATCATTACGAGAAAGCATCTTTGCTTAAATAGGAAAACAAGTGATGATTTTTCCCTGAGTCGCTCATATCTCTAGCTAAGCAGCTTCTGTGCTCCCTGGCAAAGGGACGTGGCCTGTGCTGAACAGAAGAAAATACTTGGAGTYCCTCTTTTAAAAAGAACCCCTTTGTAAGCATCACCTCACCACTTCAGATAAAACCTGTTGTCAAACATCTGTCTCCCCTGTCTTCCTTCTCTCAGATGAGATCAGATAGATTGTTTGACTGGGTTTTTTTGGGCTGTAACCCATGCTAACATGCTGTGTTCCTTGCCTCTCTCTTGTGCCTAGATGCCACCTATGAACGTATTATGGCCCCGTATTTCAAGTCAGTAATTTTGGATACATTTCAGGTGAGAGATATTGAGGGAAAGCACAGCTCCCCCCAGAAGTTTACAGCAGATAACCAATAAGCTGAGTACCTTTCCCAACATTGCCTCATAGGAGTAGTTTGGAAGGGTGATGCTCCTCAGTTCCCCAGTAGGCAAGCATCCTTGAGGGAACAACATCTCCCATGGTCCAATGCACTCTCACCACAAGGCACTAGAACATGATGGGTTTCTTCAGATTTTCCATTTCTGGAAGTTTTCTGAGCAGCTCTYTACTTCAGACATAGCCTAGTGGCTCAAGTAGTAGCTGCTCACACCTTCCAGTCTTTGTTACTTTGTTACTGTTATCCTGAGGAAACATTTAAGCAAGGGCAAACATCTTTCTTGTGAAGGAGCAGAGAGAGGACCTCACCTGCATCAAGCAGCATCACCATTGCCACACCAACTGGCAGGTCCCAAGGGCAGCCTGGGTGTGACATTCAACAGCCATTTAGCTATGGTACCTTTTCTTCAGTGGGGATTTTAGAGCTTGTGACAACTGAAAATCATGACTTCTTCTGTTAAACAGGATGATAGCACTGTTCCTACCTCTCTCACAATCTGTCTTGAGTGGTTGACTGCAAACTGCCTGCGTGGACAGCCCATTCCCCCATACGGTGCCCAGGGTCAGAGATTCTGAACATTGCTGTAACACTGAAGCCAAGTGATCACAAATTCAAATTTATGGTACATCTGCAGACGGTTCCTCTTTTACTGCCACACTAGTGTCTTTTTAGATTGAGCCAACATAGTTTAAGAAGACAGCAGTTCCTGCTGTTTGTTACAGCCCTTTATATGAGAGGACTGCCCTCACAGCTGAGACCTAAAAACATTCATCTAAGCATGCCTAAGGAGCTGTAGCCTTTTACTCTGCTCCAGCTAAGTCTGCCAAAGACACCTGCCTGTGCTTTCACTACCAGCTCTGTCACGTGCAACTAGTGCCAATCAAGGATTTAATCATTGCAACACCTCACCTTTCCTTCCTGTGCCAAGTTACAATCCAAAATGTTCATGCAAGTGCCTAGATTTGCCCTTTGCAGCATAAAGGGAGAATGTGGCATCTAAAATGGCTTCTAAAACAGCCATCTTGCTGAGCAAAGAGAAAAAATTAACATTGTCCATAGTAACCTTGAAGGACAAAGACCATCCCTGAAACAAAATGATCCTGAAGACATGGACCACAATCTATATACTAAAAGGCAGAACAAGGGCATATGGTCCACAACTTCTCCTTTCACAGATCTCTGTGTCATTTAAGCAGCTCCACAGGTCTGGATGTACCATGACACTGCGCATCTAAGCATCACATGCCTACTTAGTCGAGGAGCCACAAGGACCCCACGGAGAGGAGAGTGAGCTCATGCAGTGSGAAGGGAGGCAGCACACAATGGGGAAAAGGGACACGTGTCATATCCCTTTTCCAGAAATTCAGGAGGGGGAAAACACAGAGGTGCAAATGCTGAGAGCAGCCCCCAGTGCACACTCCATCAAGGTCACCCCTCCTTGCCCCATAGCAGCACTGTATCTGCCTTTTGCTATGCTTGTCCTTGCCACCCTCTGCCTTCCAGACTGTAGCTTCTTTCAACACAGAAGACTTAAGTTTCTAAAAAACAAGGTGGTCATACTTCCCAGACACTGCATCCCATATAACGGCCACATTTTCCACAGCACGGTATCCTGACAGCCACATCACAGTGAGGATCATGTACAAATAGCTCTTGTGCAAAATGTATTTGCTGATGCTGCACATCACTTCTGACTCAAATCTGAAGTTTGTCTGTGTTCGTGCAGCCTCCCTTTACCTGGTCACCTTTCTCAGAGCAAGCTGTTTTCCTCATTGCCACCTTGTTCCTGTTCTCTCTCCCCCCCCTGCTGCTTCCTCAAAACAGTTTTGTGCCAAGAGCAGCCATAAATGCGTATAGTGGGGTGTGTTCTTCACCACCTGAAACTCCCTCATCTGTTCTCCAGGCCTGGGAAACAGCTGAAGAAACACTGAGCCTCTTCACTGTTCATTCAGGATGCCTCACTTTTTGCTTCATCTTTTACCGGCTCTTCCTCCTCCTTGCACCCACCTCCTTCATCTCTGCCTAGGCAGAAGTAATCCACTCTGCAATGCTACTTAACCACAATTCCAGCCAAAACCTACACGAAGTTAAGACCCTGCCGGAGGGTGCATGGCTGGGCTGGGACTAGGTCTCAAGACCTCTGCTCTTCTTTTGTCTGTCTGGCTAAAAGCTGCAGCAGTATATAAATGTTATTGCTGAGTGCCATGGCCAAACTGCTCCCCAGTGACCTTCCTACTCCTTAGCTCTATTCCAAACTTCCCTACTTCCCTGCCTTATTTTCTTGATGTTACCTGTAACTATGTCTTCTCCTCTCAAGCCTGGCTTTCAATGCCCTTGTGCTTGCCCTCCATAATTTCATGTGCCCCACTGCTTGCATGTCTCAGATAGGTGCACTGTGCAGCCACTTCACCTCTCAGCAACCCACTGCTGTGGAGAATAGCAGACATCAGTCACAGGCCATGTTCTGCGAGCATCTGCAGAGGGCAAGAAGTGAGGATGGCCCTTCTGTTCAGGTGGCAGCACTGTTCAGGCAGGTGGTACTCAGCTTTTTACCTGAGCCATCAGACTATAGGCATTTGCATGCAGCCCAGGATACTTATAGGCATCTGGGAAGCTTTGGAATAAATAAAAATTGAGTAACCTATGGGTCTTAGCAGCTGCAAGAGCTGGACAGTAGCTGTGACGACATGGGAGAGTGACTACATCCTAAACGAAAGACCAGAATTTCACCTTAGTCCTACTCTGGGCATCAGATAACATGGACCATAACATGTCTCTGAACAGCCCACTGAAGAAATCTCTCTCCCTCCCCTGACTCTAAAAGGAGCCAAACCCCTTTCCCTACAATTCGTCTCCCCTGACACAGAAAGATGCTTGTAGGATTCAGCCTGACACATTTTCCGACTTCACATCCATTGGCACATATTTGCCCTGTCTCTGCCACTGACTGATGATGCCTCTCCAGCCAGGCAGAGACATATCGGCCTTGATAGGATGCCTGTAGTAAGTAGGCTTGGAGTCACTTCGCTACAGCTGGGCAGCCAGCAGTGTTTGCTGAACATATCTAGCAAAGCAGAGTCATCTAGCTCTCAGCTGCTTTGCCTTTTCCTTCAGGTCCTGTCCAGGAGGTATCCACGCTCTCTGCACTGGCACCAGGAGGCTCGTTGGCAGGAATCTGCTACCTCGTGCCCACTGTGGTATCCACTTCAGTCCAAGCCACAGTGCCTGGAGACCAAGGCTCTTACCTTAATGCTTTGCAGCTTGATCAAGGTGAAATCTGATCTGTTGTTCTGAGGCCAAGAAATGCCAGGATGGCAGATGGCAGGGAAGAAAGGTGAGCAGAGCTCTTTACTGGCATCCAAGATCCTGGGAGAAACCAAACTGCTGCTGTAGGGGTCAAATACCAGGGCGAGTAAGAAGAAAAAGCTGCCAAGAAGTGTCTTGATTCTGTTAGAAAAGTCAACAGTGAAATATTACAGAGAGATTAAAACCCAGTATAATGACTTAATTTATTGAGAGTTAATGTCCTGCTCCCTCATTGACAAGGAAGAATCAGAGGGAGGTGAAATTGTTAAGCAACATGATTGCCCCCAGCTCGAGCTCAAGCTGTCCTCTTCCCTTTGAGACTTTCACAGCTCAGGGAGGCGTGAGCTGCACAGCAGAGACGGATGTCAGTGAACACAAATGCATCTGTGCTGGTGTGTGGGTGTGTGAGGGAGGCTGGGCAGGGCTCTGCCCGAGAACCTGGCATCCTTTCCCAATGCCAGCCACTCCTCTAGGCAGCAGTAACAGCTGTACTGTTCAGTGTTTCTATCATGTTTGCACACATAGATCTCCAAGCACTTCACAGGAGAGGGAACCGTTGTTGTCTCAGTTAACCCAGTGAGAAAGACTGCAACAAGCAATTGACCTCCAAGATCACCCAGCAGTTTAGGGAGGCCGAGAATTGTAGTCACGGGAGGCCATTAGCTCAGAGTGCTACCTTCTTCGCTAGATTGCCTCTCTTTCGGTAGAAAAAAGGCAAAGACGAAGTTTCACAGCTTGTCAAAAAGCCCAGAGATGAATGGGAACCAATGCAAAGTACCAGCAACTGTACAGATTCAGAGAAGAGCAGTAAACATGATTAAAGGGCTGGGGAAATTGATTCCTGGGGAGGGAAAGAGAGCTAAATATGTATAGCTGCCTAGCTATACCCGTAGGAGCATACTTAACCTGCTACAAGTATTTGATGGAAGAATAATTGTCCTGGGAGGAATAAAGGTCTTACAGCTATGAAGAATAGGGTGAAATTAAAAGGGTGGAGATTTAGCCTCTGATGGGCACACTCGATAATGGAGATGCTGACCTGTCTCCCAGAGGAAAGCCTGTTGCTTCGCTCATGCAGAGCTGTCTGGGAGACATCATTCTCTGGTACGGCAGCAGACTCTGGAGGTTTTTCCAGCCCTATTTACTTGGTTTCTGTGGACTAACAGAGGTTTCCCATCTCAGTACCCTGTCACTAGGGGTCAGGTGGGTTTTCGTTTTATAAATTCAGATGACAGCTAAGGGATACTTGGCAAATCTGTATCACTGGACAGTCTAACCAAACACCCGCCTCCAGAAACAGAAAGCTACAGTAATAATATACAATGCCTCTAGCCCTTCTCTCCAGAGGAATACGTATTGTTACTCTTGTCAGAAAACTGAGGGACTGAAATCTAGCATTTCTTATCATTAAGGAAATATTGCAGATGGTTGTTTGCTGTAAAATGTCATGATGGCAGAGCTCAGAGTAATGCTATCTAAAAGCAGGAAAAAATATAGCAGTTGTGAGAAGAAGGCATTGCAGTGTATAAAGGAGGCTTCACTACACAGAGCTGGTGAGTGTAGGTTTAGCCCACTCCAATACCTTGCAAACCACCATCTACTGCTGAATGCAGTGAAACCAAATGGTCTGGGCTTGGCACGTAAGGGAGCCAAGTGCACTGCATTCACCTACCTCAGGCAGTGGAAGAAGGCACATTCTTTGAACATTCATTGATTTACTCAGTAAGGATGCAGTGTTGGACAAAAACTGCTTGTCTAAGATGTGAAATGTGAAATTAAGTATCTGTACAGAAGAGGCAGAGAGCAGAGGTCAAAGACATTGCTGAGACCAACTTTCTTCATAGATYTCCAGACCTCAGAGTATCTTGCGCCCCACACCTGCAAGATGGGGTCTGTATCTTTTCCCATCTCCCCAAACACAGAGTACTTTCCACATACACTGGCAAGGGTTGTCATCATAACCTGCTGTCTCCTCTGAAGTGCTCAGTGTCTCCTACTGGGAGAAGTTACTTTTCCACCTGTTTCTAACCTTCAGTCTCCTCTGCTTAGCACCAAGACAAAGGAACGCAATGGTTTTGGGAGAGAGTTGCCCATTTTCTACACCTACTTTCCTCTCCTTTTGGGGCTTGTTCTCATACTCAGAGGAAATCTATTCTAAGGCCATATCTGTTTTCCATTTGCTTTAACTAAAGTATCCTGACCTGAAGTGCATACACACTGCTTGTTGACGCTGACTTTGCCATATGTGTGGGGCTCCATGTTCACTCCCGTTGACCTTCAAGCATTTTAAGGGAATACGCCATGGTACCTGATTCTGCTTTGCTCTGCTCTACACTCCTTGGTCTAATATATTTATTTATATTGGATAACACAAGAAATGTGGGGCTGGAGCAGGGGTTGAACTAACAAACTCCAGTTTTCATCTCCTATGACATCATGAATGTTTCCAGCAACATTTTCAAAATATTGTCTGATAAAATAGGCACCACACAGATAGAATCTGTGATCAGAAAAGGCAAAATATGGCTGTGATGGCACACAAGTATGAGAAACCACAAACTGGGAAGATTTGGATTTAGGGTTTCATTAGGCTTTCAGTACCACAGCAGTATGAACAAGAAGCAGGACTTACCACTTACTTCTGCTGGACACTAACTGGGGTCATTTTTTCTTGGCAGAACACTACTTCTCACCTGAAATAACTGTGACTACAGCAATAAGACAGCTATACAGGGCARGGATGACCAGCCCTGTCTCTTCAGGAGGCCAGTGGAAATTTCCCTTCAGAGCTCCCTGTGGGAAGAACTGCAACATATCTCACCTAGGCTCTTGACAGCTTTGCACAGAAGATGTTCCCAGACTGTGCAGAGACAGCCTAACGGTTCTCTATCTTTATTTTCTGTCTCTCACACAACAGGCAAAAACATTATTGGACTTATTTATGATAATAAAAGGCCTCATAGCTCTCTTTGTGTGGGTTTGGTGGCACATTCACAGTCACAAATATCAGGGCTGGATGTCATGTCCTTTTCCAGCTGCAGCCAAGAAGACGTTATTGCTTGGTCAGATCTGCTGACTGAGATGCTCCTGTGGCCAATCTCTTCCCCCTTTCAGGCAGAAGGACCTGGCTTAGCTTTAATAACAGGTCATTGCTAACCTAGTTCAGATGGCTAAAACAAATTGTGGGGTCCTGACAAAAAAAACACCTCAGGAGGCAGGTATGAAAAGAAGCTTACCTCAGGCAGAGGGGCCATGCCAGAAAGCTGGAGTCAGTACGCCCTTCGCCTGGCACAGCAGCAGCCAGCAAAGGGTGTGTGATCCGCGCCTCAGCTTGACAAGGTCTGAAAATCGAGGCTCATGATTTCAGGAACATTGGGAACAGGGGCTGATCTGCTGTAGGTTTGCTTCAGCAAACTGCTTGCTTTCTTCCTTCCCTCCTTTACAATTCTTCCTCCAAGTGCAGGAAAGCCAGCCCACCTGATTTGCAGAGCCTGTCACAGTGCCTTTAGACTGGAGGAACAAGTGTTTCCTTGTAGAATGTCAGCAGCACATGTTTCTGGGAGACTGAAGGGCAGGTGGTACTGCCTTATAAATCATCTAAACATGCCTGGTGTGATAAATGCCTGCTGTATTTTGCATAACATCTGGGACAGCACCGGAGAGACCTTGCGGGTTGGGAAGGAGCAGAAAGTGAACGTTTTCTGAACGTTATGAATTGACAAAGACAGAGATGGTGTCACCATATGGTCAAAGAAACAGTCAGAGATGCCCAGTCCGCCTCCTCTGAGGGGAGAGGCAATGGCTGGGGCATGAATGCACAGCAACCAAAGACTATTTGTTCTGTTTGGTTTTGTCAGGATTTGACAGTGTTAAGAATAGTGTGGTCTCTGTGTGGCAGGCTGAAAGGACAGAGGGAGGGTGAAAGAGAAGAAGGAATTGTGTGGCTTTCAGATGAACTGGTTGGTTAATTCCTCTGGGGTTAAAAGGAGAAAGATCAGGAACAGCAGAAACCAGCATGGGGAAAAGGACTCCGAGGAATTACTTCATCAGTAACAGGGATCAGGACAAAGAAGGTTTAAAGAACGAATCTGAAAAATAGTTTGAAGCCTGAGCATGATTTTAACACCTTAGTTTGACCAAACTATTTTGAACCATCTTCATCTATTCCTGAAAAATAAACATGACAGGACATCTCTTGTCACAGAGGAGATCTCTTGTTTCAACCTTCCTGGCTTCCAGCCCTCCTCCTAACACCTAGCTCCCACCATAACTGGAAGAGAACCCACCTGAGCATATTTTCAACGGGCATTGGAGACCATTACTCAGCACATCCCAAGGGAGCACTGAATCAATCTTCTTATCACACCTTGTGTGATTGGATCATTCTTCTTGCATTTGACACCAGTGCTCCAACCCATGTATGGAGCTGATTGAATCCCAGGCACATCTGGAACCACAAAGGAAAAAGGCATGGATAAACCTCAGGAAACCATCTAGCTTGTCCCTTGCTATGAGGTAAGATGAACTACAACTAAACCACACCTGGCAAATGGCCACCTAATCTGCTCTTAAAAAGCTTTCCAGTGATGGAGTCTCCACACTCTCCCCAGGCAATCCATTTTGGTCCTTCACTGCCATGGCCATTTTATTTCTAGCCTGAATYTTCCTTGCTGCAATTTAAGCCCATTATTTCTTGCCCTATCCACCATGGATGAGAAGACCAGTTTATTGTCTTTTTCCTTGCAGCAGCTTTTTATGTACTGGAAGAGTGTTACCACCTTCCCCCTTCAGCCTTCTTTTCTGTAGGCTAATTAACCCAAATTCACTCAATCTTTTTTCATAGGTCATATTTGTCAGAACACTGATTACTCTCATTACTGTTCTCTGGACTCTCTGTTCAGGCTCCTGCTTTCTTTAAGAGTAGTGCTGGGGAAAAAAAAATTAAAAAAGGTATGCCCACATACTTCTGCGAATGAGCATTTGGGTTCACTGCATTTCTACTGATCCTAAGTCAGCACCATGTTTTCACTAGATTATTTTCTCTTGGTTTCTCTTCTATTACTCTTTTGTTGCTTCCCAAAGATGTTCACAATAATTCTTGCCTCTTCACAACGCAATAGCCTGTACTGCCTGCATAGGCCCTGCTCCTTGTAGCACAAAGGTGGACTTCCCCATGACTTTAGAGTGCCACACACTGGACAGTAGATGAAACAAGGGTTTGCCAGCCCAAGCTTAAATAATGGCAAAGCAGCCCTAAAAGATTGCAGCGTCTGAATGTGTGTCCTATTATTCAGAAATTTGTTTTATCACCAGGTAAGATTTAAGGATGAAAGAATATGTTCACTTAAAAACATAGATTTACAATAATGGAAGTGAGTCGTAAAAAGATAGAAAAATGTTATTAAGATCATACTTAACCTAAGAATTCTCCATTGTGGCTTCAGGGTAGTTTTCTCTGGTCCCTATCCCTCTAGATGAGTCAGAATTGGAAGCAAAATGTTTGCAAGATGGGCAGTTCCAGGAAAGTTGCTTTGCTATGCATTGTTTATCCCAAAATAGAGCACTATCATTACTGTAAGTTCTCTTTTTTTGACATCTGAAACATGCCACAAAATTAATAGAATTCAACAGTAATTGTTCTAAAGTCAAATGCCTTGTAATACTTTAAAATCTTTATGCATTTGGAAACGTCTTCATAGTCCAATCTGGGCCATTTATTTCCTGAAATATCAACATTACTAAAAGCAAAGATGAAGAAGAGTGTGAGCCAATGTACCTTTGCTCTTGCTGTCTCTGCTTCTATTTCTGCTGCTACCATAAACAAGTCTGTCATGCCACACACTGGATTAGTTAACCCCCCATGAGGCATCTGGAGCAGGCCAGGGAGGAGATGTGGCAAGTGAGCCACAGTGGGTAGGTGAAGGGGTGGAAGAGTGAGCAGGGAGCAGTAACTGAACATGGAGACAACTATGGCCAGTGATTGTAAGGGAAGGAAGGTTGAGATCCATCTCTGGTAATATTGTGAGAAACAGAGGAGCAGCACAAACCAGTATCCATACAATGCAGTTTACTCCCTGTAGACACTTGGAATGAAATGCCACACCATATTTGTTATTAATCTCCACCACATTCACAGGCAAGCTGCTCCTATAGCTTTCCTTCACATGGTGGCTGTGTGCAGCATGTATCTCCTCCCAGCTGGACTCAGCTTAGAAGCTTTCAGTGCATTTGGGGGAAAAGAGCAAAAGGAGGATGGGCTTTGCAAAAAGCTCTTCATTGCACCACTTGAGAGTGCTTGCAGAAGTGCTGTCCAGGGTTTCCAACACAGAACAGGAACATTTTCAGTTTCATTCTGGGTCATCATTTTCTGAGTTACCTTGGATTTAGTGTTGGCTCCTTTCCTTGGATTCAGTGTCGGCCGAGCTTCTAAAGTCAGCTCYGCTTCCAGCTTTGCCAAAGCGAAGCCAGTTCCTGCTGCTGCAAAGGAGTGGTATGGAGCAGTTTCTGTTGCCTGTGTCATGTAGAAGCACTGAGCTGGTCCCACTCCATACTACTTGCCAGGGGAAACAGGCATTCGGGGCTGCTTGTAAGCATTTGGATATATGGGTAGGAGCCAGCCAAAGGGACCCTGCAGTAGGAGACRGCATGCACAGAAGGGGCAAGCTGGTCTTAAAATGGGGCAATGCAGTGTGGAACAGCATCTAGATGACCACCAAAGAGAGGATAGTTAGGAACATCTCCACATGAACCTGAAAGCATATTCACTCAAGGTGTAGTTACTGTTTTTCCGGGAGGACTTGTTAGTATTAGCACCATGTAAAATGCTATGGAATAGAGGCATAAAGGCATGCTGTGCCTAGCTGCGAGGCACTTCCAGGCAGATGAACATTTAGCGCCTCGAATATATAAATACCCTTGTTATATAACAAGGTTTGAGTTATGTTTCTTACAGCCTTGGTGAAAATCGATCACAGCTCAGTCTCAGTGAATATCATTGCAGAAGCGAAATGACTCTCTCAAACGGCTGCCAAACCTTCCCATGCATAAGCCCTAGTATTCACCCTTTTTGTCCTCAGTTACTGCAGTCAGCAAGAAGGGCTGATTTCAAGCCTTAACTTCAGCTCTGAAGAGCCCAGGAGCACTGCTGGAATCCAACAGTCCTTTCCCAAGCACAAGCCCTTTACCAGGCTCCCTCTGCGGCAGGTGACATTAACACTTCTCCATATAGTTGTTCAGAAAGGAATGTTTTTTCACAGGCTATTCATTGACATACAGCTCCCACAGCTAATCCTAAAGTGCTTTCTAACACCATAAACTATACACGTTATAGAGATTAGAGCTGAACAAATATTTCACTATAAATCATTTATTCAATAAGTTTCATATGGGTTTTTTTCTATTTGTGAACTGTCTGCAAACTGAAAGCCAAATTCCCGAATTCATTCATTAGTCAAAATTGCCCATGAATTTCTCCTGCAGATAGTTTTTGCCCTGCAGGCCATTCATGGACAGTTTGTTATGAATAGCCTCAATTCAATGCTTGGTTGGTTTAGCTGCAGCAGTCATGTGGACGTGCCTCTGTTCTGAATTAAAATTCACTTGCAAATATGAACGAATATTCACAGGGAATTTCTCCTTCTGTTCACTCAGCCCTGGTACAAATCAGCCTATTCAATCTAACTGGGTGGGTTAAGCTGTCCACATCAGCACAACAGGCTGGAAAAGGAACAAAGCGATGCCCAGTTGAAATTGTTCAGTATAAAGGCAGGATGGGAATACTCCGCTGGACAGTTGTGAAGTGTCAGAGTTGATGTCCTCACTCTTCCCTGAAGGGTGATCACTAGACATAATTGGGAAGATGGCTACCTCTGCAGTGTAGCACAAGGATATCTGTTCTACTGCTACCCAAGAAAGATGGATGCTTTCTCCTTACTCAGTATTCTCATAATGAAGTAACATGGGTGAGTTTTGAGTCACAGCCAGACCCAGCTCCCTCTTCCCAACCTGCTTTCCAGCGGGTTAATCCATTCAGCATGTTTCCAGGGTGTTTGTAAGCATCCTTCGCCTCTCTAGAGAAGAAAGTAGACGAAGTAGAACATAATGTGTTGTAAACACTAGTTTGAAGTTTGAGTTACCATTCAACAAGCCTGCAGGCTTCTCTCGTCCTGTTATCTGTCTCCAGCAGATGTTCTTCACATCAGATCACAGTGTTGCAGTCCCTGCTGCTGCCAGTACTGCCAAATCCAGCTGCTACTCACATGGGGGCTCTGAACAGCCACCGAGCTGCACCTGCTGGTCCTGCTTCTCCATCAGCAGCACATCAGGGCAGCAACGCCCTGAAAATCTCAGGCAGATAACAACAGGGGCTATGTGTGTCTCTCAGCACCACTGGTGTGCCTTTAGGAAGAAATTTCACAGGCTGATGCAACATTGCTAATTGTAAGGCTTCTTTTCTTATTTCTGAGGCTTGAATTGCTCTGTGTAGTTATTTCATGACAGAGAAGCAAATCCAAAGGCCTTCTCAGTTGAGATTTAAGATAAATATATTGGCAGCTAGGAGAGAATAGTAAATGTCCCCAGCTGGAGAAAATGTTGACTTTATGTTGAGAAACTCAAGGCCAGAAGAAACCAAACAAGGCGGTGGGGAGAGGGAGGAAAAAGAAAAAATACCCAAACCCAGTAAACAACTGCCAAACCTGAAAGCTTTTGATTTTGTGATGAAAAATATTTCTATTCCTTCCCATGAAAAGCAGACATTTGCTGTGAAAATATTTCACAGAAATTTCATATGAACTTTTTACCATCTTTCTTTTTTTGCCAGACAGTTTTAAAGGAGGTCTAGTACAGGCTGAGTAATAGTTATACATGCCTCCAAGCTGCCATTTGAAAGGTATTTGTATTCTTTGTAGTAGAAAAGCCCCGTTACAGAGCCTTCAGAATGTATACAAGATATCAAAACCTTCTCTAGACCCATATTACCTTAAGCTTTGACCATGAAATGTGTTGAGCCTCAGTCTATTCAAGACACTGCTGCCATTACCCTCTCCAATACCTTTTGCTCAAAACACCTCCAAGCCCTTTCTTCACCAGTTCTCTTTCCCCTTTGCAGTCCATTTGAAGCATTTTGCCCTCACCTTGACAACTCATCTTCCACCCACTTCTCTGCACGTGTTTCTTCACTCATCTTTCTAGTAGCACCTTTGCTGAAGCCTCTTGAGTAGTCACTCTCTCACCTCTTCCGAAAGGGTCCCACGATGAAAGATACATCCATGATCCCTTTTGTGAAGCCGTTTTTGCTGTTCTCCAAATCTCTCCCTCCATGAGATTTGGTTTTCCAAGGTCTTCTCTCAAATGCCTGCGAGCAAATCCAGCATTCCTCTGCTCCTCCAAACACACATACATTACTGAACAGGAAACTACAAAGGCACACATGAAATGGGCCTGCTCATTCATCTTACTGTCAGTCTTCTTGCATCCTTCAGGAAAGCAGACTCTAAACTCCTTGGAACAACCGCCGTGGCCTTTTTCTATCTTCAAAAGTTCCTACCACTTTTATCATGATAAGAAAGAAACAAACAAAAAAACAACAAAGAAAAAAATAAGCAGTACTTCACCTAGGATGGAGATAAAACCCCCTTTTGGTTTGCAGCAGCAGCTGTTAAACAGTGATCAGCAAAGCTGCATCACAGCAGGGAAGAATGAGAGGGAAAATCCTGTAGCTGGTTAAAACTACTTTGGTAGGAATTTATGGAGGTGAAATAATTTACCTTTCTAACTGTAAAATTTAATCAAATTTCATGTTTTTTACTTGCTGGGACACCTTGAGGAGGAGTCATAGCTGTGAGTCTTGTCAAAAACAAACAAACCAAACTAATCTGCAAACAAAACACATGTCATCTTTTAATAACTTGGAAGAAATTGTGCACTCACTCAAAATCACAGTGCCTCCCCCTGCGTATCGCGTGCTGCCACCCCAGCCTTGTAGCGGCTCAGCACAGCCCCTCACCCAGGCAGGCCCTTCTCCCTACGAAGGTGGGAGGGTGATGGATCCCAGCTAGAAGCATATCTGCCACTCAGTCTCCTTCACCCCTTCCCAGGAAACATAGAGGATTTTTCATCTCCAACATTGGCCTTGGAAGACATGAAGGTTGCACCCAAGGTTATATGAATGAAGGGTGCCAGGTCCTTCCTACACAGCAAATGAATGATTACAAAGCTATTGTACTAGAAGGGGAGGGAAAAAAAGTGCATTGCTGGCAACTCTCTTGATTTTATTTTTCCCCTCGCACCCTTTCCTTTGGAGCTATGTAAAACGAAAAGAGTAGGGAGAGATTTAGCTTATATTAGGTTTACAAATAGCCCAGTGAATAGGGAAATGAGATGCATATGCTGCATGTTAAAGTGTCACCGCCACGCAGCCCGATGCGACTGGGATTTGGAAAGAAGCCGGGTCCTGAAGATTAGGTGCAAAAGACTGTCAGTCAGGAGCATGCTGGAAGAAGGTTTCTCGGCGCGCAGCTTCCGAAGCGCTTGATGCTGCTGCCCCCCGACGGTCCCTCCGAGCAAGCTGCCTGCATGCAGCCCCGGCTCCGGCGGCTGAAACTGGGCTGGCACGCCGTGCTGCTGGGCTGCGGCTGGGCTCCGGCCCCGGCGCTGGTGGCCGAGTGTCACAGCAGCCAGGCCAGGGGAACCGGGGGCGTGCAGAGGTGACCCTGAAAGAGATCGTCGTTTTCAAAGGTTTTAAGTGCAGTCATGGTCTGGAGGAAAAAAAGTCTATTAAAGATGACGACTCGGTGCTCTCTATTTATTCCCTGTCACTGAGATTTATTTTCTGCCCAAAGTTTTTCTTTTTTTTTTTTTTTTTTTTTTCCAAAGTGCAGGCTCCATCTGGCAGTTGAACATCAAGCTCTGGTTTTGATACCTTGCAATAAGGGTACGTGTTGATAGTTGAAGCTGCTACCTTGGCAGCCCTGGAGACCTAAGCCCTCTCTTCACAAGGTATCCACGTATTACAGTCTGTCCACATAGTATCATGGCTAGCTTCTTCCAAACACTGGCTCCTGCCAGCTCAGCTCACGCTCTTTGTCTAGCAACAACACTCTGTACCAGCTCACGAGGGCAACTAGTCGCCATGGCCTGCCTGACCTCTTTGCTAAGCCCGCTGGCAGGGGAGGCCAGGAACAGGGGCTGGCTGTTTTCATTACTCCTTTTATTTACTATCCTTGATGAATGACAGGTGACATGAAGGCTGTTTATATCTCCATTTACATCTCTCTAGAGGAGGGGTGGGGATATTTGGATGTAGATTCTCTCATAATTTGGGACATCAGGGTTTGTTATCAGCATTCATAAAGAAGTTCCACACCTTGGAGGCAGGGCAAACGCCAAGAGATAAGCAGCTGCCTATTACACGGGGCAACATTTTCACTGAGATGTGCTGCCATCACCATTGATTTACAGAGGAGTGGACAAGACTAAGTTGTTCTCTCTTAAGAGATGGCAGAACAAAGTTGTTGGGTGCTGGCGAAATCATTGGACTCACCACCTTTACAACCTGCCACCCAGCCCCCTTCAGTTCCCTCAGAGACTCACACTGGGGCTAACTGGGCCTCACCACAAAACTGGGAAAATTGGGAGAGATGGAGGTAATTGGGAGGAGGCAGAAGATGGATGAACAGAGGAAGGAAGGGTGAGAGAAAGGCCACAGAGTTGAAAGCCAGAGAGGGAGGAAAAGGAAACTGGACAGGGGGCTTCAGCCTCATGGACTGGGGAGACAGGACTCAAGAGCGTAGGGAACAGGCAAAAGAAAGGGGGAGGGAGTAGAAGAGAAGGAATGGCAGAGTCCACAGAGAGGGAACAGACCTGTCAGCAGTAGGAGAGGCAAAGCAGAGAGGGGGGACAAGAAAAAAGTCCTCTCTGAGGGAAACACCAAAGGAGGGAATAGCTCAGAGAGGATATATGGATGGAAGAGGGGAAGAGATGGAGAAAGCCAGAGGAGCCCCAGATCTGAGAGCGGGAGGCTGGGGGAGTAGCACACTGTGCCTTTGGGACTTGGCTTGAAAAGACAGCTGCCTTGGGGATGAGGCATATGAGGAGGGACAGCACAGAGGAAGACACAGCTGCCCCTGTCTGTGCTGTGGTTGTCACTGTGCAAAGGAACTGTATTCACTGCTAAAGCTCTCAATGACTTCTCCACAAATAGCTGTTTTCACCAGCTTACCTCCAAGCACACTCCTTGATCACAAGTAACCAATGTGCTGGGAAGCTGTTAATGCTGCAGCAGTCCTGTCAGGAGCAGCCCAGGCAACAGAGCTGATACTTCTGCCTGGTATCCTGAAAGAAAGCTGAACCACCACACAGTGCAGCATTGACAAGGTCCTGACACCAGTTTACAGAGAAGAGTGGCCTTTGCACCACTCCACAGAGCAGCAATGCTCCTTCAGTCAGTGGGGCAAGTCTTAAAATCCCACCTGCTGCTCCCCAAACCCAGTGGATGGTCCCTATTTCAAGGCCACACAACATGGCAACCAAAGCTCTCCATTTCCTACAAGGAGTGCCAAAAACATGAAACCCATAGCTCCCTCTTTTTCTCCAATTAGCAAAAAAGGTTTGTCTTTCCATCCAGGTCTGAGGAGGGCTCGGGAGTTAGCTGGGAGCCTGCAGCTCCCAGCCATAGCTGGGAGTGGTAAGACTGCTAGCCAGGTGTATATTAACCACAGCTCTGCCTGTGGAGGTAATACACAGGCAGAGTAACACTCTCCTGTGCTTAGGTAACACCCCCGGGACAGAGTTTGCTTGATGCTAGATAAAACCAGCCCCCCATGGCTTTCCTGTCCACTGGACAAAGCTACCAGGTTTGCCAAAGGTGACTGGAACTGAATTAAATCCTTTCTYGCATCTCTTCAGAGCTAGTTTGAGTGTGGCTGGTCACCTACTTTGAAGAGCTGCAACCCTGACAGAGAGGAGTGAAGGAACTAGGCAGTCTTGAAAACACAGGTTAGCACTAAGGAAAATCATAGTCTCTGGTTACAAGTAAATTAATGAGAAATACAGAGATCTGTGTATCCCTAGCATACCTTCTCTGCAGCATCTGGCAAAGTTAACACCCAGGGCTGGCAATGTGCATATGAAGAAATATGTAGATTACCCTTAAAAAATAAAACTCTTATAAGGCAGTCAGTCAGAACCAATATTGGAAGCGTTCCCTTTTATTCCCGTGCCTAGTAAGACTGTGGACTCTCTGAGCAGAGATCTTTAAGAGCAAGTTAACCACYTTTCAGCAAGGGATTAAATATAGTTGAACCTCTTAGGTTGGACCCTGTGGGGGTTGTGTGCGCAGGTGCGCTCGTGCATGTGTGTGTAGATTAGATGATTTTTTTGAAGTCATTCTCAAGCCTGTTCTTTACGATTATATCAATTTTCCAGGTGGGGAACAAAAGTTTCAGAGAGACTAAAGCTGACATTTTCACTCTCAGGCTCCTATGTTCAGATTAACCAACAGGTCTGTCTCTGACATGCACTCCAAGTGTCCAGCTGTGGCCCCCCAGGATGGGTGTCTGCATCCCTACTTACCTCAGGTCATGCGGCAAGTCAATGACAAGCTGAGAGTGAAACCCAGGTCTGACTAGTACACCAGCAGCACGTTTGCTGGATCACAAGTGCCCAATGTATTTGTCTTCATTTAATGTGCTTTTTTTCTATCCTCTTGAGTAATTTCCTTCCCTTAAGGATATAAATCACATACCTACAAAGTAAAGAATTATTTAAAGAACATTTATATTTAAGCTCAAAAAGGAGTTCGAATTTAACTCCCTTGTGGCTGAGATGTGACTGGCTGGTGAATATAACTTGGCTTCACTATATGAGGATGTTTTATGGCTTCAGTACCAGCTGGCCTGCAAACCAGTGTTCAGCACACTGGGGTGCTACTGTGGGTGAATACCCTTGCTGCAAGTTAACTTAATACTGCCTTCATTCATTTCACCTAAATCAAACTACACTGCTCTCAGCCCCAAATGCACACACGCACACATCAGGCTTTGACCCAAGTTAACTCAGCCAGTTTAACAGCTCCATGTCATTGCGTGCCACTCTCAGATGGAAACAAGGTAACAGAGGTTTCTCTTTACTTCTCTAAGTCACGGTACAATTTCATTTTGTCCCTGATCCTATTGCTGATAAAGACTGGGGGGGGAAATGCAGGAGTGGATCCATTCCCAGTGACTTCAATAGCATTGACAGTAGCAAGTGTTAAAGGTAATCTGTTAGTATGAAAAGGGATACTCCTCCTGTTTATTAAGTATAGCTTAGCAGCAGAAACACCACCAGAAGCTTTAAATGAACAACCAAAAGGACCTAAAAGAAATTAATACATAGCGAAGACTCATAGTGACCATGTTCTAAACAACCTAGCACCTCCTACCTGTTCTCTCCCACTACTACCTTGTGTGGCAGTTGCATCTGTGTGAGGGCTGTTCCTTTCCCTCTGTGCTTCATTCTGACAAGCAACGGATTTGCAACAGCTCTGAATAACACAAGTCTAATGCTGAGACTTAAGTTTATGAGAACTGAAATATGATGCAAAGATGCATGGCCATTACATCTACAAGACAGACAGTCACTGATAACTTCCAAAAACCTTTGTAAAAGAAAACAAAACAAAAATCTACAGCCCAAGAATCCTTTGTGGCCAACAAAAATCATTTAAAGCTGGCAGAGACTGATTTGATCAATTTTAATGCAGACCTTGAACTCCATGCTCAGAAATATGACACAGACGTCAGGCACTGCAAGTCCCTCCCAGCCAGTGGACAGGGAACTTCGTGTCAGTTGAAAGAAAGGTTAGACCTACTGTGTATCTGGTGTGCGCTGRGGAGAGATGGGGGCACAATGTTTATATTAAAGCCCAGCTGAAAGGCTACCAGAAAAGTCCCATGGGCTGTATGTTCTTGACTTGACTGACAAGAATAGAAATGAGGGCATGACTCAGAAATCCTGATTATAAGCTGCATTTCAAAGGCAAACAGTATTTGTTGAGTAGCTGGGCTTAGAACTGTGGTTTGGACCATTTCATAGACCAGCTTTTGGTAAACACAGATCTGGAACCAAGCTCTGATTTCTAATATCCCAGGAGCCCACTGCCTGGGGCTGGAGATGGCTCTGTGTAAAGTGAAAAGCTTTGGAGTCTTGGTCACATCCAAAATCTATTAGGGTCATGTTTCCTATTTCCCATCCACACATAGCTGGAAAGAAAATCAAACTTGGGAGGTTTGCATATAATTACCTTGCCTTTTGAACAAAAGCCTCACCAGACTTGCCTGAGCAAGTACTTTGCTCTCATATCTGAACCCAAACTCTAGATGTCCTTGATGTTGCAACTAATCTGGGTCCATTACTAGGCATGGACATGGGTGCTGGTTTCACAAGGTCACTGAAGCCTTGGATCCCCAGAGCTGGCTGGCAGGCACGTAAGACTTAATTTGCAGTGGCTCTTCTGCTGGGTGCTCTCCTAAGCTCTGAAGCATTGCTCTGGTGTGGAGGAGCTAGAAAACTCAGCCAGGCACCTCCTCTCAACCTCAACAGCAGGGCAGAAGGACAAATTTAAGTCAGTTGTGAGCCCATAAGAAGTCAGTTGCACTGGTGGATACAGTTAAACAAGGAAGCAGCAGCTCTTTACACTAACTACTTTTGTCCCATCTGCTCCCTAGCATTGCACGTGTACCAGTCCATTCCCCATGCCCTTGAATCACAGACCATCATAACAAGAGGAGGAGCTTGGAAGCTAAAGGCATGCCATGGTGAAAACCATTTGCTTCTGGGACACAGACAAAGCACTCAAGCCTCCCCACCACAGCATAGCAGACACCACAGTACTGAGGGCAGATCCTAAGTAACAATCGTAGGAGAAAAAAAGGAAGAGATGTTCATACTCAAGGCACAGAGCACTTTATTCTTTGCAGGATCACAAGGAAAAGAAACCAACCTACAAGCTAGTAAGGAGGTGAAGCCTGGTGCGGACAAGCTGAACAAGTGGACAGCAGGAGCCGATGTAGTTCTTCATCCCTCCAGAGGATGTCATCGTAGAGCCACCAAAAAAGGCCAGCTTTGTGACCCAAATCTGGAGAGAGAGTGTATAAAGGCGTAGTGTTAAGCCGCTCTTCGGACAATAGCCCCAAATCTCCCTATTTACTTTTCCAGAAGTAACCAACTTTCCCTAGGCCAGCGTGCAACTTGTGGAAGGACAGGAGGAGCAGCAAAACCCGTCGTGATTTGAGAGATGTGCAACAAGTTAGCCTGAAAAACAAATGGGATGTGTGCTCTGGGTGACTGGGCTGAGCAAAGGCATGGGGGCTTTACAGTCCTGTCTGCTTTCAACCTTTTTTGGTGTCCCTGAGCATGGATGGGTGTGTGGAGAATGCATACACACACAAGGAAGACGAGCAAAGAGAACTGTGAACATGGACATTGTGTTTAAGGACAGCAGGAACAGACTCTGTTCTGCAGCCATTGAGCAAGTGCACCCAGGAAAGAGCTGGTGGGGAGTCTATGTGCTTGTTCACCCTGTTCACCCATTTCTGTGGTTTGTGTCAGAAAAAGGTAGTCTTTGGTTTTGTGCATATTTGTCCCAGCAGCAAACCACAGCCAAAAGGAAGAAGCACTAATGACGTTCATGGCACACTTCTGTAACAGTTTCTAGCCCTAATGATGCATCTTAATTTTGAGAGTCTAATGCTATACTAGCTTCTCTACTGAGCTAATTCTAGCCTCTGCTGCCTTTGGTCCTTCATGTGGGACACAGGGGCATACATGCCTTCGCCACAAGCCTCAGTCTAAGAAGACGGGAGAGGATCATGAGTGGAAGTGCTGTATCAGTGATGCAGAGCACTAAAAATGAGTCTGTGTTTTTGCACAGTAGGCTACTGTGCAATCTTAGAAACTGCCACAGCTTAAAGTACTGCTGCTGCAATGCAAATAACRCACCTTGTCCCCATCTCAAATGTCCACATGGACAATGACCTGGTGATTGCTATACTCAGCTTGCCAAAGTGTCTTGAGATCCTTCAAGAAAAAAAACTACCTGAGAGAAATTCTGCAGTTATTGATAGTATCCAGGAAGTTGGAAGGCAGGCTGTGTAGCTCAGCCCCTGTACCAAGCACAGTGGGTTTAAATACAAGCAAGCTAAACGACAGAGCCTCTGGGCTTTACTGTATCAGGCCCCATAGCCAATGTTTCTCTGTGCACATGCACCACACCAGTTTTCCCATTAGAGTGTATCAACTGGAAGCAAGTCATCATCTCTTCCCAAGTATGATTTAATAAGTCCAAATCCAGGAGATGACCCAGACTACATCCAGTGCTAAAGAATCACTTGTCAGCCAGCCATGCAAGCTGCATCCTAATCTCCTCTCTTCTTTGCTGCTATTTGTTTCAGGGGGTTGGTTTTGTTTGGGTTTTTTTTACACGGATAGATTAAATTTCCTTCCAACCCACTTTATCATTCAAACATGTTACAGAGGAAGTGGGAGGAAGGAGGAAATCAGCAACAACCAGCAGAAAATGGTATTAGAAGGTTTAGTAAGGGTCTGATCCTTAGCCATGCACACTGTCCCATTCCTACACATCAGCAGTGCTCTCTAAAGCAAGGGAGCCTCAATCACAGGGAAAGGAAAAGTGTAGGTGACCTAATGAAACCTTCCTCTGCGCTGCCCACCAGCTGGCAACAAGAGCTCTGGGCTAGTGCCAGGCTCAGGAAATGCCTTGCGTGTGCCTCCCCTTGCTTAGGAGATCACAGAGCTGGTAATTCTCGGTAACATCCTCCTAGCAATTGCAACGCACAGAGGCAGACATGGAAGAAAGCAGGCTAAAAAAAGAGCTATAGCTTTTCGTTCTCTGTGCTTTCAAGGCTTGCTTTGTCCCTGATGTTCACCTACTCCCACCTGAGGAGAGACATAGCTCAGTGACACTGAATTCCCTTTCTCAACACCCATATTCCTGATCCTCATCAGCACGTCTTGCCTTACTCCCAAGAGCAGAGCTGTAACAAGGGCACAGTGGGGGAACCCCTGCTCAGCTGGCATCAGGACAGCAAGCTGCAGGCAGGATGGCCAGCAGCACTTGGAAAAAGCACAGGCAGAAGGGCAACTCAGTCATCAAGATACCTCACAACAGCTCTGCTCCAGGCCTCCCTTTAACAGAGACCACATGAGTTAATAGGAGGGCTTGTTGGGTTTGCTCTGAAGTCAACATGTGAAAGGGATCTGCTTCCTCAGTTTTCCCTGCCCTCTGTCTTAGAAATGTTCAGGATGCTCTTAACAGAATCTGCTGAACCATTTTGGGTACACTTAGTGTTGGCACACATATGCACAGACTCATCCACTTGCTCACAAACCAGCAGCACCTTGGCTCAGAAGATCCCAATTAGAGTGCAGACACAGAAAGGCACTTACGTGCCTAAAGTAGATGAAGCTGGGATGCAAAATGTTGCTTCCAAGAGAAATCCAGTAATCTGCAAAAACTTACCAATGTGTTTGATGAAACCAGAAATTTATCATGAAAATTCCCCCAATATCTTTCCTTTGGCAGGGGAGGGATCAGAAAATTTCAGTTTGATTTCCTCTGCCCAGTACCAAATCGATCACACAGTTACCTCTGTCCTGGGTGTCATCTGAGGCTACCCTGATTTGAGGTATTCTTCATGAGGACTTAAACCATGACATAAGGAGGATTGATCTCCTGAGCATCCCAGGTCTTCATGGGGAAGCCAGGCAGTCTTGGACAGGACACCATCTGGTAGACTGGCTTCCGCTGGAAACTTATCTGTGTTCTGGTAAGAGTTTGTTGAAGTGCATGCGTCTGGGTAATTTTATTTTTTTTCGTTCAGATGAATCAGCAGATCCAAGTCCAAAAGCTGCGTAAGTTAAAAAAACTTCTGGCAGTCTACAGACCAGATTTCCCAAATGTTTTAAATTGAGCTCTCATGTATACCAGCCTCTAAAAAGATGCCCACTTCTAAAGTGTAAAGCATCCTCTCATGGTTATTTCTCTGTCTCAGCACTCAAACGTACAGTTAATCCTTGTGCTAGAACAAGTTTTCTTCTGATATTCTTTGGTGGAAGGCGATATAACCAATAGGTACTGACATTTAAGTAACATCCATGGCACCCACTGTGGTGGACAATCCCTACTACACAGCTGGGGTTGAAGGCTGTCAGCAAACTCAAGCATTTCAGTAGTGACTTCCACTTACAACTATAATAGCTTGAACCTTTGTTTGCTTTTTAACAAAAAATAGTCACTCTGGAGCACTATCAAAACCTCTAACTGGTATTATTTTTGGCTAGATATTCGTATTGCAGCAATGCGTCACTCRGTACAATTTAAAGGCTAAAACTCCAGCATACTAGGTGCTGCGCAAACCTAGTAAACAATCCTGTATCTTAGGAAATTCTGCTCTAGATCAATAGACAGAGACATGCAGAAGAATGACRTAAGGGGCAAGCCAGTGGCAAGGAATGGATAGTATAGCGGAATACTGACAGGGCTATCATGGGAATAAAATGCAAAGATGCTATTAACATCACATCAAGGTTGCACAATCAAAAGATGAAAAATGCAAACATTAAGATTCCTACGGCAACTTTCTGAAAACGGCAATGCAGTGATCTCATTTACTGTAAGGCCTATAGCTGAAAACACATTTACAGGACTGTTTTAAACTAGGTGTTGAAAAATACCATCGAATGAGAACTCGATGCATGTGCAGCAGTGCTGAATTACCACTGCTGTTGGATCTGTAAGTTTCTGGTTTTAATAATCATTCTCAGAATATCTGGGGGATTTCAGAGAAGAAACAGGGAAA
This sequence comes from Phoebastria nigripes, assembly GCA_035582835.1. Lineage (NCBI taxonomy): Eukaryota > Metazoa > Chordata > Aves > Procellariiformes > Diomedeidae > Phoebastria > Phoebastria nigripes. The sequence continues at coordinate 1,891,573 of JAYKAV010000389.1, read as the reverse complement.
ATGAAACACGGAGAGAAAAATGCAAAATCTTTGGCAAAACATCAGGTTGCCCTAACTAATACTAACCTTCTGCTAGCAGCTGTTGATACAAAGAAGTGTGTGCTTCCCAGTCCCCTTATGCCCCAGAAGTGTGACTGCTCAGACACTGAAATTTCCCATGCTCTGTCTGTGGCGATCAGCACTTTTGTTAACTTCCTGACAGTTTCCCCCATCAAACTTATTCAGACGCCCAAGAAAGTCAGTGAGGACCTTCCTGGTGACTGTCTTAGATTTTGGATCTGGGTTGAACATGCCATGTTTCAGACTGGAAAACCAACACATGAGCAAAGTTAGGCAATTTTAAAAAACGTTTTCCCACATCACTCAAAGCAGCAAAGGATCTCCCACGCCAAATGACAGAAAATAAAACTCACCTTTGTCTAGAGAAGTAGAGACCTTGCAAGCCTGGGAAATTGTACCTTCAAGGGCAATGTGTCAGACTATTATGAATGAGAAAACCAGGGCTATAGCACCAGGGTTCACTACCAAACTAGCTGGCCTAATAACATGCAGGTCTTGGTTGCACGGTCACTGCTTGCTGCCAGGCATACCAAGGATGAGTATTAACAGCCAAATTCATTGTAGTTACAGAATTAGGTAGGGGGATTAAAAAAAGCAGCAGCAGGCAGTAAGAAGTCCTTTTTTTTATATGAATAAAGTTTTATTGAATTTTAGACAATTAGAAAGAACAAAGAAAGAGGAGCCAACAGTCTCATGGAGGGTAGGAACCAGAAGAGCTTTCCCAGTAGAGGAGGGGACCTGCTGAGGGCAGTGTTCCTGCAAATGTTGCACAGGGGTTGTTATAAAAGCAGAGAGAATGTGTCTAGGCTTTTCTATGATTGTTTTTTTTCCCTCCCACATTAGGGTTTCTAAAGCCACGCTTCTTCCCCCTGTCAATCCTACCACCTAGCAGCAAAGTGAGCAGACAGGCAGGAGAGAGGACTGCTCTGGTGAAACGTGTGTACACACACACAGAGCAACTGCCTGCCTGCACTGCCGCGGGGGTTTGCACCCATTCTGGACGGACTTGTGTAGGAGGGGGGAGGAAGGGAGGTTGGATTTTTTTTCTCCTTTTTCTTTTCTTTTCTTTTTTATTTTAAGCAAAGAAGGCACAAAATCTCAGCCAAGCTGCAAACCTAGTGCTGCCTGGGAGCCCCCAAAAGCCAGTGTGTCTATATGGGAACCCGGCGTTCACCTCTCCCTCCTCTTCTTCAGAGTCTGTGCTTGCATTTGAAAGGTATCGCTCAGGCAGAAGGCCCTGCCCAAGTTTTGTGCACTGCTAGGGAAAGTAAAGCCGTGCCGGGACAAGGAAAGTGGGGATGAGGAAGAGTCTGTTGGCTTAAACAGACCCTTTTTCCAATGTGACAGCTACGGAAAGTCACCTGTGACTCCCCACATTGCTTTTCCAAGAGCAGACCTGGAAGGGCTCTGGTGCTTTTGGAGGTGACCACTGCCTTTACATGTGCAAGGGTTGGTGTTATGCAGGAGGGCCGAGACGCCCATCCAGGCATGGCCCCTTGGAGCCACTGCTCTCTAGGAGGGTAAGTCCCAGCCCTCAGTCCAGCCCTCCAAACGGCACCAAGTTCCTTCAGCGATTTCAACTCTTGGCTTTGATTAAGGCTATTTAGTTGCAATAGAAAAAGGATAGGTGCCAGCCACAACCACCTCCCTGGCTGCGAGGAGATGGCAGAGCCACTGGCAGATGCCACCAGTACCTGGCCCCGGGACATTGTGGGAAGTAGGGGAGGCAGAGAGATAGTACGTGGGCTTCCACAGGGTTACCCCCTCCATTAAGCCCCAGCTTTCACTCTTTCTAAGGAAAGAGATTTGGAAATGAATCCTGCCAACCTCAGCGTCTGGGAAGTCTGTGCACGTGGGAGAGCGGGAATGAAAACTGTGATGCCTCCGTGTGAGGGCCCCAAGCACAACATGTGCCCTGCCATGCCGGCCAGCCCTGGATAGCCCAGTGAGGAAAACCCACCATGCAAACACCAAAGCCATGGGGTTTGAAGCCACTTGTCCTGAACCAGACCAGCCTAGGGGCAGCAGACGCCTCTGGACCTGCCTGCTGATCTGCCACACCACCCTGCTCCTCTCTGCCTCCTGAATAACCCCAGCAACACCCAAAAAAAAAGACGTGAGTCCTGCAGCAGCAGCAGTGATGCACCCTCACCCTGCATGGAGCGTCTTGGAGAAAGACGATCAGTCAGCTGCGTACTCCACAGCCATGAACAGGGTGGCACCCTGAGCTAGTGCAGGAAAAACACCCAGTCTGAGGAGGACCTGTGTGTGTCTGTGTGTGTGTGTGCGCGCGCGTGTTGGGGTGGGGAAAGAACTGCAACAAATAAAGACAAACGCTCCCTGGTCCACACCCTCGCCCAGCCATCCCCTTGGCCAGGCTGGTGGCTGTGCCTCTGTCTCGCCCCTCCAGCCTGACCTGTGCCTCCTTACACCCGGCACCGGCGCACCGCCCTCCCTCATCCGGCAATGGGGCTGGGGCCACGGGGAGGAGGCCAGGGCCGCCATGTTGAGGCATACCCCACCTCAGCACCCCTCCCCGCTTGGCCCTCCCTGCCCCGATGCAGGCTGTCATCCTCTTGGAAATAAAACAGCAACAACAATGGGGAAAAAAAAAAAAAAATGTATCTCCCCAAACCTCCCTGAAAGACCCAAATGGATGGAATCGACCCTCCACAAAACCAATGGGAAACAAAAGCAAAAGTCCCCCCGAGGTCAGGGCCAGGCACATGTCCCGGCCGGGGCCCAGCAGCCGGGAGTGCGTCCCGACCTCCCTGCTCCCCTGGCCTTGGCACATCTGCGGCGTCCACCAGCGCAAGGACCCCCTACAGCCGGGGGGGATGCAGCATGGCCGGGGCTGTCCCGCCAGCCGGCAGCGGCCTCGAAAGGGGAGGGCAGGGGGGAGAGGTGCGTGTGTGCGTCCCTGCCGCCTTGCCGCCTTTCAGGAAGGAGTAGGGTCTCTTCACCCCACCGGGTACAAGAGGTCCTTTGCTTGGCTCTTGGCTGCCGGCATGGCCCTACACAAGGGAGCCGGCCCGGCTCTGGGCGGGCACCATGACGGGGACAGCCCCAATCCGCTCCAGCGTGGCCTGGCTGACAGCATAGGAGCGGGTGTGCGGCAGCCGCGGCTTCCTGCTGACTGAGCCGTTGCTCCGGATCACCTCCTGAGGGGACGGTGCCGTGCTGGCTGTCACCACCAGCGTCTTAGGGGGAGCCGGGGATGGGTGACCACCGTTGGCATAGACGGGGCGGGTGCTCGTGCTCCCTGAGCGGGAGAAGGGGGGCTGGTGGGCATCATTGCTGTTGCTGAAGCGGGTGAAGGAGTCTGTGGCGTGGCTGGCTTTGGGGTCGTTCCAGTAGCGGCTGTTGTAGGTGTTGGAGGAGGTGAGGGTGTCATTCTCTGATGAGGATGCGTCAGCGTGGAATGTCTTTGCGGTGGAGGAGCATTTGGGCGGCAGGTCATCCTCCCTGGGAAGGAGAGGGTATGAGGGCACATGGAGGATGCTCCCCTGCTTGCCCAACACCCCCCCCACCACACCCTGCTGGGGTCAACACCATCAATTCAAGGTGAAGGACAGCACCAATGTGAACCAGCATTGCTCCTTGGCCCATTTGCTCATCCCTCTTAGCAGGACCCACTTCTGTGCACATTAATTGCTCCGTGTGCCTACCGCTGAGGCAAATGACCCATGCTCATATGTCTAGGGGGGCAAGACCAGTGGTTGTCACAGCCACTGGTACTACGCAGGCAGTCAGTATGACTGTACCTGTACAACCAATGAAGCTGATCCTCAGGGGAGCTGCAGGAAGCTACCAGAGGGAAACATTATGGCTGTAACACCAGAGAAGATTACAGTTGTATCTCCAGAGCTTTTCAGCTATCACTGTCTGGCATTGTGGGTCAGGATCCCCACCACGTGCAGAGTCACTCTCCTACGGAGCTAACAACGTCAAACCAAAGTTCTCAAAAAAGGCAATACTGAAAACAAAATCTGTTGTTACTATTCTTCATTTGCTTCCTCCTTTTTCTGGACAGATATGGACATCTTCCCGTGGCCCAGGGAAACACACTCAGGATTAGCAAGATTCTGATTGCCTTCCTACCAGCTGCTGCTTTTGCTGGGTGATCAAAGGTCCCCTGCCACCAGCTTTCCCTGGCCCTTACCTTATCTCATTGGGAATCTCCTCCTCTTCTTCTTCTTTGTGTTTATTTTTCCAGTAAAACAGTGCCACGGCCACCAACACAATGCAAACAATGAGCACAACGGCGCCTGTGGCCACCGCTCCTGCAATCAGGCCAATGCTCCGGGGGTGGGCTGTGGGGACGATTGAACAGAAAATTGAGAAGAAATCAGGGCTGGGCTGTGGCTGTCCATGAGCATTTGAAGCTACCGTGGCTTGGGAGGGGGGAAAGGCAACATCCCCATTCCAGGGCACAATGATCTTCTGATAGAGAGGCACATGGTGGCTCACAGCGAACATGATTACACACTTTACTGTCACAAGACAGAAGCAGGTGGCCAAGCCTCCCTTCGCAAAATACTTACGTGCAATGACTTGCAGGTCCAGAAGGCAAGTGCTGGTTCCAATGGCATTTGAAGCCACACATTGGTAAAGACCTGAGGACACAGTGCTGATATTTCGGAGAGTGACAGTGCCCTGGACTTGGTCTAGTCAGAGAGAAAAGAAGGATTTAAATCCCTCCCCCCCTTGAGGAAAACCATGAAAAGGCAAAGCCAGCAAATAGAGAATTTTGGTGTGAGACTCTTAAGAGAGAAATAAATTAGGAAATAACCTTGAGATGGAAGCGTTGTGCATACACACACACAAGATTAGGTCTTAAGAAGCTTACACTAGATGTTTCTTTTTCTTCTTATAGATGAATTTCTGCAAATGAAAGCTTGGGACTCTCAGCATTATGTGAGAAAAGGGAGGAAAGAAGAGATGTGCAATTACCTATACCCAGATCTACCTGTTAAATTCAATCTTGCCCTGCAGAACCCCTGCTCTCCCATCCCTGGGCTCCCCACCCCCTGCTCTGCCAATTTTCCTCATTCCTGAATTATGTAAAACTTAAATGCTTGCGTATTCTTAAAATACAGCAAGATAAAGGGCAAAAGTACAGCTATCACTACTTAGTCAGGACACCTAGGCTAAGAAATCTTATGGATGGGACTTGGGGCTGGGCAATACCAAATCTGATCAGAGCCTTGCTTTTACACACATCTGAAAGGCAGCTCTGGCAGTAACTTATTGGAGAAGAGTGACCTCAGTGTGAGAAGCTGGCAGTATTTTCCTGGGATGATTCTGCCTCCCTTCTCCCAGTTTCCAAACTATGAGGCTTTCATTTGGTTTAAAATGCAGGTGAGTCAGCAGCTGAAATCTCCAGCCATGTGCCAACATCTGGCAACGATGTTCTCTCTCTCCTATTCAACCAGACCCTTGTTCCTCAAAGGGGAACATGTTTCTGTACCAAAAAAACATGAAAATTTAAGTGGCCACTGGAGGGTACCTAGTCCACCATGGGCTCTAGGAATCTTCGTTCCAATAAAGTGACCATGCAAGTGATGGCAGACACTCAATGAGCCATGCCACCTCTGGTGGCTCAGACAAAGGAAAGCCCAGGCTGTCACCTGGGAAATAAGAGGATAATCAACAGAACGAGCACCTTGTGTGGCAGTTGGGGGCAACTTGGGAACATTGTCCAGTTTCTCCCAGAGGTATGTTGGCCGGGGGATGCCTTCTTCCGAGCTGCAGGTCAGTGTGATATCGCTGCCCACGTCCAGGGACCCCTGGATTCTGCAAAGCGGGGCAGAAGGAGGAACTGCGAGAGAAGAGGGGAAGGTGACAGCAGATCAGGAAATATGACCAAACAGTGGAGTGCAGGCTCTTTCTGGACACATGCTGCTGGGCAAAGCAAGGACACTGGCATAAGCTGACAAGGCGACAAGAGGGAGGCAGCAGACAAAAACCCATTAAGGTTTGGGGGGTGACAATTCACAAAGATTCCTGACCCACCAGCCCATCAAGGTTACAGACTACTGCTGACTTTCACAGGACCCAGTACTCCTAGATCCCTCCCTAGAGAAAAAGATGAACTTTTCTGTGTTTGAGACAGCAAGGGTGGTGAGAGCTAACAGAGAGCTGCAGACAGATTTTGCTGTGGTTGGGTTTTGCTTTCATATCCCTGTAACGACACACACTCTGGAGTATTTAACATCCTAGGGAGCATCCAGTACTAACTGCTTTCATGAAAAGGAAGCAAAGATCTAAAGTCATTCTCTTCTTCTGTTGCTATGCAAAGAACTCTTATGGTCCCTTCAGCTCTCCAGGATGCCCTTGTACTTTATTCATGCTTCTTTGCAACTCCACATCACAATGCTGCCACAAAAGCTTTCTCTCCACCGTATTTTAAAACTCCATTATATGCTACCTGCATATGAAGGCTATGTGCCCTACAAACTCCCACAATACCCACAAGGCAGCCCATCCCTCACCACAGGATGCCTATGGGTTCCAATGCATACACTACCATATTGCTCTGCTATGATGCACTATCATGCACAGAGGATCCCCTTGTCCCTGTTCCTCCCCTCTCCCCCGTAATCCCAATAAACACACCCAAGACAGTAAGTCCAATGACTCCAATATTCCTGATGCCTCGGTCGGGAAGATTGTTGACCAAACACTGGTATGTGCCAGTATCCGATAGCTGAGTGTTGTTGATGAAGATGGAGGCACTGGTGGTTGGCATTGTCACAGCAAAACCCACTCGCCCATAGAACTGGGGTGCACCACCAAAGATCTGACCCCCTTGGTAGAGAATAACCTGGAAAAGAAAGGAAGGCTCAAACAACACTTTTCAGGAGCTGAGCAAGGAGGAAGAACAGCAAGCAAAACATGAGCTTCCAAAGTCAAAAGGACCCATTCGTAAAGCATCTCTAAATAACCAGACCTTGTCCCAGGCAGACGCATCCTAGCAGAGGTGTTTTCTCTAAAAGAGGAACACGATCTGTAGCCTGKTTTATGTCAATAAAAATGTTCACAGACCAGATAGATACCCAAGTCTTCTGGCATAGCTGGATTGGCAATACCAGCCTGCTTCATATAATAGTCATTACCCATCTGGACAGGATCGATGTAGAGAGGCAGAGACTCTCTGCAGGTCCGTGAGTACTTTGCTGGAAAGTAAAGTACTCTTTTGGTACTTTACTGTCCACTGCCCAGTGGACAGTACCATTTTGAGTCTCAGCCAGTAAGATCCTGCCATGATTTGACACTGCTTACTGAAGATTATTGGGATGAACTGAATGACAGGCAATGCAACCCTTGAATCTGCACAGCCTCTACCAGTCGGACGGCTTATATAGTAGTCTGTACTCCAACCAAGTCCCTGAGGAGCAAGTACTCTGCAGTGCAGGTTCTCATAACTGAATACCAAATGCAATGGGGGCAGTGTGACCCAAGGTAGATGCATTTCAGAGCAATGGCATTCTTCTGCTGTCAGAGTATGTGGGTGAAAACCAGGCCGGCAGATCTCAGGTTATGATTCTTGTGCCCACCACAGTAGACTCTCACTTGCTAATGTTCATAAGAATGGACTTGCATAAGCAACAGACAGTGAAAAAGTAACAGGGGAAGTAAAAGGGGACATGAGTCTATGAGAAGCCATGTGTTCTGGCACATTTTACATCGATTTCACAGGTTTAAGCCTGCAGCTGCTCCCAGATCCTCTAAATCTCATATCCAGCGCACCAAAACCTGGATTACATCTCCTGTGCTCTTTTGAACACACAAACCACCAGAGATCCAGGGCAGCCATACAGTATCACATACACCTGCCCCAATTGCACATCCAGCCAAGGCAGTCAAGGACACAATGTGCATCAGTTAACAAAGCATTGAAGAAATGAGATTCATGTAAGATCCAGAGGGCATGTTCAGCGATGAAAGGAATGTTCTGGGACAACCAGAGACTCAGCGTTGTAAAGGGACTACATCCAGATCAGTGTGAAAAGGGTGAGGAAAAGGAAAGCCCCAACAAAATGCATGCTCCAGTAAGAAAGGACCTACCTGCTGAGGCTGGTTGGCGTTAGAAAGAGGAATGACCATCCAGATGACATTAAGGTTAGTGAGAGCAGCGTTAGTGGTGAAGGTGCAGGGCAATACTGCTGTCTGGCCTCGGGCAACCTGGATACTCCCTGAACTGACTGACACCTCCAGAGGACACACCAGACCTGGAAAGAGAAGGACATCCAGTTCAGGCATTTCAGGAGAAGGACACCCAGTTCAAGCATTGCAGGTGGCCCCATACACATGCAGTTCATGACAGCAGCATCATGTTGTTACACAACTGTCCCTTACCAATTACTTCAGGCTAACAAGAATTATATTCCTCCCTCAGCAGATCAGGCTGCTCTCATGCAGACATTTTTCACAGGCAAATGCAGATAGGTGGCCCTTTTAAGTGAGAGCACTCTAGTTTCAGAGCCTCTGAAAACAACAGCTTTTGTTTTGGCGACAGGGAAAGAGCTGGAAGAGCAGCCAAGCTGTGTCTAAGAGATAATGAAATATGTTTTCAAACCCATCAATCTTAATGATACCCAACATCACTGAAACAGAAAAGGAAACTGCATTCTAAAAGTCTTCACCAAGGGGTAAGAAGAGAGAATGTGCATCATTAAAGAAGAAACACAACTCTCCCCTGACTTCTACCCCTCATAAAGTCCAGCATGAACAGAAACATTTTAGTGCTATTTTTAACTTAAAGGGTTAAAAATCTAAACCTTTTCCAGTCCAGGTATTTCTATCTAGCTGGTGAAAAATGACTACTGATAATGGAGGATCTCATCAAATCTCATTTATTTTCCAGCATTTCCACCGTTCACTTCTTTGCATTCCACACAGGCTGGACAGGGCTCAAAGCCTGATAAGCCCCAGCTTCCCAGCGCAGCAGCTCAAGGCTGCAGTTTTTAGACTGAAAATCACACAGGGAAATATCTCCGTTCCTACTGCCAAAATCTTGTCAAATGAAACTAACCAAGGAGTCACCACCTTGTATTCAGTATATTTTGAGTAGCACTAAAATTCTTTAAACCATTTTTCCCCACAAAATCAAAATATTGACTACAAAACCCATCTCTCTCTATGACAGCTCACTATCTTCTTGTTCAAAGCATGTAGTAGGCTGCTGGAGGAGAAGGCAAGGAGTTTTCAAGATCCAAGGCAATATCAGAATATTTCTAGCACACAGGTGTAGTCCATGGACCGCCCTATTCTCTTCCTGACTCCAGGAAGGGCTGCCAGCAAAGTTTCTRTTTTCTGCCAAGAGACACTGGTTTGCTGAAGGTGAAATGCTCCATGAGAATAGTTTTCTATCTGAACTACAAAGAAATCGAACAGGCTAATTTCTGAGAAAAAGGTGAGTGGTCTCCTGCACTCTTGTCTGCTGGGATCCTTCCCAGCCTACCTAGTGGAGAGATGGGGCACTCAAAGCCTGGAAGCGCTGAGCTTCAGATGCTACAGATCCAAAGTTTCTAGCACCTGAACAGCCTATGATGAGTTCCTGGGTTTGGACTGACTGCTCTGGGGCTGCAATACCCCAGCTTGCAAATCCTCAGCAACCTCCTCTGGACTTCCGTTCCCTCCTCCATATCTCCCACCTCCAAAGTCCCAGGTGGTTCAGGGAGGCTCAGAAATGCTTCAGAACAGAGCCAGGCAAAATGCCATTTTAACCTCTCCAAGTGAAATTCATGAGTTTCTTTGCAGAAAAAAACAAAAAACAAAAACAAAAACAAAAACAAAACAAAACAAAACAAAAAAAAAACAAAACAAACAAACAAAAAAAACCAAGTCTGACTTTCCTCAGAGGCTTGGAACTTATTTAAAAATATGGAACATTTTGGACATTCCTGGGGAAACAGTTCATCTCTGGTGCTAACATCTCAGAGAATTAGGTGCCTGGATGAGGAACAGCTGGTGAAAGCTTAATCCATCAATCTCCTATGCAGGGCTGTCAGCAGCAAGTAGAAGTAAATAATTGGAAGAGCCAGTAATAAGCATCACCTTTATTACGAGGTATCATCTGCCTTCCAGTTGCATATGTGGTCAACAGACTGGGAATGGTTTTGGACTCCTCATTTGCTTATGGCTGGCCAGGCAGTGGCAGTAGCCCAAAAAACAGAAGTGATCCATGTCAACTTTGGAGATGTCTCTTACTGAATATGACCCTGACAAGGTATTGTCTTTTCTGCAGGCCTAAATTTGAAGGCTACCTTGCCATGATTGCTCATCCAGTCTAGCATCATCCATGTGCTAAACAGTGTGCAGGGAGTCACAGTAATTTTTACATTTATTGGATTAACCTCTCTCTCCAACATGGTGCAGAATACTCTTCTGCCACGTTCAGCGTAGATTTAATGAGATGCTCTCCATGAGAGGAAAACCAACTACTCATCTGATTTGGACTAGCAACATGTGTTCTTCAGCCTCATCCCTTATCCCCTCCACTTTCCCCTCCACGAAAAACCCACACATTCAAATTCTTGTCATTCAGGAAAAGTAATACTTAAGTGTGAGTATTCACTAATAGCAAATTTACTGGAAAAGTTAGTGTTTACRGTTTGCATTGCAGGCTTAGTTACATCAATCACTCAATCATCAAGATGATGTGATTTTCATACCTAACCACCCTCTTGCTACTGCTAATATTTACTATTAGCTGACTGTAAACATCCTGCAGAATAATAAAAACACTAAAATAGAACATGCATAATTTCTTCACTGTAAAAATAATTTTCAATACATTTGAGAATTTCCCAACCAACTTATGAACAATTTAAAAAAGGAAAGAAAACACATAATATTCCCTTTGCTCTGCCAGTGCCCCACTCTCACCCTGCAGCACCCCACAGCCCCTATAATCTCCTCCCCCTTTCAAGGCACCAGAGCATCCCTTTTAATTTGAATGCCATGGAGTAGTTTCTATGGGGGAGGGGGCACTAAGGAAGAGCTGAGGTCCCCGTCCATTTTTCTTGCCAAGGGGATCTGCTTTGAACCTGGGTGTGCAAGATGAGCACCCCCCACCACCATGCTGTCCTGTTTCTGTCTTGTTAAACCACTGGACAAGCCAGCTCCTCAGACTTGCTTTTCCCTCATGCATCCCAGGGCCTGTCAGCTGCTCTTCAGCCTGGGATGCATACAAGGCAGGTGGCACTTAAAGACAAGGACTCATTTTGTCAAGCTAAGTGGCACCTGCAGGGCTACAACTGGGGAAAACACACACAACTGCTTCTGACAAGTAAGCTTAAACAAGGCGACAGGGGAGTCAGGAGACCAAACGTAGTCCTCTTCCACCAGCATAAACAGGGAGGTAGGCTGGTGTGTTAACACAGCACCAGGAGGGCATTACTACAGTGTGACTCCTTTCCCAGGGAGACAGCTGAAAGAGCAAAGGTCAAATCCTCTTCAGGAGCTACAGCATCTTTCTTTATATCTCAGACTGCTAGAAAAGGTAACACACTTACACACGGCCCTTGTTCATTTACGCAAGGATCTACGTGACTGCATACTTCCACACCAATACTCATGGCCCAAAACACAGGTGGATGCACACAAAGGCACATACACTTATAAACCTGTATGCCCAGGAAGACACCTAGTAGGAAAACTCAACCAAATGTTACCTGTTTAAACATTTCAAAATTAGGAGTTGCAAAAATGTGTCTTTGCATTAATGCAAAAGAAGGGAGACAGGGGAGAGAGGGAGGAAGAGATTTCAAATTTAGCATATCTATTGGGATAAGGATTTTTCAATGCAGCCTAAGGAATGAGGACTTGAATTCCCTTGGGTAGATATAAATGCAAATATAGATATATGCATACACATACAGCCCAGTCTACTAAGTCAAATTACAGATAAGAGGTCAGAAAAATCAAGCAAAGGATGTTGTAAAGGGTCTCCTTTTGCAAAGGTACACAATCCAGATCTTTTCTAAGCATTCAGAGAAGTTTAAGGACTTGTGAGAGACAACAAGAATCGATCATCACCAAATCGTCTCTTAGAATTGGATTACAATGGCCATTACACCCTCTCCTGTATGTGCAGTCTCCTCCTTACTTAGTAATTAAGCATCCCTGTAAGCAGCATGCCTGGAGGAAGAGCAGGGTACACCAGTCAGCAGAAGGAGGAATGGGCCCTTCCTGTACATAGGACACTTTGATCTTAGCTTGATTCTGCAAACAGCTTTCTCCTTTGATCCCGATGCAGCAAGCTCCCATCACTAATTAGAACAGATGCTCCCTTTTTTGTCCCCTATCAGGGAACCAGCCAGCAGAACAATGTTTTTGCTACAGAGGCTCTTTTAGAGTTTCTTCACATTTCCAGGACCAAGTAATTATTCTGGCAACAGATCACTCTGATTTCATTTTTGATGGGTCACTACTGCTTTTCCAATTAGCACACTCAGCTCCCTCCCCTGCATCCATGAAGGAGTCCATGTAGATAGTTCAGACAGCATGACACAAGCATGTAGGGCCCAGTCCCGAAACCAGCATTTGCCTCCCTGCTGGGTATGAGGAGGAGGCAGATGATGCCACATGTTTGCTAGCTGCCCTACAAGGGTTGCAAGCCTGAGAGGCTTCAGAATATACCAGATGCAGGAAAGCTGAAAGACATGGGCACATCTTAGCACTTTGACTCATACTAAGTTGACTGAAAATGTTCCCAGTTCCCACCTACTGCCACAGCTCTCTGCYAGATATCACCAGCAAGACCAGCAAATCACCTCGGCTGACAGCCCCGTGAGTGAAATAAGGACTTCCACCACCATCACTTCATATCAATAGGCCAGATTATAACATGAACAGCTGGTGCACAATCACCAGTCCATATTACCATGATGGCAGATGGTCACAAGGACCACAAGGGCCTCAGAGGCTGCAGAGGCTGTGCCTTCAGGAAGCACTCTGGTCATGCTGTTGAAGTTGTGCTAAGTGCACATCCTCCTCTACTGCTGGATCATCCCCAGCACCTGGTTTTCAGAGGCAACCATGCTCAGCGAGATATCTGGGTATTACTGGCTGGGTTGCAGTGTAGTGCGCAGAGAGGGTCTTCCCCCACTGTATTTAGGTTAGGAGTGTTGATCTCCCAGGACCACAGAAAAATAGAAGTTTCTTTGGAGGGTCATTCATACTATGAAAGTCAAGCTCCTACCTTGCCTCACCTTCTGGAGGACACTCTCTACTTTGCAAATACCCCCAAGAACCGTTGGCAAGTCAGCAGCATTTGGCACCTGCTAGCAGCAACCTCCTGATACTCAACGGCGTGGGAGGCTGGGCTAGCATGACTTTGCATATGCAGAGGCCAGGGTACAGGTTCACTCTGCAGTGCTGGCAAGACAGGGAAGCAAATGGCCAGGGGAGAAAGGAGGGAGGTGTGAAAGGGATTAAAAAAAACTCAGCTGTGTGCATTCTGCATCTCCAGACCTGCAGGGAAAATGTGCAGAAATATGTGTGGCTGGGGGGAAAATGAGAATAAAGCTTCAAGCTGTATTAACTTGCATCCGAGACCCAGGGAATGGCTCCCCCTGTCCCAGTGCAATTAGCAATCCTATTGCCGTGTGCTGGGGAAGATGCCTTTGGCAGTATGACATTTTGGGTCCCTTGTTAGAGAGGCAAAGATGAGGTCACTCGAAAAAGTTTCAAGAACAGGGTAGGAACACAATGTTCAATCTGGCAACTGCAGGCAACGGAGGGAGAAGCTGCAGAGCAGTCTTTTTCCTGAGATGAAAGGAAAACACAAGTCGATGTGCCTTTGGCCTGCCTCGCATCTCTGAGTCTGGGACCAAAGCTGCCTTCTGTGCTAAAGAAGAGAAAAGTCTCCTACCCCAAATGAGCTGAGGTATGTTGCCGACTCAACACACTGAGCAGCAGCAAAACCTACAGCCCAGGAAGGAGTGACTCACAGCTGGAGGAGACAGTAACAGATGCAGGGAGTACTTCTGTCACAGGACTTGCCAGTGCAGCAACCATTCAAAAGCCCCTGAAGGATCCTGACTTGCAGTTGCAAGCACTGATAACATTGAAGTTATCCAGCATGATACAACAGCATTCAAACAGGCGGCTCAAGAAGCTGTCTGAATACTGGTCTTGCCCATTCTCACCAGGGATTGAGTATCCTCTTGTCATTCCAGATGTGCTACACTTGCTAGTGCAGAATCTATCAAACCAAAAGCAGTATTAACCCAGCCTAGTGCCTGGAGGCAGCTTGCAGTAGACTCCACCCTGCTTGTGGAATGAGCATCTCCAAGCACTCCAGTGGAGCACAGATATGAGTTAATGCCTAGCTAGGCTGAATTATTTCCAGTTCACTAAGGAAATTCTACCATGGAAAAGCTTCCAGCCTTCAAAGTCATTCTGCTGAGCAGGCATCTGGGACAGACGCACACTGTCATATTAGACTGTACCCCAGGGCCAATGTGCCCTAGCACAAACTTTCCTAGGGAGGATGCTTGGTAGAGACCTCCTTGGAACAATTATACTGGGAGCTGGGAGCAATGGTGAGAAGAAGGGAAGACTCCACCACACTATAGCCCTTCTGCCAGCTCACAGCAAGGAGAAGGCAGACTTTGGTCCAGAGACATCCGCAGGGTGATTGTCTCCGTGCCCCAATTTGTGGGCACATGTTATGCAGATGCTACAGGGAGCCTTCCCAAAGAGCCTGCGGGGCATACTGAGGACACACAAGAAAATGTCATGTTTCTTTTAGAAGAGGGACAGAGACTTTCTAGCATAGCTCCTCCTCAAGACACAATCAACACTGCCTAAGCCACTCCCAACAGAAGTTTGTTTAATTTAATCTTTAATGCTCCAGACAATGTCTGTACTGTGCAGCACAGCTTAGCAGTCTGGTCCAGTATTCAGCGCTCCCTGCTTTCTTGTAATTCCCAGAGCTCTCACCAGTGGTGCCTCTGAGCCCTGTCCTTCCCTTTCTGCAACCCAGCCATGCAAGTCACGCTGGCCAGCCTTGTCCCTTCCCCTCGCCCTGTCCAGCTCTTTCTGCACTATCCCCATCACAATGATGGGCAAGTACATAGCTCAGAGCTAAAAAGAGAAGTTGCAGTTGGACAGAGTTTGGCCATTTTGTTCTCTGAAACAGCTGCATCAAACTTTGAATATCTCAGACACCAGACTGGGAATTTATTAGGAGTAAGCCCATTCCCTTTATTTGAACAGGGACAATATCCCAAAATAAGGCTCATGCTGGCTCTTTCTGGCTCACAGGTCTAGCAATGGGATAGTAACCTGACAGTATATAAGGCAAAATAATTTCCAACTCTTTCCTTCCTATCTTTGCTGGCTCTGCAGGACAGACTGGAACAAACAGCCGGAAAACTATCACATCTAGAGCAAGATCTCCGTAACACAGGTGTTAAACCTACACTGCCACTAACTTTTCCGCTGAGGTGTATACAGTGTTACTCTCTCTGTTAAATGCAGGTCAAAAGCCAAGTTAACCTCTAAGCACCTTTATCCCTAAAGAAATCATCAGACACAACTGGTGGTATCTAGTCATCCCTCCAGCATGGAGCCTCCCAAGTAAATACATCCATTTTACCACAGTTCAGAGCAATCTCAGGATTGCTGCCCTCCCTGTAGGATATGCAGGCTAGCAGACACTAATCCAGGGAGAAAACACAGCGTCAGGGTCTTGAACTCGAGCCCTGCAGCATTTCTTGCCAAGAACTAGACCAGCTGATCAGGGACATTGGCTACCTGTAAATCTGTGCTGATCACACCGAYCCTTCTCCCTTACCATTTATAACCTCATCTGAACTAGACAGAAAGCTAACAGTGAAACTTCCTGCTGACCCACTCTGCTCTGGCCTCAGCTGTTGGCCTGGTGAATAGCAGTCACTACCACCCCTGCCATCCTCCCTTTTAGAAATAGGTGTTTCTCTGCAGGCCAGCTGGGAGGAGGATTTCAAACAACTGTCTGATTGAGATGACATGGAGCACATCTCCCTGCCCCTGACCTCCCCAACCTGCAGCTGTAGGGGGAATGAAAACTGGACTTTAAGACCAAAAAAAGGCAGGAAATCTTTCAGCTATACATACTTCAAGAATGGTGTCAGTTCCCTCCCATGTCCTTGTCAGAGGAGCTGGACTAGCTCTTGCAGGGGTAGAAAAGGGGGTCTCATAACACACTGAGGAATTTGATTCCTTCCCCATTTCTGGCACAGACTTCCTGGGTCCTGCTGAGYAACTCAGTCAGCTCCAGGTATCCTCAGAGGGTCCCTATTGGTGTGAGATCCTCATTTGCTCAGGTTTAGACCTCAAGGGTTTGATTTGCTGAACTGCCGAGCATTCAAACCTGCTAGGGAAATCGAGAGGGGCTGTGCTGTCCATGTAGCAGGGATCATATTATGTTAAGCTCTCTGTGTAACCTGAACGGTGCTCTTCCAACAGATCTTAATGCTTGTGTTTAATTAGTCACAGTCTTGAAATGCAAAAGAGGTTTTTGAACTGTGAGGAGAGCATAGTGTTAGAGCAGCTTGCTAACATGTACAAAGTGGTAACAAGAACCCAAATCTGGTTTACAGATGCCCTGGTGATAGCAGGGTCAGGGGCCCAATGACCCAAATGGTCCTTTCCAATTCTGGACTCCTGCTCTGCTCCCAGTACTGGCTTCTCTTCTGTGTCTCTATCCAGCCTGGCTGGAGCTGCCAGGAGAGCCACCGCCTTTGCAGCTCCTGCTAGCTGGGATGGTTGCCTTGCATCTCTGCTGCCTCGGATGCAGTATGCATGCAAGTTAGAGATAAAAAAACAACTGCATTGTATTATAGCTGGATTATAAAAATAGGAAGGGACATTGATAGGAACAAAAATAGCATCTACAATGACCTTAGCTAGGATAAAACTAATCAATCGCTGTGCTCTGGGGCATGCGTTAATCCCCTCTCCATGGTATAGCGTTGCACAATTAGGTACATTATGGAAAGTTTAACACTTCCCTCCGATGCATGCAGCATTGGCTGGAAACAGAGACTGCTGTGATCTGAGCTGGCAGTCCTTGAATTCACAGCATTTGCAGAGGACTCAAGGAGCAGCTGCACTACTGAGGTTGGGGAATTTTTTGCTTTAGCAGATGAGCAAGACCAGAGGGGACCCAGAGGGGATCAGGAACTCACTCAAGTGCTCACTCATTGCTCCCCTGAACTGAAAGAGGGGAGGGGTGGGTAAGCCTAATTCAGCCCACTCTGTGGGACCATTTAGTGTCAACATTGCCCATTCCTGGCTGTGCCCAGCATCAGAGTCATCAATGACTCATTCCCCCCAGGACTCAGGTGGGCAAATCAGGAGCATGCAATCTGTCTACAGAAGATGGCTGAAGGCCACAATAAGGCAGCGTACCCAAGATACAAACAGGGTGGTGTGTCCTTGCAACAGGGTGCCAGTCATTTCTTTCCCTCCTAAGGTCCTCCAGAGATGCTTGAAGCACCATTTTCCAAATCACAGGCACAGACACAGGCAAGGAAAGTGAAAGTTTAGCTGGGCACAGAAAGGTATCTCCCTATTCTTTGTCTTCTGCAAAGCTGAGACTGGCAAACACAGTCCCTCCTCCTTCACCCCTAGTCCTGTGATAGATCAGCTCTGGGGAATCCTGCTGCAGTATCTTAAGATGTTGCCATCCTCTGCTGTTTGCCTTGTCACTCAGCACAAGGTTATTGCCCCAAAACCAGCAAAAGCAGAAAGGAAGCTGTGCTCCATCTCACAGCCAGGCATTAATTAGCATAACCTGCTAAGGACAGGCTAACTGCCTTTGCTGTGAAAGGGGAAAGCTGCATTGCAGACGTGCTGTCCTGTTCTGCTCACTGCTACAGTGGAGGCATCATCCAACCGTAATGAATGTCTAGGGGTGGGAACATTTTAAATGACCATGGCCAGTTACTTTAGCTGAAGTGACTTGGGAATGAAAGCTTATCAATGTTCATGCAAGCACATTTAGGGTGGGAAGCTCAGCYTGAGTTTGCAAAGAGCCTGCAACAACAACTCAGAGCTGCAGACTTTCCCGTTCATCTAGCTCAGATGCCAACATAAACCTCCCACATCCCTCCTCTTAATTATCTCACTGCTTGTCACAGCACATCAGAAAGGAAAATGCACCTTTTACAGCAGAGATTTCTGTCTATGTTTCCTAAAAGAGGGAAAAGGCACAGAGTTGACAAGAGCAGCGAAGACATACATTGGCTTCATTTTCCTGAAGCAGGTTGCAAAACCTCGCAGGAGCCAGCTTTTAACATTTGGGAAGCACCACCATGGCCAGTCACTGTCTCTGAAAGCATCCTGGGTATCTGTAACCACACCTGAGGCTAGCTGAGCCCACAACATGCAAAGTACAGGATGAGGCTGCATGGGACAAGATGAGAGCTGTGTGTGACTTGCTTACCCCAGAGGGGGAGTCTAATTAGAGCTCTTCCCAGGATCTAAAAGCAAAAATAGCCTCTAGTTCCCCCCTGGCCATCCCATTTCTTCGCCAGTATTCTCCCAACACAGCCCAGTCAGCAGAGATGTGTCACACTGCGGTTCAGTGCCAAGTGCTGGCAACAGCACATGACATTGCTGACAAAGCAAAGTTCCCTCCTTCGGGAGAAGGTATCCACTGGTGCCTCTGCAAGAGAAATGTATCTGCTACCAAGACTGGGGAGCAGAGAGTCAGGGTTAGGAAACTGAAATCAAAACAGGTCGGCAAAGCTCTACTAAGACACTCACTCCTATTTTCTGTTTGCCGAGCCATAAAAAATACATTAACGGCCCAGCAGCTTTGTAAATGATTTATGGTCAAAAGAATAAATTTCTTCCTTCTCTCCTGGTTAAAAAAAAAAAAAAATGCAACATAGTGATAAACTGCTTAATAAGGGAAAACAACTCGAGGTTTAAATATGTTCAATGGTATATTGAGTGGGAAGGACAGAGCCCATAAGGGATAAGATTAAAGCCCAGTAAGGGGAGCTGGCACAGGGGAAGGCAGGATGAATGGGTGGGCAGGCTGGAATATACAACTTGTGTGTGGTGGGGAGAGGCAGGAGCATGGGGTGCAGCTGCATGGGAAAAGAGGTGGGGATGGGGGAGGGAGAACTGGCTTATGAGTGACTTTTAACACTTTAACACAGAATGCATCAAGAGATATACATTCTGCATATCCCTCCACCTCCTGCCCCCATTACAGCAAAAATGGGGAAAAATTGAAACACAGACTGCAAACTCACACCTGAGTGGCTTTTTCACCTATCCTGACACAACCATCATTAGGTCTAACTCCAGTGCAAATAGTCCCAACCTACAATTCAACTACGGTTCAAGTACTTTTACCCAAAGCACCAAGAGCTATGTCCATCCTCCCCCAAAAGGAGGAAGAGCAGAAGGTGATGGACAGAAATGGGACAGTGCTTGCCCTATCAGGCACAGGCTGGGTGAGGACGCAGGGACATGCTGCTGCATGGCACCCTCCCTGCAGGCACCACTGACATCCTCTGGGAGTCCTCTGGGAACCTCAGGTGGCCACGTGAAACCCAGGCCTTGTTGGCGCTGCTGCATCTTCCAGAAATGATGAGGCAGCAAGATAACAGGAACACAATGCATCTACCCACCCAGATGTTGATGGGCTCCACCGCAAACAGGAGTGCACCCATGCACGCAGGAGTGCGCGTATGACACAAAGCCACYGAGGCCACGGCAGGGCTTGGGTCAGCAATGAGGACTCCAAGGAGCTGGGATTTCCTATGTGAGAAAGCTTCCCTGCAAGGGGCAGAGTGAAGGCTGGGCCAGACCTAGATCAGGCTGGAGAGGGGCCAAGGGCAGCCCCAGGAAGGAGAGGTTGGGGGAGAGGAATGTGGGGCTGTGGTAGCAGCGTGGGAGCTGGGATTGGGGTTAAGGAAGTGCAGGAGACCATGAACAGCGGGGCCTGGGGGTAGAAAATAACTCCCCAAGAAATGGCCCCACATCTCCAAGCCAAATGCAGGGGAGCTCCCTCAATGCTTCCTGGGGTACCCACCTTACCTGGCTTCCCCCATTGCCAGGATATTCCAGCACCATCATCACCCCATGGTTGATTATGATGGCCTATGGGGGGTTATGATGGGCTGGTCCCTCAACAAAGGGGTGACTAAGACAAAACAAAATAAAATTAAATAATTTAAAATAAAACCAACCCCTGAGGAGACAGAAACTAGCCATTTCTGAGAAGAAATTTTTCATTTATAAACTGATCCCATTCTCCCTGAAGTCAGGAAGGACTGTCACTAGGATGAGTATCAGATTCTTAAAGGATCTGGTCCAGCAACCCAGAACTTTTGGCTGAGGCAATGCCAACAAGTTGGCTATCTGCTTTCCACCCCAGTTTTGTGTCTCGTGTATGAAATGCTCTCATCCTATGGACTACACAAGCTTTGCAAGTGAAAGGTATTTGGCAGATGTTTGGTGTTCACCGTGCCTTGAGCTCCTCTAAAACTTTTCCTGCTCTGTGACTCAGCTGTGAGTCCTGCTTCACCTACTCTGCCGCCTGCATGGCCAGCAGACTGCCCACAGCCACTCGGCCGGACACTGATGCCCGGTCTGATTTGATAGGTCCTAGCAATTCCACTAAACATAGTTAAGTCACTGGAAATACACTTAATGTTTAAAAATTAAGCACATGTTTAAGTATATTGCCAAATCGGGGCTTAAAGGTCTAATCACATCTGCATCCATTTTGGTAACAAAACTCCTGTGGCCCGCTGGTATGAGAGTCTGTAAGTGAGAACATGCACAATCACAGTGAAACTTCCCTGCCTCATACATGATGCTCAAAACAAGCCTGATAAAAGCATAAAAGCATAATTTTCAGTCTCCAAAAGCAGTCAGATTGAAACTAGCTTTCAAGGGGATGTTCAAAGACATTAGACTTCCATATCTTAAACTTTGTTAATCCCAGACTACTTTGGATGTAAAATTATTAGAATTATTAAAAACAAACAAACAGAAAAGAAACAAAAAAGGCAGGCTCTTTTTCATTTAAATTGAAAAGAAAGGAAAACCCAAATTTGTCTTCTGATCTGGCAAATGTCAGGTCAGTAATTGAATGTTTCAGATTATGAGTTGAGCTGTCTGAAAGAGGTTGTAAAAGGACAATTTTCCACTGGGAAAAAAAGAGTTTTCATTAAAATCAAAATAGGTTGTAAGAATATCAACTTTGATGACATTTTCAGTGAGTGAAGTCAAAATGAATTGCTTCGACTTTCCCATTTAATTATGGTAATATTGGCACACTTCAGTTCAATAAGGTAAAAACACTTTATTTCAATCCATTTAAACTTTTGCCATGTATTTAGATATTACATAAATTCTGACTTCATATTGTTTTATTCAGTAACGGTACAGTGTTGTACACACACACATACTTAATATGCTATGGCCTTTCAATATCATGTGAACGGTATCTTTTCCCAATGGAAATTTCCCCTGATTTTTGTTCCATCCACCAAAAAATCTGGACTCTCACTGTGATGTGAAACGAAACAGAGAGGACACATTAGGACTTCCCTGGAATAGATGACCAGTTCGTTACCAGCTTTAGCTACAAACAACTCCAGCCCAATCTTCACATGGAAACACCCAGAGTTCAGGAGCTGTAGGTGTTTCCATGTGAAGTTTGGTCCTGATGTTGCTCAAGTGTCCAGTGTCAGGCACAGACACTTCCACACACAAGCCACAGGAGCACATCTATTTAAGCACTTTGCTGTCCTTTCCCTAAATGAGACTTGCTCCCTGCTCCCCATCCTCAGGCAGCTCCATCTTCCCCACCTCCCTGCCCCGAAACCCAAAGCTTTGCTGTGAATGTTACTGACTATAAATCAATTCCTCGCTCCCCAGCCATTTGGACTAATCATTCCCACATTGCATGATGGAAGCAGGACCAATACATAAAATGTGCGCAGCCAGATTAATGCAAATCTGCTGTCCATCTGCTGCATGCCCTTTTGATATGCGGGTACGTGCCAGCACAGGGTGCAAAGGCAAACAAGTCCTAATTCTGGGACGTTCTCCCTGCTCACAGTGTACCCAGGTTGAGCCATCTGCAGCTCTAAGAGTCTAAGCTGAGATCACTGGGCCTGAATTGTCACAAATGCTGAGCATCCTCATCACCAGCTAGTCCCAGCCATCCTGCTCTCTAGTTGGGTACCCAACATCATTCTGGAAAAGCTCAAGTGCAGAAAGTTGCACTGGTAGCTCTAAAATATGCTAGCAGGTAGGGCACTGGGGCAATGTAGAGAGCCTCCATTTTGCAGTGAGGAAAACCAAGATGGAGAGAGGGTATAACTCACCTAAACACCAGGCAGCAGGTCAATGGCGAGACAAGAATAGGACTTCAGCACCTGATTCATGGGCCTTGCTCTGCCTATTAATCACACTCTCCACCACTGTCCCAAGTATTAGTATTGATTTCAAATTAACACACACATTTCTTATCAAGGAGAAAAAAAATAACCACGAAGGTTCACTATGTTCAGCTCTGTTGGAGACCAACCTGATTGTAAGAGCAAACGCTTTCTGCGAGAGGCCCTGCCCCAAAGCGCTCCAGGCTGGGAGGCACGCAGCACCACCCTCAAGGAAGTGTCAGATGCTCACAAAATGCTCCAAATCTCTTAAGGAGGTTTTCAAAAAACAGAGTATTGTCATAAAATGCTTGAAAAGCAGGAAAGAGTCTTTGTGAATGCAGCTGCTGCTGTTATTGCACATGACAACGTGCATCCCTCCTTACCACCTTCTTTTCTGATGCCAAGTCCTGAGAGTTAATTCTGCGTGACCAAGCCTCAGAGTTCTGTCTGATTTTATGCTTGCCGTCTCTTCTTCCCTTCCCCTGATGTCCTAAATTCCCTTTTACAAGAGCTGCTAACTTTTGCAAACTTAAAGCTGCTACAGGCTTCCTTTGTCTTTTAGAGTTAGAGTCTCAGGAAAACACTTTGCAAATTTTCCCTCCATAACAGATGCAAGAAGCTGCTTATGCTCGAGAAGCAAAGTACACAACTGCTCTGAACTGAGAAAGATTTTTTTCTGCACAGCTGGCTCAGTTTCTCACACAGATGTTGTTGCTCCTGCCAAGTCTAAGAGCACACAGAGAAGCATTAATATGAAAAAGCCCAATTGGACACTAGTTTAACAACAAGTTGAAAATTCCCCAAGCACGGCCTGGATGCTGGGTTTTCCTTTTCCTTTGTTTTTTGCTTTAATGCACCCAGGGGAAAAAAAAAAGTAAAATAGAACAAAACCATAAGAAGCCGCTAAAGGAAATCTTAGCCTTTCGTGGGTAAATTCCCTTTTTGAAATTCAAAACACACACGTTAATCTTTAATGTTAAACCCTGGATTAAAAATTAATTCAAAAATCTCACAGTTTTGAAAACTTACAAGTCCATTGCATTATTAAAAGCTCAGATCAGTGCTACTCTGCATAAAGAAGTCTCTCCAAACTCTTTCCTTTCTCTTGAAGCCAAGAGCAGGTACTCACCGATCTCCCCATTTATCCTTTAAGCTC
Organism: Phoebastria nigripes; assembly: GCA_035582835.1. Classification (NCBI taxonomy): domain Eukaryota; kingdom Metazoa; phylum Chordata; class Aves; order Procellariiformes; family Diomedeidae; genus Phoebastria; species Phoebastria nigripes. The sequence continues at coordinate 1,867,945 of JAYKAV010000389.1, read as the reverse complement.
AGAGAAGCCTTGTTATGGTTCCCAAGAGCTCGGAAAGGATCACTCTGGGTGGTCTCCGGATCCCGTTTCAGAGTACTTCCACTCACTCTGTGGTCCTGGGGAGCAAACCTGGAGCCAGCGGGAACAAGCAGCATACTTCTGAACAGCACTCCCCTGTTTAGCAGGGGTTAGCAGTGGTGCAAGGTTACGGCTTGACTCAACCTGCCCAGTTATGCCTTTTTGAAACCAGATCCTATGCACAGGCATCAAAAACATCACTGGCCTCAACCTTTGTCCGAGTGCCTTGGCAATGCTGGGGAGGACTCTCACCAAATTCTGCAGGTCAGCCCCAGTGTGGAGCTTGCTGGTGCCTGCAAACACCCCCAGTTTTAACAAAGTGGTGTGGGATGCACAGCCCCAAGGAAAGAACTGTCTGTGCCCAACGTGGTCTGGGCTGCCACAACTCACTGTAGCAGAGGACCTTTTTCAGAGGACTCACCAAAATATTTTGCATCATGGAAGGAAGAATTGCCTTCCCAAAGCTGCCCTGTGCCACCTTGCTACAAAGGTTCTCATTTAGAAACACGGAGCACGAGGCTGAGCCCTCAATTTTACTTACTTTTTTGTGCTCCCTTTTTGTTTGTGTGGGAAGGGGGGACCGAGGGATCAGGCAGCATGTGCAGAGGTGTTGCGGATTTTACAAGTATTTTTGGAGCCATTTGCTCTTACCAGCTGCAGTCTTACAATGCCACAGTAGGCTGAGCAGGAGGTTTCCATCTCTAGAGTCTGTGGTACCACGTCGTTTACCATAGGGTAAAACTTTCTTTTTAAGCATCAATGTTTTTAACAGCCACCTCAGCACTGTTGTGCTAGCGGTTACCATCACGAAGCAGCCACTCTCCTACCCCCTTTCCTGCACTCGCAGGCTTGTTTCCTTCCAAATCCTCCACCTGAGACCATCCCCAGGAGGCTGCCCTCACCTGCAGCCAGCTGGGTCTGCGCCAGAGAAACCACCGTGTCAGCCGAGGCGAGCCCTGCCCACACACCTCCCAGGCGAGGAAGGTGCACGGGCAGCGAGCACAACTCTGGGAGGAGGTGTCCCCCTCAGGGACATGCTGATGCCTTTCTGACCCTCCAGATGCCATCGGAGGAGAGGGCCTCTCATCTGCAGTTGAGACTGCTGCCTGCTGCACGAAAGATACTGTATGAGACCAACTACGCTGTGCTGCACAACGCAATGGGCAACCCCGATGTCACCGGACTCCAGGCAAAAAGGATGCAATCTGTCCCTAGCTTTAAAGCGGTACTTGTCATTAGGGAGGAAAAGAAAGAAAAGGAAAAACACACAGAAGAGATTAAACACGTACAAATCACACTTATCTCTCCCTTGTTTATCATAACTTTTCCTGCCATATTTGCTAATGGCAATAATAATAATCTCTGTAGTAGAATCACGCTTTGGCTTCTTTCCCGGATTCTCCTCTTGTTCACCAGGCAGTGAAGTCATTGTATTACCAAAACTTCACAGAGACCTGGCTTTGCAGGAGGGACCCCACCAGGAAAGGTTTAGACAGCTTCCCACAGAGGCTGAGAAAACAGAAGAGGGGTGGAGGAGAGCCCTTGTCTCAGGGACAGGGGAGTGATAGACAGGAGGGAAAGAAAGYGGCAAATCTCCACTGTATTTGCCAAGAGTGGAAAGTAAGGAAAGAAACAATCATGAATGAACACGCAATCCGGCACATAAACAGTCCTGCTCAGGATGCAGATGTGTTCCCCCAGCAGGATCTGAGCACCCCTGGGACCCAGGGGAGGCAAGGAGCAATAAGCCCAGGTGACTTGCCCATGCTTGTGCAGAGCTAGATGTGAACCCTCACTCTGCAGAGCCCAGCTTGGTAGTTCATCTCCCACATCATCTCTCCTTCCATAAATTCAGTCTTCTACTTTTAAACTCATGTGCCCATCAAGTCAGATTACAGTTAAGACTCCGCAAGTATGGCAAAATACATGCATGAACATCTGTTTGAATATAAAGCCTGAATTTGCTTTGACAATGTTCACCCGACCTGGTTTCCTTGCCTTCTGCGAGTGCTCGCACCAGCTCTCCCCTGTTCAAAGATGATGACATGAGGGAGAGGCTGCTGCACACACTCACGTAAACATGAAGATTGTTTTGGCTGGTGGAGGATGGGTTTCCAGCCTCTGGTGCACAGACCTTTCAGGGGTTGCAGGCTACTTCTTGGACTCCGTAAAAAACAGCTAAGATAAACATGCCTAAAGTCAGAAGGCTAAAATTTACTGTACCAAGGCCTGGTCTACCACTGAGAAATCTGTATGTGGGTTTGAATCCTCTGCAGTTTGGACTTCCTGGGAGAAGAGGGATAGGTGCTTATGCTGAGGCCAGACCTGCTCCTCTGGCTGGGTGCTCCCAGGGGTGCAGGTAAGCATCCCTCCCGCTCCTCATCCCACCATCTCTCCCTCAGATCTCCCAGCATAACTGCTGGTGTAATAGCTCTCCCACACAGCTCTGGCAAAAAGATCCTCGTTAGTGGGTAAGAGCAAATTTTTTTCTACCGTAGGTCATGCTGGGAGGATCAGGTTAAAAAGCAAGAATGCAGGCAGCCGTGCTGGCAACCTGAACTGACGGTAACCTCTGGCAGGGGAAGGGACGCAGGGACAGCCTCTGACCTCTCCATCCACCTCAGCGGCAGTCAGGGCAGTACATCTGACTGCAGCCTCGCTCCCTGCCTCCATTTGCCTGGCTGTGAACTGCAGCAGTGTCCCCTCACCCCACCAGCGCTTTGTCCTGCTTGGGCACATGGTATTGAGGGAAGGCAGGTAAACAAGCAGAGAGACTGATGGAAGGAGCAGAAACCATACCCCGAGGTCTACATGCAGGTTGAAAGTAATAAATACTCAATAGATTGCAAGCTAGAATATGACCCTGGGAAAAACATTTCTTGACAAGCAGAGAGGAATAAACTCAACTGTATACACTTGATGGCCAGCTGGAGAGAGATCGTGGAGTTAAATCGGCATGGCTTAAAACACACACCCCACAGAGACAGATGGAAAGGCTGCCCACTGGATGCCTCTGCAAGAGCCCGGTATCTCCACAGATATTTTGTCTCTCTCTAAGCAGAATGTGGAGTGGCTGAAGAACAATACAGAAGGACAAGAATAGTCTCTGAGCAGGAGGAACCAAAAGTTTGAGAAAGACCAGCACTACACTGGATAAATCCTAGAACAACTGAAGCTCAGAAGGAATTGTCTTTTGAGGCTGCCACAGGGATGCTATTTATGTTCACAGTAAACACAGGGAAGGAATTCAGCTGTAATGACAAGGTGGTATTGTGGGAGGCTGTGCTGTACTGAGACTGGCACAAGGCTGCTTCCCATCCAGGGACGACTTTTGTCAAAGGAACAGCTTTTTATAACTGCTTGCCCAGCTCTCATTATCGTAGGACCTACTGATACGTATTTCTACACTCATGTCACAAAATGTCAAAGTCTTTTCCAAGCTCTAGGAAGCAGGAAGATACAGCAGTGGAGAAAAGCACTTCTGCTAGGCTGGAAGACAGCATTGCTTCAGACAGCACATGCAGCAACAATCCATAACCACAGAGGACAGATGAAGAAAATACAGCTACCTTTAGAGAGTAGAAGTCTAACAAATGAAAACAAGCTTCCATTAGTCTTTTGGCATGAACATCCCTGGCTCAAAGTAATTAAATGGGTTTGGTTCATACTTTTTCTTCTAATTGATCAAGAGGAATGGGGTTGCTGCCTCCACACCACCATTACGTCTAAAGTGATGACTAGCAGCTCAGCACTTCCCTAGCAGAGAGAGAAGAGCCTTGGGCATCTGCTCACCTACTCTCTTTCCTGCAGCCCTGTCAGTGACCCTCACAAATCTCCTCTCCAATGCCAATATTGTCCCCCACCAATGAGACCCAAGAGGACATGGTTCAAAGCAGTGTGGTTGTGCCCACCACTGCAACAGTGCAGCTGGCCACAGCTGTGAGAACCACAGGAAGGGGCTGAGGGGAAAAATCATGCCCCCAAGTTGAAGGGCATCATATGGATCCTCACTCCCCAGAACCTGTGCTCACTTTGCAGGCCATACCTCCAGCCCTGTGCTGGCGAGACAGCCAACATGGGGGTGTGGGACGGGGGGCGGCAGCACGCAAGCTCCCTGCCATGACAGCAACTTCCACCCCAGGGCAATGGAGTCGGGGTGCTCACTGGAGCTGACAAGGCCATGCAGCACCTATTTGGTGTTTTGCATCCTCCGAAAAGTGAAAAACAGGAGGTGGCAGGGTGGTTTTCCCCCTGCTTTCTGGATGCTTGTGTTTCTGACAGATTCCTCTGCAAGGGGCTACCCAAAAGCTCCATGGAGCTGGAGTGTCAAACGTTAACACTCAGCACTTAATTTGTGGTGCAAATCCTGTCAAACCCAATTGCGTCTCTTTGCCCCTCCAAGGCATCCCAGGCCTTCTCGACATCTACAGGGGGCTGAGGCTTTAAAGAATGACCAACTGTTAAAGCRAGACTGCAAACTGGCAGGATGCACAGCGTATGCTCCAGCGCCAGGCATGCCCTCTCCTCTCTCCTCTCCTCCGCCGGCTCCATGTACGTACACAGAGTGGTCAGCAGGGAATACACCCCAGGAGACTTAATTAATGAACATATTTGAAAGCTGCAGGCATCATCACGCTAGAAGAAAAGAGTGATAACGTTAGCATCTGAGCATGAGCTGTTTGGGTTAAGGGAGGAGGGAGATGGGGCCGGAGGCGCTGGGTAGCTGGCTGGGAAGCCTCCCAAAATCACAGGATCCTCTGCAGGGATCTGCCATACTCATCTGTACCAGACACAAAGGTACCAGAGAGGAAGGAGCCTTCTAACAATGGGGGGCCAGGCAGGATTAAGTGGGAACCCATAAAACACGGCAGAYGCTTCTTTCTGCCCCGTGAAAGGAGAAAGTGATCGTTGTGGAGGAAGGAAGGTAGGAAATGAGATAGAGATAGGGAGATACATCAAAGGGACAGAAAAGAAACAGAAGAAAAATAGATAGAAAAATGCTAAAAGATAAATGTAGTATGTTTTTAATTTGCATGAGAAAAATAGTTCTCTTTTCCCCACCGATCATCTTTATTAACAACAAAATTTGCAGCGAGGTCTCAGACTAGCTATCTAGCTATGACAACAGCAAAGCTCTGAAACAAACTGCTCCRGGGAGGCTGTGAAAATTCCACTTTGGGCAGCTTTTAAAGGCACGGTGTAGGGCTGACTGAAACTTAACCAGGTACTTTGCCCGAGCAGCACACAGACCAGATCAGTGGTGCCTGAATATTTGGCCCACTATCTAGTATCTGATTTTTGGAGAGCAGCTGCATGAAACCACTGAGTTTGTAAAAGCTGCTATTTAGTATAGTTTACCTACGTAGTGCTCACCTCAGTTTCGCAGACCACAGTCCACATATCACTGGCCTAAAAAGATGCCCCAAGATCTTCTCAAGCTTCTGCAGCTCTACCTTTGTACATGCTTCAACTGCAGGGACAGGCTCCAGGAGAGCTGAAGGAGGCCACAGAAAAAAAGGGATGTGTAAGAAGCCCACTTTGCCCCAGGGACCTACAGCTTGCTCACCAATAGTGCATGTGTTGTATGTAGCCACACTGGGAGGTGCAACGTCCCCAGTGCTTCCAACCCCACTTCTCAGTCCGGCAACCCACTATCCACCATCCACACCAACTTACAGTGTTGAGTCTGGAGATGGAGCACATCAGGCTGAACTGTGTCATTTTAGATCTTGGCTATGAGCAAGGAAGCCAGTGGCAACACCCTGGACAGGGGAGGAGGTTGGTGGGAAGCAACTCTTCCTTCATCTCTCTCTTCATGACACTCCAGGGAGGAGGTACATGGGAAAAGATGCCTCCTTGAACATCTCCTTTCTCTGGGTATCTGCTGCAATCCAAATTCCAACCAGTAGCCCAGTTATGGGGCTAGATGGGCCTGAGGCAAGACCCAGCAAAGCCACTGCTATTAAGAGAATGGAAAAAGCAGTGGCTAATCTTGGGCAGAGAACAACCATGGATAAAAAACCTCCTGCCGGGAGCACTGAAGCATGACAAGAGGTCTTAAATCTCCCTGCCTGGCACCATTCCCATTTAAAATCCTCCTCACTTCTCTAGCCAGCAGACTTGATAGAGGAAGACCACCTTCCTCCACATGCAGGGAGAAAGAGAAGGGGGAAAATCTCCTGCTTCTTCCAGGAGAGGAGGGGCAGCTCTGCTTGCTCAAGCTTGCCTGTTTACACGAAGGCGTGAGCAGCAGGGGGGTGATGCTCTCTCCAGCTTTGGCTTACCAGGCTGACACCATCACAAAGCCCATCCAGCAGCTCTTGGCTCAGCAGCTTGCCAGACTGGTGACCAGCTTCAGAGCTCAAGAAGAGGTCACCAGCTTAGCTTGCAGGGCTGATACCAAGCACATTTCTACCTGAGTTACTGTGTTTTCCTGCAAGTTTCCTTTCCAACCTTCCATGCAAATATCAGCACTCGTGGCTATTTATGTTCTTGGGAAAGTGACTGCCTGGGACGAGGGAAACTATGAGAAAGGAACACAAGAAATAAAGGGATGAAGAGGAAAACAAGGAGAAAGGTAGATAAGAGTTTTCCAGCACCAAACTTGGATGAAAAAGCAACAAAAAAGGTTTCCTTTCCTTTCCTCCCTTGAATTCTTTCCAGTCCTCTATTCCCTCCCTTTTCCTTTCAGTGAAAATTGAAAGCTGTGTCAGAAAAAATTGAAAGCCACCTGTCCCACTTCCTCCTCCTACCCTGACCATTTTCCATAGAAAAAATGAAATGAAGACAAAAATGTAATGGAAGCTTCTGTGAAAAACTGTCTTTGATTAAAAAAGCCATTTTTCATCAACACATATAGCTGAGGGAAAAACCTGGACCAGCTCCACACAACATTTTGGAGATACAGGCTAGCCCCAAACCCACAGGTATTTGTCCTCAGCAAAAGGAAAACTCAGACACAGCATGAGTACATGTGTCTATACTAGGTTTAATCCAGCTAGCATGCTAAAACCAGCAGGGACGCCATGCTGGAAAGGACATTGTGTACTTTCCTGATAGCAGCTCACAGCGAGATCTGTGGTACCACATCCTCCCTCTGACTCTTACTCATGCTGAATGGAATGGATGCAGCAATGCCATCACAGCCTCCTTTGCACAGGCAGACAAAATCCCTAAATGCACTGATTCAGTGCTATAACCTCGTCCAGCAGATATCAGAGTCCCACCTCCTGGCCAGGAGCAATAGAGCAGTTCGTGTACATGGGGCTGCTGTCAAAGGCACACATCTCTGTGAGGTTTATTGGCTCTCTACCTCCCACTTGCTGGGAGGAAGCCAAGATGCAGGAATTTGTGAACTTGCTAACTCAGCATTTCAGCCTTGCTGGCACAATGTCTGGACACGGCCTTTTGGAAAGTCTTATGACCACTTGTTGGTTGCAGGGCCAATGCTCAAGCCCAGGTCTTTTGAAGCTCTTGCCCCAGAACATCAAAGCTTTATGCTATAGTACAGGTCATGAGATCAGCACTACAAATTTGTTAGGAAAAGGAGGCCTACGAAGGACCTGCAGGGCACAGGCAGGAGGCACCGCTGCCCACCCTGGCAGCCACACTTAGGCACCGGGCAGCTGGGTCACAGTGCACCACAGTGGCTGGGGGAATACAGGAGGCATGCCAAGCAGAGATGGGGTGCACCAACATTAAAGGGGCCCACATGTCCTCAAATAGCTGAGTGCATCTGCTCATGTGCATGCATAAACAGGGGAATGGCACTGTTTCCTCTGGATCTTCCTCTAAAGCAGATTGAAGAGAACCAGAGGTGGGTTCTCACTTTTTCTTCAGTGCAGTGGTCCAGCAGGAGGGAGCAGAGGAGGGGAACTGGCCCAAGGACACATCTTCTTGTGGATCGGAAGATGCACTGAGGACTTTCCAGCCAAAGTACACTGTTGTTCCCATTTGGGACAAGTACTGCTGCACCCRTAGGCAGCATCCTTGCATTCCCCTCATGTCTCCTGTTCCCCCACAAAAAAAATTCCTCCTGTAAAAACGTTTACCAATTTCTTTCTTAGTCAGCCTTTACTTCACCCATGAAAGCACAAAAAGAAGCTGAGCTCTGATATACTGGTGCATCCTCCCTTTTATCACCATCCTTTTCTCAGCACAATTTGAAGAGTAATGACCTGAACCAACCCCAGCTTAAGACAATGGGTGTCTGTGTATTGACTTCAATGGAATTTGGATTAACATGGGATTGCAAAATCTCCAAAATTAATGCAACTGTAATGCTGTTAAAACAATGGCTCAAAGGTCAGGAGATCCCTTAAGTTAAAGGTTTCCCTTGAAATCAAGTAAGCCACACCACACATCCTGCATTGCCTATGATTATACCTTCACAACAAAGAATGAAACCGAGTGCTGCACATCTGAGAACAAAACCCAGGAATATAAAACACTGTGCATGCAAGGCAAACATTAAGAGTATAAAGCAGTAGCTATCTACCTCTTTCTTTATCCCCCAGTTGGTACTTATATCTTGTTCACTGTGATGCTTTTTGTTCTTGTGCTTTTCTTGAAAAATTAATAAAACAAAAATGTTAGAAGATGACAGCGCATGTAGAACAAATACTCCTCTGACAACAGTTATTCTACAACAACAGAGCTCAGAGAGCAGCAAACTCGGCCTCAGCCTCAGCTCCATATAGCCACAGGATGTCACCTTTGAGCCCCCCTTCCAATTCACCAGAGGCCAGGYAGGAAGGCAACAAGATGTTAAGGAATATGCCACTAATAGTGACACCTTCTTTCAGAGCTTGTCTCCCCATACAGGTAATGTCCTTGTGCGTATTGTTATCCCAACTGCACAAAAGAGAAACTGAAGTGCCTGGCTCCAGTTTTAATCAGAGCACGCCCTAAATTGTGACTGCTGACAATTACAGCTGCCCATCTAAGAGATGTTAGCCAGAAGCCAAGCACCCACAGTTCCTGCTGAAGGCAACGAGGGCTGATGGTTTGGAGTAGTCCTTTCTCCAGTCGCTGTGATAATGCCATGATAATGCCATGTCTCAGTGTTGCCCCACAGCTTCTCCTGCAGGCTCCAGTGGAAGTGGGGGAAGATGGATGGAGTTGCGGGGGGAAGCAGGCAGCCACTATTTCCACTATTAGCTTTTGGGAGCTGCCCATTTCCCCCAGAACTTTCCAGGGAAATCCTGGCTACTTTCAGTTAGGCTGAGGCACAAGACTATTTTTAGGGAAGGAAATGAACAGCCAAAGATCCATTTTTAATTTTCATTTAGCTCAAGGATTTATATTTTATTTGTTAATTTTGCTTTAATCTCCTTGTCCTTCATTACTCCCTGCCTTTCACAGCAGGGGAGAGGAGGGACACATGGAAGAGGGTGAGGAGTAGGACCCAGTGATGAGGAAGGTACTGAAAGAGGGAAGAGAGTGAGGGGAAAGAGTATTGTTGACAGCATCTGATCCTCCGATTAATGTATTTCTAAGGAGATTAACTGAATCCCAACTGCTCTGTGCCAGGTTTCTTCTCTAAGCTTCTCTCTCCCCCGTGTAAACAAAAATACATTTCCTCTGAGCAAACATCCAACATACTGACCAGAGCTCTGGCAGACTCCCTGCCCTCATGTAGCACAGGACATAGGGCACAGGAAAAGTGGGGGAGTATGGTTCTGTGGAAGTAACCTCTATTTTTTAGCGTATTTGGTGCTCTTTCTTTCACCTCCTCAGGACTTTGCATGACTCCTGACTTGTCCATCTTCAGGAAGTGTGGAAGGATGCCAAGAGCGATGTGGGAAGACGAAGAAGCAATGGATGGTACTATTCTGAGAACTCGTGACCTTGTCACRCTTTACTTATCCATAGCTGCTCTCCATGGCACCCACACAGGGAGGAAGAACGGGAGAAAGGTGGGTAAGAGCATCGCCAAAAGAGGTGGTGGGAACCACTAAACACAACCCACTTCTTCCTGCCCTGCTCCACGGAAACCTTCACGCTGACTCCCTACAAGAAAGAAACATTGCCGTTTCAACCCAGGTTCTCAGCATTTCACAGTCAGTAGTTGGCCAAACCCCAGCAACCCTGTATCACTGCCCCAATTTTATAGATGGGGAAACTGAATGTAGGAGAGACTTCTCCAAGGTCACAGGGCAGGTCAGTGGCACAGCCCCATTCACATGAGCTGAGTTACAGGCATTTTTCCAGGTCACAAGATCAACCTTGGCTGAAAAGGTCTTCTCTAATGAGCCTGAAAATTTAGCCTCCAAGTTTACTTGTTTCCAGATCTTGTGAAGCAACCCCTCTGCCAGTCAGTCTCCAGCCTTGCTCCCCGAAGGGCAGGTTTGCCATCTCTGCAAGCAACAGCCAYGGTGGTCATGGGACACTTCTGTCTGCCTAACACGCTGATGGAGCTCAAAGACCATGCCTGCCTTCAAGTGTGGCAGTGTTGCCAACACGTCTTGAAGGGGAGCCTGGAAGGACGGAAAGACGTCCTTCCCCCTCTCCCCTCTTACAGCCGCTCATTTTGTCAGTCCAGGTTTCCTCCTCAACCTTTGCCTAAGCAACAAGTGGGTGAAACACTCACAGACTCCCACCACCCTCTTCACGTTAGAAGAACTCCCCTTAAAAAGGGAGGTTTTTCTATATCTCCTACCAGGGAAGGAGAGCAGCTTTCATAATGAACAGCCAACACAGCATAGTTGATGAAACCACTCGGAAAGATGAGGAATTCCCGTTTGCTCAGCTGCCCATCTTGCCCAGCTCAAGTCATGCTGAGAGCTTTAAAAATTAAGCCAAAGACACACTAAAACTAAAATGCTGGCTTTGTCACACAGTGACTGTTCCTAACATAAATTSTCCCTGAGAAGGCTCCACCACACACAACTTTTAAATGAAACACTTCAGATCTTATTGCACTGTACAGCACGGTGTTTTCCTACTGATGCCTTTTCATTAAGAAAATCACAAGAAAAGTCCTGCATTGCAAATGGAAGTGGAGATTTGACTAAACAAGAATATACAGAGTCAGTTAAGGCTGTAGGGAAAAGATAAGGGCAAGGGGAAAAAAGCAAATGAATTTATGTTGCCTAAGGCACTGAAGGGAATAAGAAGGGATTTACAAATTCATTGGGAGGAGAAGCACCAGAAAGAAGGTAGGTTCATTAATAAATGAGGATGAGGATGAAATTAATGGTTCAGAAATGGCTGAGCAGCTTTTTTAAATCTTTCCTTAACCAGAAGAATAAAGAGAGGAAGTTTGGACTAGAAAGGAGGAAAAAAAGCAAGTTTTAAAAAAGCAGAAGCAAAAAGAACTTGAAGAATGGTATGTCCACAAACCAAATTAAGCAAACAACATCCTAGAACTTAATCCAGAAAAGACAGAGACATTTTTTAAAAGTATTTTTCACTTCAACAGAATTAATACAGGGCTGAACATTAAGCAATCTATACATATAAGCACCTGCATAAATGTATGCAGGATCAGGAGCCTAATTTGTTATGGCAAGGCATTGACAAACATATTATCCCAGTGACAAATAATCTGACAATTTACATTGAGCTAGGGAGGCTCCACAAAACTAACAAAAAAGCAAACATAATAAAGATTTTCAATAAGGAATAGAGCTGGCAATGTTTAATCCCAAGTTGATATCTATCCCTAGTGAAATAATGAAACAAATATGAAGGGTCATTAAGAATCTAAAGAATAAATCACATGCAATACACAAGTGAAAGTCTTTTGCTTTTTAATACACGTGCACAACTAGCACCCAGAGGAAAGGCAGTAAAGGGAATTTGAAGCTTTAGGAATTTGAAGGAGTTGACATTGCCCCACTGCGTCAGTTTGACCACAACCAACAGCCCATGGATCAAAAAACTGGCCAGAGGTACCAAAAGAAAATATGCTTTGTTGGACTGGGAAATGACAAATGATGTGCCAAAGGGTTTGCATCCATGTTGGTCTTATTAAACCAGTGTCACAGGAAACCAACACTAACTGTCCATGAAATTTGCAGCTGATGCCCTACAGAGAAATTGCAAATATAATGGAAGACAAAGAAACAGGCCCTAGACGAACACAGAGCTCCATAAAATTAAGCATGTGTGGGCAACGGTCCGAATGTTAAAGCAGAGAGTAGCATGAGTGGGACAGAGGATGATTGAATCTAGACTCATCAGAGCCACAAGCTGAACCCAACAAAATAGAAAAATGCAGGTAATGTCCCTGGAGAGCAATAATCCAAAAGATGGATACTCAGCAGGAGGGAGAAAGCACAGAAGCTGTTTTGTTCTCTGAGACTCGAGGTTACAGAAAATAGCAAATAAAAAAATCTTGATGTGCTATATTAGCAAAACAGGCTCTTGCAATTTTGAGTGGTGAACAGAGGGGCATCCCATCACAGCAAAGGGAGGGAGGAAAGAGTTTCTGCACCATTTCAATGCAACCAGCCCAAAGATTCAATTTTGTTCATTCCATCAGTTTTTCCTCATCAGCAATAAAGGAGCAGCAAACTAGAAAAAAATCAGAGGTGATTGATAAACAGACCTGGAAGAATTTATGAAGACGACTAAGAAGGGTTAAATGTGTACAGCTTATTAAGGAACAACCCCAAGGAAGTAAACTGTAAAATATACTCGATGCATGTGAATACTGCAGAGTGGGAGGAGGTAATAACTAGGAGTTATGAGATTAAACTAGAAAGAAAACAAAAAAAAAAAGAAGAATAGACCTTATATCAGGAAATAAGTTGTCCTGGTTCTGCTTCTGCATCAGCAAAAATTAGAAGTAACTCAACAGAAAGGAAAGAATGGGCACAGAAAACAGGTACTGCGAGCGCATCCAGAGAGAGCATTTTGGAGATCCTTTCCCTCTCTCCCAGTGTTTGCACTGTCTGAGATCTCAGCTCCTAAGCTCCAGCAGCACTCTTGGTTGCATTGATTTGTTCCTTCCTTTTAGGAAAAGCAGATACTTTACGCAGTATACGAGCACTGGGCAGAATTCAAACCACTGCTGAGGCAAACCAGCGTTGCCGGGTGTTTCAGCAGCTCTGGCTAATCGTATGCCCATTAGCAAAATGCGTAGTTACGTAAAAGAGATACTAAGGCTCTAATTCCACTATTCATTACCATTATTAATACAGTGACATACAAATACATAATGAAGACCTCCTGTCCCTAGGGAGGTCATGTTTCCAGATGCCTGCTGACCACCAGATGGGCTGGGAGAGGGGCATAGTTTCTGAATTCCTCTGAACACTACCAGGCTGCATAAACAGACCTGACCTCTTCTCCTGGACAATGATGAAAATGAACATTCTTATCTCTCATCGGAATTTAAGTCAGCCCAAACTGCAGGTACACCCATAGAGCACTAAATCCAGGGAGGAATGTCCTCGGGGTCCTACATATTTTCAAAAAGACAAATCCAACCCCCAAGTCAGGAGATGTCCATGTCTGTTACTTAAGAGCCAATGAAGGAGAAAACAAGAGTAATAGTGCTCGGCAGCCCTGAGGACCTTCATCTAAGCTGCTGCGAAAGGTCTGCATTACTGCAGGCACAGGGAAGGACAGAGCACACTGGAGCGAAAAGTACTGGAAAGCGCCGCTGCTTGGTGGTAACTCATGTGACAAATTTGGCCACCCGTTACACCTATTACCGCAGGATGAAGGAGTGCTGTGATATGGGCTTTCGGAGTCTTTGTCCACTTACTGAAATAAATAGGCATCGCCTGCCTGAGAGGTGTCTTCTGGAGGTTAATACACTTAATATCCTTATTATATTCATTCCTCATTTTCTGACGGCTAAATCCTGGCTTGCCCTGCTGTAGACTCAAGCAGATGAGATGCATACGTGCACTCCCCACCATGTATTTTGGGTAGGGCCAGATGCAGCACAGCGTTGTGTTCCCAGGTCACCCAGTGGCAACAACACCCAGTTGCACCCCATGGTCCCAGAGAAGCAAGCTCAGCTGTTTGGGGGCTAGGACTGGAGACCCACCTTCCTCTTAATGTCTGGCAGAAGCACTTCAGGAATTGCAATGCTTTTATCCAGCAAGCATAAAAACTTCTATACAGCTCACTTGCCCCACCCAGAGGCATTTTGCTCTGCGTCATGCAAATGCTGAAGTTCTGCAGCCTCCAAGTTCCACAGGAGAGGGGGCAGATAACAGCTGTATCACCAAATTAAACCTAAGAAGCGGCAATGATGGTAGTGAGGGAATCCTACCRTCCTCGACAATTATCAAGTTCAGGTCCTCTGGAGCCTTTCTTCAGTCTCTCAGAGCTGTGGAATTGATCTGGAAACCACTTTATTAATGTTCTTTCTTTTCCTCCCCTTCTCCCCAAGCAGCATCATCATTTATTAATTTATGATTAAATGAATTATTGATTCTCACTGCACCTGCAGTATTCGGCATTGTCCTTCTTCCCCAGAGACATCTTTGACTGATGTTAGAATGGCAAGATGTCAGAGAGACAAAAAGAGGGAGAGAAGAAACTCACTGCGTACGGGACCTCAGACAAGCGTGCTCCCCACTGAAGTGCTGAGCTGCAGAGGATGGACGCAATGCACCAGGGCACAGCAGTGGTGCCACCTTCTCAGACGGCAATGAAAAAAAAAAGAAAGTGCAAAGCCAAATTGCTCCTGATAAAGAGGGAATGAGTAGCAGAGCTATTTATAGGCATTCAGCATGTGGGGAGGTATTAAAAAAAAAAAGGTCTGACCCAAAGCAGAAGCTTTTGTTTTTATCCAGAAAAGTCAAGCTGCAGTTCTTTGAATACATCACTGAAAAAACCTTCCAGGCTTTTGGCTTTTGCCTTGCAATTACAATCAACAGATGGTGATTATTTCACAGGCTGGGGCATCTGGTCAGCTCCTAGCCAAACATAAATAAAAGACCTTTGCGTGATTTTATTGGGCATTCTGGTCCAGAAACAAAAACAAGGTTGGGAGCAAAAGAAAAAAGGTAAAAGAGAAGAAGCGTTTAAAGTTCCCTGGTTTTGGAGATATTTCCTTTCCAAGAGAAAAGGCTTGGGGGGTRGGGAATAAATACAGTATCTGTACTGAAATGTGCCCCTTGCACAGATGATCAGAGCTCAGCACTCATGAAACTGATGGAAATTTCTGAGCCAGAATCTCCCTGTCACGAATTAAACCTAAACCTTGACCCTTTATCTGGGCTTTGCAGGCCAGGTAAACCTTCACCGTTTTTTATAGCATCTTTCACCCAAGCATTGTAATGTGCCTCCCCCTAAAAAGCCAGGCAAGTCTTACTTCATCTGAGAATGGGAGGAATGCATCAAGGTACTGCTCCTGCTTTTCATCAGGGAAAAAGGACAACCAAGCCACTGCAAGGAAACATCCTCTCTCCATGCATCTTTCCTGGCCAGAAGAGCCGCAATATTCTCCTTGAACTAACCGCACAGAAAACGCGCCTCCCGATTTTTGTCCTTCCTGCAGCCCTCACCTCCCTGTGAATCACTGCTCACCTCGACACCAAGCGGTGCACACTGGCTCTGTGTGCCTGACCACTGCCCACTGAGGGGCTGAACCCACAACAGCGAGGGAAGACCTAATTGCAGCAGATGAATTACCCTCTTAGGTGGGAAGTGCAGGGCTGTGTTTCAGGGAAACGAATTCCCGGACGACAGAGGCTTTGGGCATGCATGTGTGCCAACACCCCCAGAAGAAATGCAGTGACCACATCTGTTGTTCCCACACCCCAATTTTGTTACGCTCTGTTAGCCCACAACTCTTTCATCTCAAGCATACGTGAAAGGATCGCAGGTTTTACCTCCGAGCAGGACAGGCACTACAAACTTCAGGGAGGTAAGAGGAGGTTATTAGTTACTACCTGCATCTCACCCAGCACCCCGACAGATTCCCCCACAGCTTTGCTGCATATGAAAGCAGCTTTTTACCACCCCCCTGCTCTCCCCCTTGTTATTCATGGCACCGCAGGCCTGCCTCGCCTGATCTGCAGAGAAGCTTCAGAGCCCTCATTGCTATTTTGTACTACAGGACGATGGCTGAAAATCTGCAAGACGCTTGGCCAGAGAGCAATTTTGTTAGGAAAACAAGGAAAACACTTTCTGTTCCTGCCTTACACATGCCTCTGGGTTACTCAGCCATTATCTGCTAAATTAAGGCCAGCACGGCTGGCCTTAAGAGCCCGTCCTGTACCAAAGTCACGGCCAACCGTGACTTCCTAGCCATTGCCGTGGGGCACACATGGCTGTCTTGAACTCTCCGGCAGCTTGTGCAGAATCCTCACCCACCGCTCATGAACATGCAAGCCCTGCTCCCATGGGCAGTGCGAGGAAAGAGATGAGGATGTCCTCCAGGTTCCCAACCATCACAGCTTGTGTTACGACATACCGCTGAACGGTCGGTTTCCGACTCCCTCCCGGCGAGAATCGGCGGAATTCGGCCATTTCATTACGTGCTCGGCAGGACTACAGGCGAGAGTGGAATTAGATGCCTGCTCTCTAGCTGAGGAGGAGTGAGAGGGACACCCTCCGGCCCAATTTATACAGCGGCATCAGAAGGCAATGGCAAAACAGGGCCCGAGGTGGGGCAGGGGACATGGACGGGTAATATAGGAGTGAAATCTCTGCAGAGAACACACATACGTCATGGGATGAAGGAAGGAAATTACACTACACTTTACATGTACAGGGAACAAGCTTGGCTCTGAAATAAAAAAGCAGCACGCTACCCCACCACCTCCTATTAAACTGATGGACTACATGGCTGTGCCCAGGGCTTCTCAAGATAAAAAGGTTCATTTCCTTAGAGAGCAAGGTTTTGACTTTCACGACCTTACTGGGCCTGTGTGCGTTTACCCATTTTAATTTCAGATTAGCATCTTGCATTTTCAGTACCTAGGGGACTACTGGTTTTGCCTGTGCAGCAACTGCAGTTCATAAAAGTATCGGTTACCCTCCCCCTTGTTCACAAAATCAAGGCAGATCTGACCAGATGGCACATGCTCCTGCGCTCTGTGTCAGGCTGCATTAATTCAGGGGAAATGAACTCTCCTCCAAAACTATATTTATTTCAGACACCGCCATGCCCAGTTGCTGGGCTGTCCTCAAGAAAACCTAGAGCCAGCTCTTTTCCATGAGCTTAGCAGGGGGAAAAGGAAGGCAAAGGCCTTGCTGGAAGTCTCAGATGCCAGGAAGGAGGAGTACCCACAGGCTCCCAGGCGGCTGGGAGTATTTCAGTCCCMCTTCTCCAGGGCTTTGAGGCAATAGCTGTTTCCCTAATGCTCAAAGCATCACGAAGCAGAAACTGCTCCCACACCTTGCTGGACCAGCCCGCTAATATCTTAAGGCAGTGCTACTGAAACAGCTCAGCCGGTTTAGGAAGGTTGCGTTACACTGCCGTGCTAGAATCGGGAATGGGATTCCTCCAAGCAACAGAGAAAGGCAAAAGCTGTTCTGCAATGGTGGAGGGTGTGCAACTTGAGTTACTATCTAGATCCAGCTCTTCGACAGGCCCACTTCTGCAGGGTTTAGGCAAGGCATTTCACCTATTTAGAGCGCGGGCCATGCTGTCCATTGATGGCCCATTTCCTCCACGAGTGCTGGAAAGAGAGTCTGACTGGGTAAGAAATGCCCTTTGTTCCTCTCTGTAAAATGTTATTTACCTTCTTATATAGCACATATAACAACACCTAAGTGCTATACTATAATTAGTAAAATCATGCAGAGAAACTGTTCATGTGGATAATGATACTTTGCGTCCTCCCATGTGGGTAGTTTAAAGTTGAATTAATTCATGTTTGCCCAGCTTTGTGAGATCTATGGAAGAAAGGCAATTGTTATGCAAATAATTATTAATAATGATTCCTCCTGTGCTGCTCCCCATTAAATGTGCTCAATTTATAAGTCAAAGGGTGTTTTTCTCCTTGCTGCAAGACAAACTGGGTTCCACGAATGGAAATGTTGGTGTCAGTGTACCTGGCAAGGGAAGACAGCTCTGTGGTGAGGGTGCTTCTCTGAGATTGAAGGCTCAGCTTCTGGATCCTCCTTTCTATGCTACAAGCAATACATGTGACTCTGGAAGTCACTTGGAAGAGCAGTCACACTACCCACTCAAGGCATCAAACTCAAGCACAGTTCAGAGGATCTCAACACAGACACAAGCCCATGCAGAGGGAAATTCAGACTACCAATTACTATATAATTTGCCCACAGGTGAATAATTATCTTCATTTTACAGACTGAAGCACAAACACCTATGACAATAAAGCAGCTCTTAGAGGTATGGTGAGTATAAATACACCATGCATGTAATGCTCAAATCCTACACTAAATAAGGACAACTGTCTAACAAAGACAATTTTTAAGAACACCAGGGTCTCAATACAATACAGGCATGAGGGGTTTGGTATCAGAGCCACAGTCCTTTGGAACAGATGTGCAAAATTGCTCCACAGCTGGCTGTCAAGGTCCCTGAGAGGTCTCCCACTGTGGATGAAGACAGGACCACACAGAGTAATTAGATAAGGAATTTCATATTAGACAAGGCTTCTCCCACGTTGCAAGGTATATTGTGAGCCACACAGGGGTCACACCACCACAATGCCCATAGGACTGTTGCGTGACTGGGTGCCCTTCAACAAGTTCTCTTTATTTATCCAGGAAAACCGTGAGGGCAGAAAAAGAGAAATTGAGCTATTACCATAATCTTGTTAGACCTTCATCAGCCCAGTACAGGAATAGTCTGACAGCTTATAAAAAAGAACAATTTCGTCCCCATGCTGTGCAAGGCTGCTTGCAGCTAGGACACATCAGCTTTACTGTGCTATTTCCACACAGGAAACAGCTATCGGTGCAGCAGGTCTGATGCATCCCAAGCCCTCATGCACACTTTCTTTGGTGAGGGATTTCTCAAACAGAAACACAGAGAAGCAATAAGTAAGTTACACCTTTGGCTCCCAAGGCAGTAGCTTGTGTCTACAGGGCTCCTGGACGGGGTAGGCTCTGACAGATGTTAACAGGGCCCCTGCAAGTGGTCACCCTCCATCACTGACCATCATTTTTGCACCACAGTTCGCAGAGGCCTAAGGCAAGACACAATGTAGTAAGGTTTGAGATGGATGTCTTCCTGTATCTTCAGCAGCTGCGGACGCTAGAGAGTCTGCAGTCAGAACCTAGTTAAAAGTGGCTTTGAGGACCACAAGAGACAGCAATGATGCCTGCTCTTCTCCCTGTAGTTCTGCAGATGCAATCCAGCTAAGCATCAAGGAAAATTGATTTGTGCCACATGAATGAGCAAGTATGAGGTGAAGGCACTCCTGGAACTGATGTGGTAGAAAGAAGGTCCTTCTCCATTTTATTTATCTGCTACCCTGCTTTCCCAGTAGCTGTGATAACTAGATACTAATCATTGCCACAGATGGTCCAGCATTCAGATGTGAGCCCTTCCCTGAGGCCCCTGGAAGAATGCATATTGTGTGTTTGCATGAGAAATACAGCCAGCCCCACTGCTTGCATAGGCCTGCAGATTTGCTCATTCAGTCATCAGTCCAAGGCACAAACACTTGCAGTCCACCCGCAATTACCCAAAATCTTCAAGAAACAGACCAAGGTGATGTTGTGTATGGATGCTGATGTAGCCGCCAGGAAGAAAAATGCATGCCCTAAGCCCTGCAGAGCAGTGTGTCTAGGATCTGATGTTTAAGGGATTCCCTAGTGATTTCAGCAAGCTGGTAAGAAACATCCTAGAACAAGTCTTATTTGAACCATAGCAAATTTAACCTAAGAAAGCTCTTCCTCACTGTCTTGTTTTCAGCTGAGGGAAAGTCAGATCTCTGGGTAAGGTTTCCAGCCACCAGGAGTGATGGCTTCCATGTTCTGACACACATGAATCCCTTCAATGTTAACTCCACAAGCAGCAGTAAACAGGGTGGGCAGTAAGGACATATATTGCTGACATTTTAGACAGGTCTCCGTAGTTCAATCACATATGGATTTTTATTCCAGCCCAAACAGCTTTTCCTTAGGCTGTTTCCCACAAACAGGTTCGTGTCACTGAGGTCTGCTGTAGTAGCCCACTTTGGCTAGGATAAGACATCTTTGATTACGGAGGACTTCTGTAAATGGACTTCTTTAAAGACTGGGATCGGCCTTTAAAACATCACACCCTATAGAAAGTAGAGATCATAGGGCACTTTCTGTTGGCTGACCAGTGTCCTAGGACCAGATGAGGAATCCAGCTAATAATYTTAAAAGATCCAAAACCATTTTATGTGTGAGCAAAATATTCTGTTACCTACACAGCCACAAGTCTTTAGCTAGAAACTTGCATCTCTCAGGGGCTTTGAAGACTTTTCAGCCTTTTTGTTGAGAAGAAAACATGAGACTGGCACAGGAGAGAACACAAGGGTGGTAAGTCTAGGCGGGTCACAAAGATGAGAGCTTCACTTTTTTTTTCCCCTCTCTTGGACCCACTTGTCTAAAGCAGCAAAGAGAATATTCACGGGCAAGAAATATACTTAATTTTTTGAAATGGCAGCAAAGGTACCAAAACTCAGGTGCAATTAACCTACAGGTAAAGCTCAAGGTTTTCAGTTTAGCATCCCAGGTAAGGATGCTATTAATGATCATGCATTATGCTGGTAAATCGCAGAAACGATGCAATTGCCAGGGTCACAAGAGGACAGCTACTTCCTCAGCGCTCTGGTTAAACTTGTTCTTTCAAAGAGGAACAAAAAGCTTCTTRAGCAGCAGAATATCCAAAGCCTGATTTCCTACAATTATCTGGTATGTGGCTTCTCAGTTGTCCACCCTGCAGTTCCCACCGCAGCCGCTGCAGAACTGAATAGCACCTTCCCACCCATCTCCAATAACCATGACTTCTCTGTCTTTTTTCAACAAGTTACTCATGAATGGCTGATCCTCGGTGACTTTTTGGTTAGCTCTTGCTTTTCCTGTAGAAAGCATCTCTTCTGCAGAGGCATGTTTTGCCACTGGAGTATATTTGCTACCTGGAGCCTGTGGGTTTCACTGGTAGGGGAGAGGCATGCACATGCAGCTCCCATCAGGGCACAGGCCCGAACAGAAGCATTCAAGAAACAGAGCAGCAGGCTTTTTCTTGGATGCAGTTAGCTGTCTGATTGCTCTCTTATAAGACTGGCCCTGGGGGATAGTTGTGACATATGACTGCAGYGCAAACATTGCAGGTGTTCCCTAAGCTGGGAGTTACTCAGGATCTAGTACAACTTTCATGTTACAGGTAACATATGAGCAGCATCAGAAGAAGAAACACTAATTAGATGACTTATGAGCCCTGAAAAGACCAGGCAAGAGGTGAAACAAAAGACTCCCTTCCAGACCTGGAGCCTAGTCACTGACCGGTGAACTGGCATCAGTCTTGGCAGTCATGCCTATCAACTCCACTACCAGCTCTGCACGATGCAGCTTGAGACTCACGATGAACCACTTCATGTAACGGATACCTCCAGCACAGTTGAAGGCCAAAAATTTCCCATACCATGGCTGCCAGGCCGTGAGAAATGCCAATACATTGTGCTGTAGCAGAGGCACAGCCAAGAGGAGGAAACTGGTTTCCAGATTTCACAGTCCAGCAATCCTCTAGACCTGCTGAGGAAGAACATTTCTGCTCTCTGCAAGTTTTAATGGAAAAGGAGAAAGACCTAAAATATCCTCTGCTAGTCCATCCATAGAGGAGATCCCACCACAGCGTGGTTACAGCGCACGTCAGAAATGCAGGTCCTAAATGTATGGCAAGACGCTTTTCCAAGTGAGGAATGTGCAGTTTCACTTATTTACAGCAACGCTCCACATTCCTCTCCTACTCTACCAGCAGCTCAAAAGATGCATAGCCAGCACGAGACAGCAGTTTCGGGATTGGCCTTTGTCACAGAAAAGATGCTGTGAATAAATCGTACGCTCGTGAGTTACTCTGGCTAACAGGATACCCCAGTATACTTAAACACCCCATTTTACAGACTGTTAAATTGAGACACGAAGCATTGACCTGACCTGCCATGATCCCACAGGCAATGAATGACCAAGGCAGGAGCAGCGGCTCTCCCTAGCCTCCCAAGAAGGCACATGGATGACCAGGAATAAAGAAGGCAAGTCTGCTTTCTTGCTGCTCTGCATCATCTTTTCTAAATCCCTCCTTCTGTCTGCAGACTTGCGATGCACACTTGGCACTCATGTCAGCCCTCCACATACACCATTGATCACAGACCAGGCTTCACCGGACGCATCCCGCTTGTTTGTTTGCTAATGAATATTATTTTTAAAAAGTAAGAGGTGGTGGGGGGAGGAAGGACGAGGGAGCCTGGAGTGAAGGCTGCCTCTGTGCTCAGTCTCTATGGAAATAATCCACAATGCTAATACGTCCTAAAATGGTAATAAAGCCTGTGTTGTCTTATGTAATCCCATAGTAAGAAAGAGCTCTGTCGGCTTGCCTGACAAATGATATCTCTGTAACCTTGGAGGGGATTATTACTAAAAAACACAGGGTGGAAAAACAAAGCGACACACACACATACAGGCGCACACAAATCCATCAGATGCAGCAAAAGGACAAACAGCTCCAGCTGGGCTCCTGTGCGTTGACCCCACGATATTATGCCTCTGCCATCAAATGGGGAAAGGACCTCCTGGCAAAGCAGCAGCCCTGCCCCGGCTCCTCCTCTACTCGCAGCCCCCCCTCCCTCCCCAGGCACCTCGGCACCAGGAGCAGGCAGAGGGCAGGTTTTCCCCTCTTCTGTCCTCCTTCTCTCCCTCCCTCCCCCAAAAATGAACATTCAAAGCCCCAGCAGCTGGCCAAATCCAGTTTGCCTGCGTCACCAATGCACGTGGATTCACATCTGTCCTGCCCAGTGGTGATGGAGCCAGGGCTACGTGCGTCYCTGAGGAGGATTCATGCCCCCAAATCCATCAAGTTTTGTGTCAGCAAGGCGGGAATCGCACTTTTTCTGGGCACAGCTGAACGGTATTGTAAGGCTACCCAGTTTGTCTTAAACGTATAGGGAGACAGGTTTGGAGGCTGGGGTATGCTCATTTTGGAGCTGTCTCTAAGTTTGGCTGGTGAACCATAAACCAAAGCCAGGCAAATCTTTGCTCTTGTGCCTCAGGTGCAGAACAGAAATAAGGCACCGCCAGATTAAAGCCATGCTTCACGACGCGAACCACAGTGTACATCCACACAGGTAGCCCTTTCACCACCTTCCTCCACTCCTCTCTCCCCCCGCAGAAACTTTTTTTCACCTCTGTGAACATGGAAAGGGATCCACCAGGTCAGCCTGGAAATCCATCAGAGGCAGAGGTCTAACACGGGAGCAAACACTCCTGTCCTCATGTGGACCAGCCAGCCCTGACCTCCCTCCTCCAGGACGTGGCAACCAGACAGTCAGGAGGCTGACCCCAAGAGACAAGTCACACGCAATAATATTAGCACCAAGCTCTTATCTTGGTGCGAGCAAAGGATGGTGACTACTCCAGTATCTCTTTCCCACAGATGAAAGCATGGGAACGTTTAGCGGGGCGCCAGAAAACTTTCTTGGGAACGAGAGATGACATCAGGCGGGTTTCCATGCCTGACTGAACATTCACCCTTTCATGATGGTCTGCGTTTAAGAGACTTTTAATGTTTTCTCAGACAGCAGGAGATGAATGAATAGGGAGTCTCAAGTCAGAGAAGATTCCTGAAGGCAGGAGAAAGCCAATTCTGAAGAAAAAACGGTCCTAACACTTAAAAAGACATTATTATGACACTTAAAAGACACGTTTAAGGGAGCACAGCCTTCTCCAGTCAGCACATGTAGAGAGCTCTAATTCATACTAGATGTATGCAGTGTGACTGCCTGAAAAATAAAGGGTTACAATCACTATTCACAGCAGTCACATTTTTTTAATTAATAACCTTGTAATTGGTATCGACTTAAACCAACTGATGACAGTCTTATGATGAGCCATTCCCAGCCAAGCTTCATACCCAATTGCCCTCAGGTCAGGAAAACAGTGAACTCCATTATCGGGCAGAAGCTTTCCGCCCCACACCAGTCTCCTTCCTGGGCCACAGAGAGGTCACCCCATGCACGAGACGCAGCAGCCACCCTACCTCCACAGCCTTCCTCCAGCCCTTGCTTGCTAGCACCGTGGCCACACTGAGCCTCTACCATGCTGCCGCCTGGCTTCTACGGGCCAGTGTCTAAAGTACCAGCACTTTCTGGTGCAGTGATTTCCCTATGGGGAACTACGATTAAAAAAGGTGATCCCACAGTCAGGGCTGCCAGAGCCCCTTCCCAATGCCACCCTGGCGAAGAAAGCAAAGCCTAATCCACCTCCAGGCATTCATTTCTAGGAAGCAGAAGGAGCAAATCTTGCTCCTCTGTTCAGACACGGGCTCAAGCAATGGAAGTCCCCCTGCAAGATCTGCAAGATATGGTAATTTTGGACATCTCTGACATAACTGCAATACGCAGCTTGGACATGCCTCTCTGAAGCACAGGGAAAAGAAAAAGGGCAGCACTGACGAAGGGCAGCGTTGTCTCCGCAGCAGCTCAAGCCAGAGCCTCACCTAAGACAGGTCACAGCTGAAAAGAAAGCCCTGGGGCAACATCTCTGGCCTGAAGCTCACTTACAGCGAATTTCAGAAGTTTACTTCCAAAATGAAAAGCACACATCACCTGGGTACAGAAGGCATCACAGCAGCCCCTCTATAAGGCTCTCCCTGGCTGCAGCACCAGGCACATCAAGGGGATGGAGAGGCGAAACTACGGGTCTGGCATCAGTGCTGGGCTCGGGGCGTTCCCCAAAACAGTGCCCTCCTTCCCCCGCTCCCCGGCGGGACCGAAAACGTCCCTTTTCCCCGCTAAGCCTCGACAAGGCGCCCACGGAGCTTCCTTCAGCCGGCATCCTCCGGAGGGCTTCCCCCCTCCACTACCAGGGAGCAGCATTAGAGGGCAGTGCGCTGCCTTGAAAGCGGGATGCGTGTCGCCCCCACCCCCGGGCCAGGGCCACCGGCACTCCCCCGGGCAGGGTGTCCCCCCGGCTGTCCCTCAGCGTCGCCGCCGAAGGAGGGGGCCACCCCYCCCCGGCCCAGGACCCCCACGTCGGTGGCCGGGGCGACGAGCCCGGCCCGCCGCCTCCCCCTTGGCAGGCGGCAACCGGGAAATTCTGCAGGGGCTGCGTTTCAATTAGAAAATGCCGGGTTTTAATTAAATAAATGTGAAGCTGAATAATGCAATCAGGAGAATTGCCTGTGCTCTTTTATTTTGCAATTCAATTTATTTTGTGCTGTCCCCACACTTTTAGTTTTCGTATGCCAAAGACTTTTGCATTGATCACTCAGAGCTGCATTGCAGAATTTGCCAGGGACAAAGCTGGAAGCGCTGGCTGTTGAATAAAGGGCAGTTGGAACTTTTCACAGCTGGGGATGCATCGGAGGCAGCATGCGTCTGCAGCAGAGGAACTGATTTTTCCAGATTTTTGAGCACCAAAATTCCCACTGACCGTGAGTGGAGTTCAACAACACTCCTGAAAATCAGGTGCAAAAGAAGAGGACAAGAAAATACACTGTCCCATCTATAACTAGAGAGAGCAAGCGAGTAAGCATGCACACACACGTGCCTGCAAGCGAGCACATAAACCGACAGGGTGTGTTCGTTCTGCAACCCTGCAAACACTTCACTGATTTCCTGAGCACACAATTGTTAATTTTAAGGTTCTAGAAAACAAAATTACAAAACAAAACCAAGATTTTTGCTTTCAAAAGCCAGTTCTGGTTGCTAAGTGACTACAATATACTTCTCTATCACATCGTTTGAAAAACCCACGCACTAAGAGCAAGGAAATTGCTAGGTTAGGACATCAGGAATGTGCCCTAGCAAGATGATGAATTCTATATATGTATTTGTACTACCATAGCGCTTAGAGACCCCAGGGAGCCATTGTCTTTGGTAACGTTAAGAGTAAAAGATGGTTCCAAGGAGGTCTTAAACAAGCTAAAACGGGGCACAACAAGTTGCTGTAAGAAACTGTAGCACAGACCTGGAAAAAAAGGAGGGCGAGGAAGCAACTCTATCAAGACTGAAAAGAAAACCCACCACGAACAGAAGAAACTGTAAAGGGAGATATCTAGGGGCAGAACTGGTGACTGAGGCTGTAATAAACTATGTTTGGATGGAGAGCTGTTGGGGGGCTTGGGGGAAAGAACACAAAAAGGTAAAAGCATGAGTGAGGGGCTTCTCATGAGTAGGAAAGTTTTAAAACTAAGGACAGAAGTTCAAGAGAACAGGGGACACCAGAGGAGCATCCTGCAGGAAAAAAGCTCATAGTGAGGGTACAGACATAGAGTTATAGGTGAAAATCTAGAGGAAAAAACATGAAACTTTGATAGACTGCAGGCAAAGATGTAGTAAGAGCTGAACCTATCAGTTGAAGCAGCACAGTCAGTAATAGCTGCAAGACAGCAGGCACTAGTTCTGGTTACTGTAGCAATATATGCAAAAATGCTCTAACTGAGAGAATATGATTCCTCTGTGCTTTATCAAGCATCACATAATGAAAAGTATGAAGTGACTTTACTTCCCTTCCCTAATAGCACTGGAATTCTTAAAAAGGGCTATTGATTTTATTTCCTAAATACTATTTTCCAGAATGCTTGTCCATAAGAATTATTGTCAGTGAATAAATTAATCAGCTGACTATGCCTGTGAATAGCCTTTCTGCTTGCTGATTCTTAGGAATGCTGGCATCACTGTCTGGTATAAAGTCTGCATGTAGCTATAATAAACCCCGTTGTTTTGTAAATACCCTTTTATTCATGAAACAGTGCTATGCTTTCCCATACGGCTCTCCTACATCCCTCTCAAACAGGAATTTCACATGCAGTGCCAAGCAGGGAACAAAGACAAGCAGGCACAGATATTTTGCCATGGACTTCAGAGTATCCACACACAGGGTATGTGCCTGGGAAATGGGCAGGGGACTGGCCTGTCGGGACTCTTAGCTACATACAGGCATGATGCCTGGGGTCTTCTCCAAGCCAGAGGACCACAGCAGCACTGGGACCTGGGACTCTGGTCCAAGTATAACTGCCCACTAAATATCCACCACAGAGAAGCTCAGAAAAGACCAAGAGAGTTTGCACAGATAATTCAGAAGGAAAAATGACAAAACTTGATTGGCAATGAAATTAGAGAGGTGGACTTGCTTTTAAGCCAAAAAGCTATGATTACTGTCTATATATACAACACTTACGTCATTTATTGAGATCACACTGTGAGTTTGTGTGGGTGTACCTCAGTATTTTGTCACCCACACAGTTTTCAAACCTGCTGGTCAGAAAATTTAACAAAGCAGTAGACACCTCCAAGATTTAGGTTCCTGTAAGTTTTGTGACATTGAGGGGATGAGTAAATTTGTGTTGTGACAAACTGTTGTAACAACTCAACA
Source organism: Phoebastria nigripes (assembly GCA_035582835.1). Classification (NCBI taxonomy): domain Eukaryota; kingdom Metazoa; phylum Chordata; class Aves; order Procellariiformes; family Diomedeidae; genus Phoebastria; species Phoebastria nigripes. The sequence goes on along the minus strand of JAYKAV010000389.1, from coordinate 1,840,435 downwards.
GACAGCTGCCTGGTTTCACCTGCCAGGCAGTCAATCACCACACATAGACCCCAAAGCCAAGTACCTGCCAGACCAGTACCTGGTCAAGCAAATAGGAAGGAGAGGAGAAAGTAAAGGATATTTCCAAAGGTCACAGGAGATGTAGGAAGGAGCTGAGTGTTACCAGTTGGGGCGTTGGGAGCGCCTGAAGATGTGTGGACTCTCTGCAAATGCTGTGGTGCTTGATCCTGGGGATGTCAGCAGAAGACGATAGCGTTGCAGAAGTGCTGGGATGTAGGACAGGAACCTGCAGGCAGCCAAGTTCCCAAATGAGCTTTTCTTTTTGTGTCAGCAGGTGAAAATACCATTTTCTTTAAAGGTCTATAAAAGAGGGGTAAGTACCAGGTAGGTACAGATGCAAATCAGTGTAAGCAAGCTCCTTCTAGGCACGCCCACACACTGCACAGTGATGTTAGCTATACATGTACACAGAGCTACAGTGCAGCACTGTCCTCATTCACCCAAATGTTGCCAGCAAGCACAGAGAAATCAAAGCAAGCCCAAGCTGAGTACACTTGCTTGTCATATCCCTGCCTCATGCCCTGTCCCAGAGGTCATGAAGTCTCTTGTCTCTATTTCCAAACGGAGCTTCTGTACCTCAGGGGCTTGTAAAGTGTGTTGAACGGCACTTTGCATCTGAATGATGCCTGATCATTATCTGTAGAGATATTCAGAACAACTGAGTATCTACAAGCAACCTCTGCAACATGCATTACCATCTAGCAGATAAGTTACAGATCTACCAGGCCATCTGTGACCTAGGCTTTGGTCATCCCTGTGCCACAAACCCCCCATATCCTCAGACAAGTCACTTCATGCGAAAACCAGATCTGTATCCTCTCCCTCATTGCCAAAGAGGGACAGTAGTGGGGAATTCAGGAGAAGGAATAATTTAAGGTTAATAGATGAACTGCTCTATGCTTTTTCAGTGCCACTACTTCCTGGTCTTGAACTGACACATTTTCTCTCTGTAATCATCTGGGTAAAAAAATGGCTTATGCAGCCCTGCAGGTCCTCGGCCATCCTCTCCTGCTCCCATCTTGCAGATCCTGCCCCCCTGCCCTGGTACCATACGGCTCCCTGCCAGCGATACCCGAGCGTCTCTGGCATGCCACGGGTTCGGAGCGGTAACCGAACACGGCTCCTCAGAATAGACACGCTCCCCCTGTGGTTCCCACCGCCCTGCATCTTCGGTAACCCTACCCCACCGGGGCAGGGGCTGGAGGCAGGAAACCAGGCAGGCCAGCAAAATAGGAGACGCTCAAGACTCCAGGGATTAACTCTATCCACCAGGCACAACTGCTGCCCGAGTCCTTATCCCCACCCCATCCCCAAATCTTCATAACAGGTGGAGAAGGAGAGGGTGGCCAACACCCTCGCAAGAATCCCCACAGGCATGCCTAAGGGCTGGATATAAACAGGTACGGCCAGAGACGTCCTGGCAGAGGGACGAAGACGGAGAGCCAAATAAAGACATGGAATTCGGCACCCAAGTGGAGATAAAAATACATGGACTTCACCCCTGCCCTGAGCAGAAGGAAGGGCCGAGAAAGCTCACCGCCAAACCCAACAAATTTCATTCTGCCCTTCCCGAAAAGTTTCAAAAGACACGGCAAATATGGACTCAACTACAACATGCAAGTCAGGCCAAGCGTGTCAGGAGCCCTTCAGCAGCGCTGGCAGGCACTACTCACACGCGTCGCACGCGTTGCCTGCTGTGCGCTCGTGGGGCGGGCGGCCTGGACCTGCTGCAGGGGCTCCTCTCAGRCCCCGGGCCAGCAGAGTCAGCGTTACTCCTGGGACACGGTTTCCAAAGGGTAAGACTGGTACCACATCACAGGTAAAGTGAAACTGGGTGTACAAGCTCTGCCAGGTCCCTGAGGGCTCAGAGGCTGGGTATCTGCACGGCACCCCGGGAGCCAGAAGAGGGAAGAGCTGTCCAGGGCTCACGGAGGGCGAGGAGGCGAGGGCAGCCCAGGGCTGGCRGATGAACGGGATGAAGCCTGGGAGATGGCCAGGCTTCTCGGACAGGCATGGCTGGAAAAGGAGCCACTGTCCTCGAGCATCCTGCCCCGGACACTGAGCGAAGTCCCATGACCAAGTGACTGGCGGGTCTGCGTGTAAGCCCAAGGAGGAGCAGGGAGGGAAGCTGTGGGAGAAATGCAGGAGCAAGGGTAAGAGCCCCTGGTTGTGCACGGCTTGGAGTGGGAAGAACTGGGAGACTGCGGGGGGACGACAGGGGAGGAATGAGTCTCAGAGAAAACTAAAAAGAAGCAACAGCCACTAGACAGAAAACACAGACTCCATTTTTCTGCACCACTGAACTGAGTCACTTAGGCTTTTATGAGACCAATGATGTACCAGAAAAAAAAAGAAACCCACCCTCCACCTGAGCAGATGAGGCATTTCTAGTGCAGAGCACACGAGAACAGGTCAGAGGGCTACCCTATGTGCATCTCTCGCAGCACGGCACAGCACCGTGATGAGCAAGGCACATGGCACAGGCAGGGTGGTAGCACAGTGTGCAGGGCGGCAGGACTACAGAGGTGATGAGACCAATCAGACTCGACACACTGGGGAGGGCTGGTGAAGAAGCAGTTTGGTGGGCTGGAGGCCTCAATCCAGGAGCCTCAGGGGGGTTCAGTCTCAGATCTGGGCTTCGGTGCTTCACCTTTCACAGGGAGCTCTGAGTATGTATGGCCCTACGCCCATCACAGTTCTGACCAGAATCCCGTGTTTCATCTGCTCTGCGAGAGACAGAGCTCACCTGCGGTTGCAGCCCTTTTGATCCAGCTGCTCTGCATGGGACAGACCACTGATGCAGAAACCTGATGAGACTATGAACAGAGAAAAAAAAAAAAAAAAAAAAAAAAAA
>JAYKAV010000389.1:1819567-1837516 GCA_035582835.1 Phoebastria nigripes | reverse complement strand
AAAAAAAAAAAAAAAAAAAGCAAAAACAAACCAAAACAAAAAAAACCAAAACAATAAAGCTACTATAAAGCTATAAATCTATAAGGAGGTAACTCTAGATATAATTTGTGTGTGATGTACCAGACTCAGCAGAGCAATGGATCTGCTCCACTACCCAGCGGCCGGTGCAGGTCTAACATAATGGAAGGCACTTTCACATGTGTAACAGAGCAATCAAGAAATACGGGGTAACAGGAGAAGGACAAAGCCTGCCAGTAACCTGGAACAGCACAATCAAGGTGTCACTTGTGCAGTGCATCTCTGAGACACGGAGAATGAGACATGCATCATTCGGCAGAAGAAGGTATACATTTAGGTAGAGCTATTCAGGAAAAGAAAAAACAACCTTTGCTAATGTGGCAATAAATGCAATCCATACAGATTGCTGGAGCAATCAAGTTGTCTAGAGAAACCAATACCTATAGAGATCATGATCAATAATGCAGGATTCTTTAAATACCTCAAGAACAAGAAATTCTAGTGCCTAGACTGAGCACCTTGGTTTGCTGGCGCTGCCTTACTTTGGAGAAACACCGCCCTTTTCATAGATAGGTTTACTGGAAGCAGGATTATGTCTATATTTCACCAGCCGCTCTCCACAGGCAGCTTCCCTCCCCCTCCCCAGACGGCTTCAAAGCTTCACCGATCTTATGGCTTAGGGGTGCCAAACTGGATCAGGCAGACCCAGTGTACTCTGCAGCAACTGAGAGCCAGACACTGACACACTGACAGGGGCAGCAGCCGTGTCACCCATATGCAAGTTTTTAGCAAATTGAATGCAATGTGAATCACACACTCTGTGATGTGGTATCTGTGTTAACTGCTTTTACATAAAATGTGCTTTAATTCAGCTCCTTCCTATATTCCTCCCCCCCCCCCGTAACTATCAACGACTTTACAAGAAGTCTCTGAAGCAGAGGAGCTGTCAGGAGGCTGTAGCAGCTGAGCATGAGACAACAGSGCTCTTCACACTTCAGCAATACATTGGAGGCAGTTAAGAGTTGCGGTATTCACACATTTGCTGGATATTATTGCTCAGTGATTAAGGAGTTAACTATGCCAGCAGTTACATTTTTGGGTTTAGGTCACCCCTCTCTGTACTAACTGGTCTGCTCACCCCTCTGAGAGCAACCATTGCAAACGCCTTTTGCAACTCGTTGCAGAAAACCTGCTGCAAACTCGGGAGTCCCCCACCACATCCTCGAACATCCAGCTCTGTCTCTGAAGTATGCATGAAAGGAAGGGGAAAAAACTAACAGAAGCTGAGATTTGTCAGTATTGCTGAAATTCTGTGAGCCTGACAGCAGCTAAGGATGGCAGCAGCACTAGGAGAGAGGAGATCAGGTAATGGCCTAACGGGAGGAGAAGAAGGAAGAAGACAGCTGATCTGAGAGGACATAAAGAGGGGCAAAACAGAGCACAAYGCACGATATAGTAACAGATCTTGTCTGGAAACATCATCTGCACAGGCGATGGTAAACCGTCACAGAAGGAGACAAAAAAACATGTCCTGGAAAAGGTGTGCAGAAGTGCTGTATTTGGTAAAGGAGTTTCTCCGAATAAAATGATTTCCACCTTCAGCCCACTCTGACCACAGAATAATCACCCAGCTTCAGCAACAAACTGGGGCAGCAACCCAAATGGGAGGACTGATGATGAGAAATAGGTGACATGCACAAGTCAACACATACATATAYGCACGCACACAAATGTACAGAGGAAATTCCTTAGTAATTTACTGTTGCATATCTTAGGCTGCTTCAAAACCCTCTCCAAGGCAGACGAAGAAAGCGTTGCCCTCCTGTGTCTATACTGTGACATGTAGGCGGGGGGGCCTTCCTACAAAGTATCAGGCACTGGCCATTTTGCTGGAGGCAGGATGCCCAATGCTCTCACATAAAGGAGCACAAGTCCCTGTTTCTACCCAGTTCTGACTGTGAACTCTCCCCAGACAGAGGACAGTCGTACCCCTTTCTTGGGAGTGAAATATTGATAACCTTTGTGCAAAGCAAACAGCCCGAGGATATGACTCCAAGAGGCTGAAGTGGAAGAAAGAGACCCTATAAAGGGACAGCAGCACAGAGCAAAGAGCTTTTACCATCACCRAGATGCAAGGCTGCATGTTGGACTACTCAGCTTCCTATTTCAGTGCTTCAGGCTCAGTAGCCCAGCTGCTTAGGAAAGCCCGGTGCTCCTTACCTCTCCCCAAACGAGTACCTTCGCTGCAGGGTTATCCTCAGCTCTTCTGTGGCTGTTGCCCTGGCTTACACGCACATTTTAGACCTGGCATGTGAGCTCAGTCCTTGCTAGAGGCTCAGGTTAAAACCCCAGTGCTGGTCCCATTCCTGCAGATAACCGCTACCTACTCAGCAGTGTGGGCAAGGGGTCCTCCTGGTCCTGCCCATAACTCTACCGAGATGACACCTCTGTGCCTTACCTACACACTCCTGACGTATCCATTATCCCCTACACAAGTCTATCTTCCCCAGACCAGCCTTTAAAGATCACATTTTGCAATGCTGTCCCCTGCATCAACACTTTACTTCCAGAGCAGCAGGCAAAGGAAGCTGATGGGAAATCATTCACTTCCTCCGCCACCACCTTACCACGTGTCAGGGCCAGGGACCTGCTGGACCCCCAGCCTACGGCCAGGAGGACCTTGAGTTCGGAGATTTGCAGTCAAATTTGCCACTGTACGACGACCTTGCGCAAGCCAGGTTTCCAGCAGGATTTCAGGCCAGGAAAAATTAAAAGCCCTCAAGCTGTGTATCAGAAAGATGAAAGATCATATCCTTCATCCTCAGCGTTTACAAAAACATGTAGCAGACTCAGCAGCAACTTCCAGCTGAGAGACTGACTGATGACCTGCAACGAGGACAAAGGCACCTGAGAAATCACCCAGAACACGAGCCACAACGTGCAGCCATCTCTCAACCGCTGTTCATTCAGGAAAACCATCGTTTGGGGTAAGTGAGCTTCACTTAAGTAAACTTCCCTGGACTGTGGGAAATCTCTGTAGCAGGACCCCAGCAGGTACTGATTTACACAAGTTTTCACTGAAGCTTTTTGCAGTGAAATCCTGGTCTGCCATTCAGATCAACTGTTCATGCGGCTCTTCAGGACTATTTACGTTGCACTGTCTGCATAGACAGGATCTGGGAATGTAACCTCTTCCGCTGTTCATACTTCCCCCAGCACAATACACGGCTTCCCTGCTGCCTGTGCTGCTGCACAGACACTGGCAAAACCAGTTGGCTAGCAGTCCTCCAAAGCCCAAGTGCCCGACAGAGCAGCTCTATACCCTGCAGCACAGAGACAGCAGTGCAATAAGAAATGCCACGCTGAGGGAGAGGTTATGAAGTCACCTAATATAGCTGGGAAAAGGCACACATCCCCTTGCAAAGCAGGAGCAGCAAGCTGCAAGGTACGTGCAGGGTGAGAGCCGTGCTTCCGAGGCTCAGCCTCCACCGGAGCACCAGTCCCCGCAACACGTGGCCGCTGGGTTCGAGTTGTACTGGTGCTTTCCTCTGGCGATGGCTTTGAAGACTGCCCATTCATCTGATTTGTGAGTTACATAATCACCGGAGGAAAATAGGGTTTGTTTGTTTGCTTTTTGCTTTAAAAGAAGTCATGTAATCACTTTAGGTTTAAGCTCCAGTCCAAATCGGACTATTTTTACATTTCAGGCTTGATCTCTCTGGAAAGAGGATGAGTCCTTTTGCCTGGCTTACAAAGAATGAGTTGTGATAACACAGTGACTGCTGGAGGACTACACGGGGAGCAGCGTGTCCCTTCTCATCCTGAGCCCTGGGGTGCACTCACTGGTTGCTCACCCCACAGCTCCCAGGTAGAGGTCCCCGGGAGCTGGTGTTGTAACCTGAACCACGTGGCCTGGACAAACCTTGAATACTCTTCCATTTCCCAATTCTTGCTCTAACTTTCTTGCACCTGTACATCCCACTGCCATCTCCCCAGAAGTAATTAATTCTTTATTTCATCCCAGGTTTTGAGCTCACCACATTGTTCAGCATTTCTGTCTAAAATCCAGCAGCCCTTGCTTTTATGATACTTCCCTTGACATTAGCTGTCACTGTGCTGTCACCACCTAAACATTGAGGTGCTAAGTTTCAACCAAAGGAACCGACAAAAGATTTGCACACTTTAACAAATCATACCTTCCATTACACGGGTGCTGCTCTGCACACAGACCAAGCCTTAATCATCTGGAATAAAACAGGCTTCCCCACTATGCTATGCCTGTTCCCCACTACCACCCCATTTCTCCCCATTTGCAGCAGAGACTGCCTTCTGCTGGAGACAGTCCACACTTTAGAGGTGCTTAGACCTTGGCCCGAGCCATCATAGAAAAAAAATCTGTGTATAGACCTTCCTCAAAGTGCAGAGTGTTTACAAACTGATTTATTGCCCCAGGCCCCATCAGTAGCTGTTTTTGCTCCTTGTCGAACGATCTGGATTTCACTCAACACTTCTTCTCAGGCAGAAACGCCCATCATGTTGGCAGCAGGATTAAAATGGCATGTGAGCCAGCCAGGGTGAAAATGTCCCCATTAATTTTTCATCTTTCCTCGGGCAACTCTGCCTATAGATCTACACAGGTATTAAGACAGCCTTGTCAACTAAAACCGTTAGCTTGTCTTCCTCCTGCCTCCCTGGTACACAGCTGGCAGAGCTGCCGGCACAGCAGTGGAAGGCAGCAACCCTTTCAGAGTGGCTGTGCCCCTGCCATACCAGGGGGCTGGGGCACTCGCTGAGGCTGAGAGCAGGTCCCAGTAGACTGAATGCATGACTTCAGTCACCCTCTTTCCACAGCATCCCCAGGGACAGCCAAGCCTACGGTGGCTGGAGAGTGTTTTCCATGGGGAGTTTGATGCCAGGTAGTCCTTTGTGCTAGCTACCACTGGGCAACCATCACTTTAAATCAAAAGTGCTTACACATCCTAGAGCATCCCTCTGCTGCACACCCTCAGCCCTCTTCACTGGGGCCCATAGAGGTCAGACCACGCTGGGGAATCGCGTCTCTGTGAATGGGCATCTCATCAGGAGACACTGAGATGCTGCGACTGAAATCCTCCTGTGCTCTGCCCCAAAGCTCTTAACGACAGCAGCAAGGGTGATCCCACCTCCAAGTTCACAGAGCTGCTTCACTCCAACCCATACTCGGTCCCCTCTTCTCTGACATCATGTCTCCCTTCAGCCCTCCCCAAACAGAGAGGCACCGAAAGAGATGTCAAAAGCAATCATCCCTGTAAACACAAGAAACCTGTAGCCACCCTTCCTTAACAGCCCTGATAAAGCCAGGCCTCCCACTGCCTCTGCTCCCATACTCACTGAGCCTGAACAGGCAAAAGCCTATAGCAAAGCAAGGAGACCTTCATGGGAGAAGATAAAATGCTGCCCAAGGTGAGTTGTGCAGCATGTTGTTCTCTCTGCCAGCCCAGGCAGGGAGAGCAGCCTCTCCCACGGGAGAGCCGTGCTGTTGGAGACCCGGGCTTTCAGGCCAGAGGTAAAGCTGAGGACCAGACCACTTCTAGCCATTAGAGAGCCGGCGGTCCTTTTTTTTTTAGGAGATTAAGCCAGTGTCATGGCTAAATTCCAGCTCAGGTGATTACATGCTCCCTATCTTAATCCCCCCCACCCCTCCACAGGTCTGACTGAATGGAGTAATAGCAAGCCAATACTTGTTCAATAACCTACATTCATTTTACGGAGGAGGCACAGCAAAACCAGCAAGCCAAGCTCAGGGAAGACTCTGTTCAGAGGTATTTGAAGCCAAAGAGACTTTGACAAGTGCAGATAAGCAAAAAAGAATTTTAACTGTCTACCAGGCAGAATGTTGTCTTAAAAAGCTGATGAGAAATTTAGAGATTTGTGTGCATTTGATTGCATGTCTGATCATACGTCCTATTGCTATAGATCTAGCCTTAAAATATTGCTAAGGATGCAGCCTTACAATACATACTTGATGTGAGGACCATTAACAATGAGAACTATGTAAATACTAGACTTGACCAGATGGCAGAAAGATTTTTGCACTTTCTCATCATACAGTTACCGATGACTCTGCATCATCATCATAATAGCTTTGTCCTCCAGCTGTATAGTCATAATTGCATTTTATTTTTTTATTTCTTTGCAACTTAGTGCTAAGCACAGCTTTCAAAATGGCTGCTTCTCTTCCATTTAGGACCCTTCCCTCTCCATGCTGGCTGGCTCTAACTTCTGTTGTGACAATATGTTTATCTTCTCTAATATTTGTTTACACTTTTTTATTCCATCTATTTTCTTTGACATACATTTTTAATTAGATGCACTCCTCTGCTTTCGTTGCCTGCTAACACATTCATTTAGAAAGTGCAGTGCTCACTATTGCTGCAAATCTCTGTTGTACGCTTAAAAGGTCAAGTCTATTTCTTGCAATAACCTTTGTCTGGCCAAGTAATCAGTCATACATCACAGATAAGATGAATCCTAAGGAGACCACTTGTATTCAAAATGTGTTCAAATCTTTTTCCTTTGGTGACAAGGGTTTGTAAACATGAGGGTTAACAGTATCACACCACTACAGTAATAATTATTTTTTACCTCTAGAGAGAATATACCTTTCACAAGGGACACGGGACACTCTTCCTTCTAGACTCATGGTACACCTGAAATCTCTGGAGATTTTGTTCAACACGATGCTGTTCTTTTTGAACTGGCACCCGCTGCTGAGCCCCTGAGCCTCCAAGCCTCCTACGGGTAGCAAGTTCGCTTGCCCTCTGTGCATTTCTCTGAAATTTCTCAGAAGCACTGGAGCCACCTCATTCAACGCTCCACCAGAGATATTAACCTCCCATTTGTTTTCCCCAAGCTAGTGCCCGGGATGAGTTGCAGGAGAGAAAGCGACAGTGCTGAGCGATGAGCACTGCTCCTCCTCCTCCTCCAGCCCCGCAGWGGGACAGGGACCAGGGACAGGACAGGGGACCACAGCGTGGCTGGGGCACTCCAGAGACAGCTTTAGCTTTGCAGAACAAGGCAGGTACCAGGTTTGTGCAGTCAATTGGAAAGCATCTGGGGATACCGACCACAATGGGCGATACTGACCACAGCAGCAGTTTGCCCTTYCCCCCCCCCCCCAGGATGGTCACAAGCAGCCCTGGGTGCCTCCACATGGCTGTACAAGGCAGGCAGCACTTCTGGGCTAAGGAGACCACGCTGAGGCATGGAGAGGTGACCTGCCTTCACCGAAGTCAGTGGCAGAGCTAGAACTGAGATTTGAGCTGGGAGCAGGAGTCAAAACAGACTGAAATCATGCTTTGCTGACGTCCCAACTTTGCACACACCTTGCCACCGCTTCCTTCATGTCAGCCTCAGCAACTGTGCAGCTATCTAAAGAGTCAGTTCTGGGCTGCAATTGCAAATGCCAGGACAGGGGAGGTGGTGGGAAGACATAGACGAGCAGGCAGAGGGTTGCAGGATGGTCTCAAAAGAACTTAACACCAACCAGACCCACGCCTTGAGCAGCCCTGACTCTCAACCTCGTGCATTTGTTACCTCCTCAGGTGTACAACAGTTGGACACCTATCTCAAGCCAAGTAACTGAACCACTTCCAAGATAAGCCAGGCTCTCCTCAGCACTGCTTCAGCACTGTAATTAATTCACCAGCCTTTCCCTTTCCCCTCCCGGTGCCAGGTCAGCAAATTCACTGTTATGCCAGTTACTAAAACTGTATCTCRCTCTTTCTGGCAGTTTATCAATTTTATTGGTGTGAATATGTCTTCCCCAGACGGCCTTCTGAAGTAAACATATGGTAGAACAAACAGCTGAAAGCGTGCAGGACAGACAGAGCAAAAAGCTTGCATGATACATGGGGCAGGAGGCTGGGAGAGCGAGACAGAGCCTGTGCGTGAGGGGGAGAAGAAAGCACGCATGAGCAGAAGAGAGACATCGCTGGTACCCAGAGAAGCTGTGGGACTGCTCCTCTGGGATCAGCGGTGGGCAATGCTGGCATTGCTTGTGCTCATAGCCATGCAGCGGTTCACAGGACCCAGGGCAAGACATGCAACCGAGGGCCAGCTTTCAGCTATCCTCTGCAATGCTTCTCAAAGCACTTGCTTTTGCAGCAAGACATTTCTGGTTTCTGGGATGCCATGGGAAGCCTGCTGTGAAACACTGAGAAATAAGATGCATCCAGGCTTCTTGTGAGTTATCAGGTACAAGAAGCACTCCTGTATGATGGAAAACAAGTTGCTAAAATAAAGACATCAGCTCTCCAGCTGTGTAACCAGGGGTCTTCACTGTGAAGGCACATGTATACCAGCCTTCTCTGCTTTCAAAACACTCCTCAGATTTCATTGCCATCTCAAAGCTGATTATATTTACCCTCCAGGTATTGTCTGCATTGTATTTTAATAATCTGCCCACCTGTTATTATTTTCTCTCCCAAAATCTGTCACTCTTCAGCAGTGCTGTAGTTTAACTCCAGCTGAAGGCTGCTTGGGTTTGGATGACAACATTTTCTCTATTAGTACCTGCCAGAGACAAAGCTGAAGCTCATCAAATGATAAACAATCATAACTGCCTTTCGCTCTCCGAGATTTACTTAGATCGCGACGCAGAGGAAAAAAAAAAGGATGAAATAAGCTTGGTGGTCACAGCCCCACTGCGGACAAATGTYGGTCCCCAATCATGACATGACCCACCAGCCAGGGATGCCCACTGGCCTCAGAGGTTTTCTAATGACAGGTGTGGCACTACCACGTACATCCAGTATGCTATTTTGTCCTGTCTCTTCTCTTCCAGGGGAAGGTAAAAATCAACACCAGATGCTGTTTTTCTGGCAGTATGGTAAAAGGGGAAGAGAGAGATGGTTGCCACATGGTCTACCACATCTCCATGGTGTCCAGGCTATTAAAAGAGAGGGCAACATCCTGCCCTGATACACCAAAGTAAATCTGATCCTGGTGAAAATACAACACACACACACACACACACACACCGCCCCCAATATTGAATGTAAATATATATGGGAGGAGAGGGTAGGGAAAACTCCTTCCTGGACTTTGTGGGTGACCAGCAGAAGCCCCAAAGGACTTGGGCTTCTCTTGCAAAATTAAGAGAAGTCTAAAACAGGCTGAGTCCAGACAGCCAAGGCTCTGCTATCCTGAAAATGCACATTCAAGCTAGCTCTTCTATGCAGGCCTCGTATTTCCCTTGGCCAGCATCTCTTTCAACTGCGCAACATGACATTTTACATACCCAGCAATACCACTCAAGATCTGTAGCATCTCCTCCCTGAGAGGAAAGCAGGGGAAAAAAAATAATGTATCATTGCACTAAAGTAATTCTGATCTGGCCTGGGGGTATATTATGATGAGGTTTCACTCCCTGATATGTTTCCAGACGTTTCCATTTCCTCACTGTCACTTCCTCTCGGATAAGTTCGCCTGCACTGTTTGCRCAGCTGTCAAGTCCACTGGAGATGCCAGGAGACTGACAGCCGCTCRCACAACTGCACCGTCCTGCAACGCAACTCTCCTGCCCGGCCCCGCACCCCTGCCAGCACTGCCATCTCCTTCCGGCACGACACCAGCCACCCGCGCAGCAGCTGCCAACCTGCTCCCTGCGTCCGAAGGGCCCAGCCAAGGAGTTGTCTCGTCCCTTGGCAGTGAGCAGGTGAAAAGAAGAGCAGGACCATGCACAGGTTTGTTCCCAGGTGCAGAGTCAGTCCAGGGTTGCTCCCTACTGGCACACACGTCCTCACCACCGTGCAATCGTCCTGACTGACCTCACCGAAGAAGGCAGTCAACGGCTCCCTGAGTTGACATGGCCTTGGACACAGAGGGGGAGGACTATTCTTTTTCTGTACCATCTGTCAGCCAACAAGCTGCTGTCTCACACTGTCCCGCAAGATCTTGTGGGTTTGGGATGCCTTCAATGAAAGGTCTTGACCTTTGCCTAGACAAGAATTTTAGACTTTTGTGAGGTGCCAGGATCCTTTGCTCTTTAGACAACCATCTGCCTTCTCTCATAGACACATGATGACCATGACATGATGACAAGCAAGCTGCTTTTCACTAGACCTTGCCAGACAAGGGAGGCAAGACCCAGTAACGAGACCCACCCAGATTTTATGCAGGCCAGTTGATTGAGAGGTTCATTGAGCATTGCTGGAGCCAGGACTAGCAGCTCAACGATATGTCCTGAAGCAAGCTAAGACCAGCTTGCACCAGAAGCGGGCCATAATGCAGAGAGATGGAGCCTCCCAGCCCAACAGGCCAGCTGCAAGTCAGCAAATATTACAGTGTCTAGCCAGTATGTATTGGCTGTGAAATAGCTGATACAACTCTACTTGAGAGAAAGATGCCTTCAGTTCCTCAAGACACTAGATCTCAAAACTTGGATGTCTGCGTCAGCATCATGTTACAGACCCTGATTTTCTGCATTTTGTCACAGACTGTAGTTATTCAGAGTTGCCTGTCTGTGGGAAGGAGGTGAAGGATCAGTCCTGCAGTTGCCGTTGGTTGCATGATTTGGTTCTATGGTCAGTATCTGTCAGTGGCAGGATTTTCCTCTCTAGAGGTGTCTGGAAATTTTCCAGGATGAAAGCTTCTATTGTTTAGCTGGTGCTGTTACCTCCCTGGAAAGACAAGGATGCACCCCTTCGCTGGTAATTTCTGAGGTGACAGCAGCTGTCAGACCCTAGCAGAGAAGGTGAACATAACAGTTGAAAGAAACTTGCAATTATTCTGTCAGGTATAATGTCTGTGTGGATGCTGAAACATGCCAGGCAAGTGCAGCTTCACTGCTCTCCTATCAGTCTTGCTAGGAGCTCGGTTTATTACATGTTTTGTTATTGCTAGACTGAGTTCATTTTGGGGCCTCTTAATTACAATGCAGTCCACTTTGGAAATAAAACCTGCAACGGTGTCTGCAAGCACTCACAGAGCAGAGAATTATACCAGGCAAGCTAAAAAAAGATGTTAGAGGCAAACCTTCAGCTGTAAAGGTCTCCAATTTACGGCCAGGCAGGTTACTGCAGGGGCATTTGAGCCGAGTCACAATGTGTTAGGATGATGAAGATGAGGAGCAGCCACCCTGGGTAAGAGCAGCAGCAGAGCATGGGCACCACGTCACAGAGTTTGCCATGCTAGTACCCGGTGCCACGGCCTTCGGACAGCTGGTGCACAAAACAGGAATGCATTTAGGGGAGCGTCATGCAGGTTTGAGGAGAAAGGCAGAATGGAGCAGGAGAATAGATGAGGTACAAGGTGAGGAATTTGTGTGCATTACAGATAGGTTCCCACAGGCAGCTGTAAAACTTGGTAAACGCATTATGTTTTGGAGATTAATGAGGTGAGATGCTTGCAATGGGAACCCATTCTAGGCAATGCTTTCTGCCAGCAAAAACTCTGCAAGCTCTGTGGAAAACATGCAGGCAGCTGCGGGGAGGGACACAGGTGTGTGTAAGCATATGGAGGGGATCAACTGTACGTAAAGAGCAGTCCCCAGCAGTGTACAGGCAGGCTTAATATTGAGAGGGGTGGTGGGGTATATTTTTAATTAGTAAGAAGGCTGCAGCACGGCCATCACTAGAAGCACTCAAGCAGATGCTTCATCTGTCTGTCAGGAGAGCAACGCCGCCTCTTCTGCACAGGTACAATCGTGGGGCAACAAAGGACTAACGCGTTAGGTGGCTGTCGCTGTGCTCCAGCCATGGTCCCTCTGAGTGCCTCCAAGAGCACAGACTGGGTGTTCAAACCCCTCATGAGAAAACTTGGATCCCTCCTGCCCGAGATAAGGGAGAACCTCCCTACACTGCAGCTGGGGCTCTGCCATCCAAAAGGACAGGTCAGCAATTTTTAAGCCTTATTGAAAGGCAGAGTGCAAGCCCAGCAGCATGATGGGCACACCGATTTGGCAGCGCAAACCAAGCAGCACGTACAAGATCAACACAGGCACGCTCTGAGGCTTTTCTATCTCCAAGCAACTTGGCACCACCAGGGCTCCCCCATTTCACCAAGGACAGCTGCTCTCAGCAGAGTCCGGGGGGGTGCGGTGCCACCAACATCCACCAAATCCTTCCCAGACCTTATCAAAGAGACATGAGGACTGACAGGCCACTACGGTTTGACAGCAGACAGATTTAACTGTGACAGTGTGGGGTAAAGCGTTACTGGAAAATGTAACATTTGCAACACGTCTCCACTGTAAATCACAAGAAGTGCTGGCGCTGTTTGTTTGTTCATGTAAAAAAAAAAAAGTGGAGAAGGGGAGAAAACACGTGCGTGGGCTCAGGCTGGACTGAGCTGTGCAGAATAATTTACTACTATGGGGTCTCTCCTCCAGCATTTTCCTGTCTGTGTATATGTGCCCCAAACAGTGATGTTCTTACTATTGTTATTCATAAGCCAGACCAAAAAATGTCTGTTAAGAGCTTTTCTGAATATTCCACCTACATTTCTTTCCCTGAGCTTTATCACATCACTCCTACTTACATACCTCCTGCTACCCTTCCGAGCAGCTCCTCTCCCTGAAGTTCACACCGTCCAAATTACAGAAGACAGTTAGGTTTTCCCTTTTAATCACCAATTACCCATGATAAATGCACTTAGTTGCTTTAATCTTTCCTCATACCTCGGCTCCCCTCCAGGACCCTCACTGTTGCCTTTCCTTGAACTTCTAAGTTGCCTGCCCGGGTGCCAATGAGATGTCTGGAGCTGAGCACCGAGGTTGGGTGGGACCTGACCAAAGCTGCATGCTAATTTCATCATTAGCAAGACTAGGTGCCTCTGGCAGAATGCGGCTGTTTATTCATTCACACATCTCACTGCTCGTGGCGTGGCTGTCCTCCAGCCGTATGCAGATTCCTACTCCCACTATCATTTGTTCGTTTTATTTAACCAAGGGATTAAAAGCTTTCAGGACGGTAATTACAGTGATCATTTGAGTGCCGGCTCTGAAGCCTGACGGCACACCAGACGTCCTCTGGTTCTGCGTGGCACGTCCTCTGGCATGGGAAGTGCCCGCAGGGATGGGTCAGACGGTGTTCCCACTCTGATGGCCTCTGCAAGCGATCTCCACCCGTGGCAAACGGAGCCCAGAGCAAATATGCATGGCTTGAATGCTGTGGCCACAGGCAGGAGAGCCTCAGGGGGTGTATGCAGGAACTTGGGCCCTCTGAAACTCAGGGCACTGCCTTGCCATCGCCAGCCCTGCCAATGAAGACTGCCTGTGCACGCATTATCCAGAAACACAGACTGAATCTAGGGCAGGAAAGTCAGCTAGGGATGCTCTGAAGTGGCAACTGCAGTCTTTTACTGTCAATGAAAAGGCAGCATAAAAGCCACCCACACATGGCTGTAGAGTCACATTAGCTCTGGTATACTAAGCCAGAATGAAAAGAGTATCTGGTGATACACGACCACAGTATCGAACAATAGCCTGTCACGGAACCGCTTGTACCCAGAGCACAGGCTGGAAAGTGTCCTACAGGTGAGTATCGCCTATGATAGTCTTCTGCGTTATGCCCA
This sequence comes from Phoebastria nigripes, assembly GCA_035582835.1. Classification (NCBI taxonomy): domain Eukaryota; kingdom Metazoa; phylum Chordata; class Aves; order Procellariiformes; family Diomedeidae; genus Phoebastria; species Phoebastria nigripes. Next base: position 1,823,944 of record JAYKAV010000389.1, on the reverse strand, counting down.
CTGGGCAGAAACGTAGGGATGGCATATATTCTCAATTTGTTAGCTTTCTGCATATGTTCCAGGAACAAATTTCCATAAAATGGAGCTAATGAGTCTTGCCTGGTTTGAGAGACAGAGCTGAAAAGCCCTCCACATAAGGAACAGGCAATATTAATAATATATTAGACTTCTCTGCAATACTGTTCTCATAGCTGAGAACATCTGTGACCCTGTGCAAGCTTCATCATCTCTCATCTCTGTGCCTTGGGGGCTTCAGGGTAATTTCAAACTTTGAAAGCCTTCCCCTCCACTTGCTCCAGTTTCTGTTGTTCCTAGAGAGCCGTCTGAATTTCACAACATCACCTGAGCAGTAGATAAGTAAAAATTGCCTCAGCCATAGAGGAGAAATCTAGGTTAATTATGTTGATAACTTAACCCCCGGGCTAATCTCTAGTCCATTAAGGTAAGCAGATGGTCAGCTCACTGCAGGGAAGAGGAAGAGAGGACAGAGTAGCAGCTCCCATTCACAACATGCAGGACCAGACATGTTCCCGAGAGGGTGGGCATTCCCAACCTGCTCCCTTCCCCCACGGACGGGTTTTCTTTGCACCCATGGCTGGCAAGGCAATCCAGAAAGGGAAGCACAGAGCCATCAGGAGATAAACAAAAGCCCACGCAAGGTGGGGGTTTTTCTGATTCAAATAATCAGTGCACTGGCATAGATTGAAAACAGCGAGGGATAGGGAATGGGAGGCACATACCTATGAGTCTTGCAGGCTGGCATACCTGAAATGGGGTAGTTAAACAATATATCCATAAGAAATAAAGGTCAGACACAATGTGTTGTTGCATGAATGGAGAAGAAGCATTTGCAAAGGAGTCTCCTCACCAAAGCAGACTGTGAAAGCCCTCCCAGGAGCACTACTGTGTGGGCCATGTCCCTCTCAAGGTGACAGGGAGGGAGGACCCTGTGGTCAGTGCACAGGGCTAGGAATAGGTGTCCCAGCTCCTGTCCCCAATTCTTTCAGTGATGAATGGATCAAGCAGGAGCAAGGCATTTTGTCTCAGTTTCTCCATCTGTAAAGAATTCCTTCTGCACCTTGCAGGGGGATTTTGAAAAGCTTAAATGCCTTTTCTTAGGAGGCACTAAAAAAAAGCACTTTCAGCCCTTGAATGAAAAGCGACAGTGACCCCTCACATCTCTGTTAGCAGTCATCCCATTTCTTCAGTAGAGAGACAGGGTTGCCAGGAACTGCTCTGCCTAAGAGCTCCCTGGCTTCCACTGAAATTGCAGAAGAATCTTCAACTGCTCTCCTCTGTAAAAACAGCAAATCCCAGGAGGAGAATAGATGAATACAGGTTTGTGTGCAGACAACTGCAGTGTATAGAAGGGACTCTCCAAACTACCCATTTTGGGGATCATTTCTCAGGGCAAAACCGCCCCATCCCAACTTAATCCTCCAACCACTGTAGCAAGTGACTTCCCAAACACTGGCACTCTGCAGACCATCTGCTAGGACACCAAAGGTGTCCACAGCATGGGAATATTCAACCTTATAGGGAAACAGAAATTGGAAGCTTCAGACTAACTATTATTGTTAAAGCTACAGTGCAAGACTAATGGTCATGTTGCAATGTTGCATTGTGATATTTGAGATCCCTGTGTGAACTCATCACAGGATCAAACCACAACATAACTGTCGAGTTGCCACGCTGAGACTAACGTGCAATGTGTACATTAAACAATTATATCTGAAGGAGATAGGACCAGCTCCTGCACATTAGAGCCATTTTACTTATTTAGGGGACAGCCTGAGCAGCCTTCCCTTAAACATGCACTTGCAGGTGAGCTGCACTTTGGGAAAAGCAGGGGTTATAATAAGAAGATGGCATCAGTGAAGCCACGGGTACATTTACCTGGTGTATTGCAGGCAGAAGCAAGCCCTGACCATCCTTTGAGCAGACAAAGCTGCATAGCTGTGGTTTGTGTGCTGAGATGCAAGGTGCATTAGCTCATACTGAGTGCTGCACTGAAGCAGTCTCATGGCTTTCAGACCAGCGCTGGCTTGCATCCCGTGGCTCGGATGGAAGGTCAAGGGAGCTTACTTCTGCCTGCGATACATCATGTAGGCATTGGCCACGTCACATCCCTGTGAGCCTATAAATCCCCTGCTCTTCATCTTTCCTTTTTTCCCTCTCTGTTCCCTTTCTGTAGTGCAGGTTCTTTTGGGAGGTGGGGACGGATGACACTGAGTGGCACCTCATCACCACTAATGTGCACACAYGCAGAGGGATGGTTCTTTTGTGAACCAAGCTTCCCTGCGGAAACTGCACACGGCTTCACCTCCCAGGAGCACCCTCCGGGCACTCATCCTTTCCCCGCTGTACCTCGCAGGAGCGGCAACAGAAGTGCAGCTTCTGTCAGAAAAATGACTCTTACCGAAGGACCCCTTCTTGCTGCTGTGACCTGCTGCCTCTGTGCACCCGTGCGCCCAGCTCTGCCCACCCGGATACATTTTAATGGCTCCTTATTCCTGCTGGTACTGCACAACCAACTGAGCTGTTCCTCTTCTGGTTCAAATTTCAACATTAATAAAACACATCCTAAAATAATGCCTWTAACTAGCAGCACCAGCCCCTTATACAATACTGCTGGCTCACGCCCTGGCATGAGGAACCAGGCATCTCCCCAGGTCCTCCAACCAAGATGGCTTGCCACCTCCTTCCCCACCATCTCGGCCAGCACACCAACTTCTCCAGCCTGAGGGACCCCAGGGACATGCTGTGCCCCTTGGCGTGGCAGCACTTCTGTGGGTAGGCAAGTGTCATAACCTCAGTGTCACTGACAGACGTTTAAGCCACTGGTCCCTAAATCCTCTTGCAGACGCAATTGGGAAAGGTCAAGGAAAAGCTAGCAGCACTCACCCTGCTAAAACTGGCATTACCAGCAGTGGGGTGACAGCAGGAAAGACTCCTCCTTGCGTCTCAGAGCCCTGCATGTGTTGGTGGCACAAAGGCACTAAGTCTGCTCCAGCAGCTGGGCAACACCAGCAGCGCTGTGCACCAACCGCTCTGCACTGAGTCTCACCGCCCCATTTTGCGTCCCCTGCRGAAAGACTGCCATCAGCGCTGGAAGAAGGGGGGAGATGTTTTAAGTAGTAAGGAAACATCTGACAAYGGTACGCATGTCACAGCAATACCATGGATGTTGGAAATGGTGCGTGGGAAGGAAGCAATTTGTCTCCTTCCTCAAAAGATTCGGTCTTGCAAAAAGGCACAGGAAAGATCAATTTCTCTTTCGATTCCAGGAAGTCAGACTGATAATGAGCAAGTGCAGAACCCAGAACTTCTCCCACATGCACACCAGTATCGAGCATGTTGTTTGGCAAGCCACGGCCAGAGGAGAAACAAGTGGTTGAGCTCCCCTCCCTGCACTGGTCCTGCTCAGCCCCCAGTGCCATCCCCTCTACACCTCAACACGGCATGGGAAGAGGATGCCAAGATGCAAAGCAGAAATCCAGCTCTACCACTCCAGGATGCCCCAAGCTGGGCAGGTAGCAACCCCGTAGGGCCCTGAGGAGGAGCGGGAAGACATCACATTTCAGCGAGGCTTTCCTCTCCTGAGTCACTGGAAGGAGGAACCCTGCTTCGGATTCAGTCCAGCCCTGCCCAGTGACAATTTCTAGTCTAGCAGCTGAAGGATTACAGAAAGTTAGAGGAGACAGATGGCGTTGCAAAGATGAAGTCTCATTGCTTGGCTGCAGCCTGTACTTTGCGAGGTTACGGCCAGGATTTCAGAAAGCTCCACCCTCCGTGTAAGCCGCCACTCGCCCAGGGCCGGACAGCCCTGCCGTACCAGCAAGAAGCTGGCTCAGTGCAGGAACAGCAGAGGCTGCTGGCAGGAAGGTTTGCCGATGGGCTGCAAGGAAGAGGAATCCCTCCTCTGCACAGCCTCACAGGGCTTTTGGTTTGGGACTGGACAGGGAATAAGGATATTTTACATGCAGCCAGCACTTTGCAGAGGCACGAGCACAATCCCCGTTAATTTGCACGCTGCCTCCCCGCGCCACAAAGGACTGTCACCCTTCCCAGTTTTACTTGCTGGAAAATGAGGCACCTAAGTTTTGCAGCAAGTTAGTGGCAGAGCCTGGGACAAAGTGATGGGGGCTGCCCCGGCTCCCTACAGCCTGCTCTGCTCCCCTCCAGGAGCGCCCGCACCCATCTCGCTCTGCTCCTGCCCTCAGCCCAGCCGGGGCACAGCGGTCGCACGGAGAAAGGTCATGTGCCAGCTAGCACCGGCCTTAGAATCATAGAATCATAGAATCATTAAGGTTGGAAAAGACCTCTAAGATCATCAAGTCCAACCATCAATCCAACACCACCATGCCCACTAAACCA
>JAYKAV010000389.1:1777892-1816947 GCA_035582835.1 Phoebastria nigripes | reverse complement strand
CTCTCGTGAGCCTGGTTTTATCCCCTTCCCCCTGCGAACCTAGTTTAAAGCGGGGCTGCAAGAGAAGGATGCTTCGGCCTTTGGATTTTTGTTTTTATGAGTTTGCAATAGTCTGGGGCTTAGGTGAGAATTTATGTATGGATGGGTTTTTTACATCTGCTTTTTTAATTCTCTTTAAGACACATTAGAAATATTAGGTCTCAGCTTCCTAATTTTTGCCAAAGACATCTCCAGTGAGCTGATGAAATAGTCACATCACAAGCAACAGAACTGAAGCCTGAGCCAGGAAACTGGAAGAACCATTGAAAACTCACGCTCTGCTTTATGTTAACACTTATTTAAACCAGTTGCCTGACAAATGCTTGTGAGAAAAAACTTTTTTCCTGAAAGCCAATGCAATTTTAAGACAAGGATGAAGAAACTTCGTGATACACCTTTCCAATCTTCCCAGAAGCCCTCCAGGAAAACCTGGGAGTCAGCTTCCTGATACTTCTCATGTGAATAAAAAGTAGAGAAAAGAACCAAAATATACTCCAGGGGATTTCAGACACCCGTGGATAACAGCACAGTCGTCAGCAGCACTGCAGTAACCTCCACAAACCAGCAATGGATCAGTGAAACGTGCAGAAGTCTGACAAAAGAAACGTCTCTGCTTCTAATGGCAGTATGTTTTTCTTTTTATGAGACACCTTTAAAACAAGGCAAAGCAAACAAACGTGAGTCACAGCACTCAGTTCTGCTCTTGGCTCTCTCCAGGCTGCGCAAACCTCGGCAAAACCTCTCCCTTTCCTACACCCTAGTCTTGCCTGCTTCCAAACAAGGATCTCGGGGACATTTTTGAGGCCTACAGATGAAAATGTATTTTGACAGGTCCAGGAGGAATAAGTGGCACCCCCTAATTTTGCACTGGCATAGCCAGGACACAGGTTCCCCTTCCTGCCCACTCCGTGATGTTGCCAGTCACGTCCAGGACAGGGGTGGCACAGGCTTCTTGCACAATTCCAAGCAGTTGCAAAYTGAACACGCACCCATGCCCTTGATTTAATAAATAAACAAAACTCCAGAAAGCCCACACAGTGCTCTCTCCCCCCCGCTTTCAAAAAAAACACCTAAAGCTCAGTGGACCAAAATCCAAGTGGTGAATCTGAGCGTGGTCTGAGGGCAGACAGCGCTTTATACCTCCGTCTTCTGCTTCAGTGCAATGTGCTGAGGGCGTTATTTACAGCAGAGGCATTGTTGCACACCAGTTACTCTTTCTTTGGGAGCTGTGGAGGCTGCAGGAATAATGAGATAATTATCCCCATTATTCCCAGCAACAGTGGGAATGAGACCGCCTTTGTCCCGTGCTCCAGACTGCACCAGCTCGGGCGGTTTTGTTCTACCAGCAGAGCCACCTTTGCGGAGGCTCCTGGGACATTTCGGCTGAGGTAGCACCTGGTTGCACATGCAGGGGCACGAAGACCACAACAGACCCTGGATATCCCCACACGGCAGAAATCAGCCTCCCGAGAGCCCAGCGTGTCCCCACTCCCCTCAAAACACACGCCATGCCCTACTTGGGCGAGGATCGTCGGGAAATGCAGACAGCAGATGGGAGGGAATTAAACTCAGATTGAGGAGAGACTCAGGCCCCCCAGAACTGAGACTTATTCCTGGCAATGCGCAGCTGAAAAGCACTTAGATATCAGCGGTCCTTGTTAATTCACCAGAGGGTATTATCCAAGCTTGTTACAAGATTGATGTTCACTGTGGTACAATTGCTAACAGTCACCCTCAGCACTTGGCCTGGATTGGGATGCAAAATCTAGTAGCCAGAAGTTGTTTCTCGTCCTCACTTGATCATTTTGCTGATCCCTTGGCCTGAGCATAATGATCAGATTAGAAGGCTTTCCTTTTTTTTTTTTTTTTTTGCCTTCTTAGTCTCCTTAAACTAGATTCACACTTCTGTGGGCCACTTGTCATCGCTGCCAGGAGCATTAATTAGAGCCGATGAGAACCTGCATGACCTGCTGTGGGACAAAAATGGCATCACAGAGGAGCAGCGACTCCAGCAGAAGGCTTGAACCAGGAGCTCGACAGAGCAGCCACCCTCCCCCAATGGCCCAACACATGCAATGGCTCCGCACACATTCAGGCAGTCAAGAGACCGCTGGAAAGCAAGAGAAAGGTAGTACAGTCGCCAAGTCTGACAGCAAAAATGCAGCAGAAAGTCCTTAATGCAAAGTTACATGCTGCACTGCTCTGCCTGCGGGTGGGCTAGATGGGCCCTTCCACCCTAATCCTTTTGACCGTCTTGTATTTCAGGGAAGACACAGGATTGTAGGCTTCATAGACTACAAAGCAACCATCATTAGGTAACACCTTTCCACAATATTCCTTTTATTTCAGTGAGCGCTGCAAGCATGACAGCTCGCTGCTCTTGTATAGCTGAAAAGCTGAGCAGCAGCAGCTACACCTTACGCTCAGCAGCCCTCGCAGCTGCAAGTTATTTGCAAAGGATCGCCATCCTTTGCCTGTTCTCCACCACCACGTCTTCTGGCTTTCRTCAACCCCCGGCTCAGAGGAGTCCCTGTGGGCCTGACGGCCGCGTGGGGACAAGCACAACGGAGCCGGTCATCGCGGGGCTGCACACAACAGTTGCATTTACGGAGGTGGTGCCTGTGACTTGTTGAAGCTACTTCAGTTGGAAAACAAAAAGCCTTTTTCCCCCCTCCTTGTTTTTAAATGAGTGCCAGGCACGTGGGAATGACGCCCGCTTTGCACGCAGCTGTAGCACCCGCGCCCCATACCACTGGCAGCAGGAAAACTGCTCGCTGTGGGACCCACTGCGGCAGGCACTTAGCTATGGAGGCACACACCCCATTTACACCCTCAGCTGCCCAGAAAAGGGCAAATATCCTTGAGGGCTCCTGCCTGCTCACTGGGGAAAGCTGCCAGGCACCAGGGTCCCACGCCTCCCGTTTCTGGGGCAGCAGAGGAAGGAAGGTGAGGAGGGACTCTGCCCGGCAGCGAAGGGGAAGCAGAAGCAAAATTATTTTTGGCAAATAGAGAACACATGCAGAAAAACTGGACAAAGTGTGAACATGATGAAAGGGAAATTAATTTAAAAAGAAAAGGCATGTCTGCTAGCACAGAACTATTCCCCCCGGCACACCCAGGTTTCCCTGTTCCTCTCCTCTAAAATAGCTCAAGAAGAAAATAAAATCAGTTCCTTATGATACCCAGGTGGTAATTAGTTCATGAAGCAAAGAGGCATAGAGGTTATGGATGCCAGGGACAAAACAGGAGTTGAAACTCAGAGCTTTGTTTCCACTCCACTTTTCCCCCCCTCTCTGCCAGCATCCGATGCCTAGGTAAAGCAACACACCCGCTCCTCACTGTAAAGCAACAGCCCGCACATCCCCTTCCCGGCCTGCCTTTTGTCTCTCTTTCAAACTAGGTGAGAGTTGTCAGCCTTCCAGCTTGATCCCAGCAGGAAAATCCAGCCCCTGTGCCAGGAAAGGGTTGGCCAGGACATCTCTTCCCCGCCGAAACCCTCTGCCACCCCAGCCCAAGGCCGCACTAGCCATGYGAAGCTGGGCTGCTGACCTTTTCCTGGCACAAGCCTCTCCACATATTTCGTAAGGGGATTGTTGTTTTCTTGTGGGTTACACATTTAAGAACATTATATTTGGAGCATGGATAGAAAGGATCTATTTAACCAGATCTTTTCTTCCCTCTCTCACCCACACGTACACACTTGCTGCTCCCCCACGGCCAGCTCTCTGTGCACACACACACACCATGCATGTCTTTGGCTGCCTCCATCACACTGGGTTTAATTAAACACCCCAGAGGCTTGTTTCTAAACCCAGATTATTGATAGTTTGTTTTTTTGTTTTTTTGTTTTTTTTTTTTTATACCCTGACTGCTGCAATTCAGGACTAAATGAGGTGAACAAAAAGATTCAAATGGGAGAGAGGGAGGGAGGGGAGCACAGCAGCACGAGGACACAGGCTGCACTTGGAGCAGGATGCAGGAAAACGCAGCAGCAGTCCCCAAGGAAGTCCAATCCCCACCACGGCCTGGGAGCATCCTGCCAGCCCTCGGATGAATCACATCCCAGTCACTAGGAAGTAACGACTGGACGTGCCATGCAAGTGCTGGTAGTCTGGCAATGGGCGTTTTGATACGGAAAGGTCCCACAAAGAGTAACTTCACCCTCCTCCTACTGTCAGGGGCACAGGGCATCGCAAGACCTGAAGCTGCACAGAGTGCCCAGGGACAGGAGGGCAGATGAAGTGCTCCACTAACACCCTGCAAGGCTCTTCCTCCACCATCAGGAGGAATTTATTGGGCAAAAATACCCAGAAATTTGAAAGAGTGGAGCATGCCCCAAAGTACAGAGGAGGGGAAAAAACCCAACCAGATTACAGCAGATCCTGCCGCGCTGAAATGCCCTCCTGACCCTACAGATGACCAACAGTCAGTCCGAAACATGAGATTAAAGCATGTGCAAGAAAGGCTAAGGTTATGAGTATTGTCCAGGTAAACTGAGAAAGCCTGGAAGGAAATCCCTCCAGGGATGCCAGCACTCATCTGGAAAGATCCTTTCAACTCCAGTTGGTGCAGGCTTTCCTGCCTAACTGGGGCTCTGCTTTCCAAGATACCTAGTGCAAATGGCACACTGAGATGAATTGGGTGTATTATTTACTCCAAAAACCTGCCCAGGATTTATGCTGGCTGCTCATCTTCATGCTGGATCCAAATCCAATGCCCCGACTGTTGCCAACACTGAAACAAGAAAAATGTTTTGCTTTGTGAGAAGGCAGGAAAAAGAAACCACGATAAATCATGTGCCACTGCTGAATATCTCTGGGAGAGCTCTCACCATCCCCACAGAGACACAGAGGAACAAGGCTACTGGGGTGGGGGAGAAAGAGAGAAACTCCAGCCTAATTTTGCAGCGCTGGATATTAGCGTAGCAGGAAAAGCACTTCACTCCCATGCAGCAGCTGCTGCTGCGCACGCCAGAGGGGCAGGTGAGGAGGAAACTGCAGCTTGGGGTGGCCAAGCCAGCATGCAATGAGCGCCGGTGGTCTGAATGCTGCAAAGAGAGGGAGACTGCCAGGAGTCTGCCCCTGCTCTGCCCACCCCGTGGCTCCACAAGTGTGACTACACATGCTCCCCTAGCTTGCCCTAGCTTGTAGCATACTTGACCTACCTCCTGGGTTTCTTGCCAGGCTTAACTCAGCATCTGCAATGGCCCATGATGAAAAGCGCTCTCTAAAGCAATGCAAAGTACCGCATGCACTGGTTTCTGACAACACTTGCCAACTGTTTTACTGCATCGCAAGGCAGACAAAGGCTCACCAACACAGCATCGAGACTCAGGCTCGGCCCAGTCCAGCACCCATGGCAACAAAAGTCCCGTGCCTGCATTGACACCGGGTTTAGTGACACAGCACAAACTCCAGTTTATGCTTTAGCTAGGGAAATGCAAAAGTCTTCCATACCAGACAGCACCTTATCCTCAGACAGCCTTCTTGTTCCTCCCACTCCTCCAGAGAATATGCCTCTACCGTGCAAAGTTTTATGCCTTGAAATAAGTGGGATGGCTTCGTTAAGCACAGGCACAAGTCAGAAGCAGCATCAATCCATGGTATGGGCTGAGCAGCACCTGCGGGACCTGTGCTGGGGCCAGAGGGAGGATCTCATCTTACCCCTCAAAGGAGAGCAGAGGATCTCTCATTGCCATCGGGGCTGCCCAGGGGATTAGCCCACAGTTGTTGGTCTTTGATGAGAGAGAATGCAGGCATGTGAGCCCAGCTCAGCGCGCAGGGTACCCTCTGTCAATCAAAGGACTGAAATTTGCAGCAATCAAGGCCAAAAAGAGCCTCAGCTGAGCTGAGCTATAACTAGTAACTACAAAACACAGCAACATTCCTGCTTTGTAGTCTTGTACAAGCTCAGAGAGAGACCTTAAGCTTTACACACCACCACCACTGCTCCCAAATACTTAAGGAATCCCTGAGTAGCAGGACTGAAGCCTAGATTCCTGTAACCTGCTGGCTTGGGTTTTCTTATGCCTAATAATCTACCTAAGTTCACATTACAGACATCCTTTCCCACAGTAGGGTTGTTAATTTGCTTTCCTTGCTTAATCTGGTTGTATGTTTTGATGAATTCTGGCAAATGCAGTATTTTGGAGACTCCTGTCAAAAAGGGCTACTTTTGAAGTACCTACTACAAGGTACAAAGCTATAAGAGTGAAGCAGACAGTGCGGCTTCACAGTCCTTCCTTCCCAGTGAGATTGAGCTAAAAATGGATCCTGCAAGTGCACTGTTTAGTTACTGCACCAAGAAGAACCTGAAACCTCAAAACCTGTCTGAAAAACACAGTTTGGGCTAAACAGCCCTTTCCATTCTTGGCTTAATTTAGGCAATAGATTTTTCAGGACTTTTAAATACTTCAAACATTTGAAGTCAACTGTGTAAGAGATTATTGATGCCCCTTTCCTTACCTGACTTAACTCCTGAACCCTTCCTGCCCATCCCAGGATACACACGACCATCAGGAGGTGGGAGCACAGGTGGGAATGGAAGCACCGCAGTGGCATGCCAAGGTACCACTCCCCACCGAAACTCTAGGCACAAGCCCAGATTTATGCTGAGGCTGATGCCTGGGCTGTAACGCCAGCTGCTTCGTTGAGCAAGCCCATGCTGTCAGGCTTATTCCTGGCTGTGGCCCTCGCCCCATTCCCYCTCCTCAGGCGTCACTGGCGTTGTGCTGGATCACCCCTGCGGCCACCACACAGCCAGGGATCAGCTCCCATGATGGCTACACAAAGCATGCATGCTTAAGCTTCTTCCACTGCAGTTCTGGGTCCTGCACAGGATGAGCTGGAATTCAGGGTCAAAGTGTCAGTAATTCCTTGGTAAGCACCCAAGTGCTCCAGGAGGGTCAGTAACCCAATGTGTGGAGGCYGATGCCATTCCTCCACGCTGCCCAGTGGCCTCTCCTCAATGCCTACTCACTTTGCAAGCCCCACCGATTTTCARCAAGGCAAAAACCCAACAGGCAGAGGCTTAGTGAGCTGAAGGTCAGAGCTAAACACACCCGTGCCTSACTCCACAGGGGCAGAGAGCAACCTCACATCATGGCACAAGGACACGGCTCCGTGGGGCATCAGTGGAGAGAAAGGGGCAACCTCCTGGCAGGCAGCGGGAGCTCTAGCCAAAAACCCCATGCTGCCCTTCTCCCCTCTGGAGGTCGGGCATTAGAGCACAGGCATCACAACCCGGTCACTGTGTAGGCACGAGAGCTGGAGGTGAAGGCAAAGAGCAGAAACTATTTCAGGTTACGTGACCCCATCTCCACCAAATAGGATTGCCAGACACAATCCAATTGGCCGAGGTGGGTCACGGTGCTGAAAATAGTATTGTACTCTTGCCCTTTTAGCTGGTAAATAGCTTTCAGCCCCCAAAAGTGCTGAGCTGTGCTATGCATTGGTGGAAACAGCTTGCACAAAAGTGAGACGGCTCGAGGAGGGGGAAGCGGAAACCTGGGCACCGGGTGAAATGCTGCTGCAGCATATTCAGGTCAAAAGGACACCCTGAAAGGAGCCATTAAAAAAAAAAGAAAACACAAGAAATGAGTTCGAAGTTGCAAACCACTATTTCATGTATGATTTCTATTTAGGCACATCTAATACGTAAAGCGTGTATGGTTAATGCGGGACTAGGAACATAAGCAGCAGCATAGGACAGAATCTACTAGCACACAGAGCCYGGCCCCCGTCATATAATCCCTTCCACAGACAGATTGAGCCTCATCTTAAAGACTGTATGGGTGTTTTGTTCCTGTTACTCTGCTTGGAAGCCTCTTCCCAAACTTCCCTGACCTAACGGTTCAAAATTTTGCTTTACTTCCCAGACTAGGTTACCACAACTGATTTATAGGAGCCTGTACTGTTGCCAGCACCTTCCCTTAGCCTTAAAAAGCTCTTCCCCTATCATGCTGTTTACCTGCTGACATATTTACAGAGCACTCTCATGCTCCCCCTACCATTTTACTCAGGCTAAACGGTCCAAGCTCTTCTAATCTCCCCTTGCAGGACAAGCTTTCCATTGCCTCATCATCCTGACAGGCACCTGCTTCAGCACAAGTGCAGCTTGAGCTTAGCAAGATCAGCTAGGAGCAACTCCCCCTGCCCAAAGGAGGAGACAAGGTTTTGGGGGGTTGTGGTTTTGTTGTTGTTGTTGTTGATTGTTTTTTGTTGGTTGGTTTGGTGTTGGTTTTTTTTATTTTTTTTAAACAAACTTTCTCCCTTTGTGTTTTGGTCACTAGATTTTTTAATGATTTTTCAACACTTCTGCGATCCCAGGGTAGTTGCATTCTTTGAGCCCTTTAAAAGCTCCCTGCACTCAGCTATCAGGACAGCCCCACGTACAGCCCATCAGTTGCCTGTCCCCACCATGGGCATTGGGATGATGGGAAGGGAGGGCTGATGCTGGAACCATTTAATCTCTGCTCTCTGGCACAGGAGATTCAAACAGGAATGCCATTCCTAGCTGTCAGCACAGGGCAAAAGAAAAGTGTGTTCACGGTGATACTGAACAGGAGCCTTTATCCCACCAAACTCAGCAGGGTGGAGAAGTGAGTGGGGCTCAGCAGGGCTGTCTCCTTCCACCTGCCCCTGCTCTGCCTAGCACTTACAGGATGCTCATGGTGCTCACTCCCTCCTGCTCCGTTTCCATTAGCACGGGATGATGCAACTAGACTTTTACTGCAATTCGCTCAGGAACGCTGCTGTCCAAACTGATGAAACAGCAATTCAGCAGAGGATGCAGGAGGCACTTTAGAGAAGTGGCAGTGACACCAGACAAGCTTTCACCACATTTATCAAAGTGCCTGCAGATTCCATTTCAAGGTGGTAGCGACACTTATAAATAATGAGCAGAGCTCCTCTGCATCTAGAGCATTTTAATAGATAAAATAGATAAAAATGATAAAAACTGAAGCCTAAACAGCACAGTTAGTTCTGCAACCTTTTTGGTCTTCCAGCAATATATATCAATGATTTTCTCCTTTGCAGTCCCTGAAAGCACAGCTCTCCCTGGGTGATGGCCCTTTAGCACAGACATGATCATTCATACGTAGAGGCCATGCTACTATACTGTTACTGAGAAATGCAGAGCTCTGTGTTTGTGTGTGTGTGCACACGTGTGCGCATGTGTATATGATGTCACTCACCAGCTGCTTGCTCAGGCTTCAGGCACAGAATAAACCAGCCCAGCCCCTTCCCTGCACACTCTAACTTTATGCATACTCTCTTCCTTCCAATCACTACTGGTTTTGAGGACGGCATTTTGTTTGGGGATCTGTTTCCTATTTCATCATCCAATTTTAAGCCCTCATGAAGAGTGACAAAGGAAAGAGCAGGAAAATATTTCCTGAGACTCAGCTTGGCCAACATCCCCCCTTCCCACCCCACAGCATCCCCGCTGCCCTGCCCATGAGTCAATTTAAAGCACAGATGACAAAATGCTTAGCGGTCTTCCAACTGGGGCTCAGAGGGCAATGTGGAGCCCGCTCACAGCATCAAAGCAACCTTTCCAATACCATGTTTCCTTACGCACCATTAAAACACAGCCTGACCTAGTAGGACAGCAGGATCACAACACACGTACACACAGCAGCACAGGCACGTGCCCACTGCCCAAACCACATCCCACTCTGCAAGGATGCTCTGCCAGAGCACTCACGTCTCTGGAAGTCCTGCACACTTCTGGCAGCGCATCCTGCGACCAGGCTTGAACAAGGTGCGCCGCTATGAGCGTTGTGCTTTATTCAGCCTTTGCAAGTCTCAGGGAGCAAAGTCAGGATGGCTCGGTCTCTGCTCCACACCCTGCGGTGCCTGCCCTTTCACGCCCAGCTTGAGTGATGTCCACCGTATGGCACAGTAAGTATGCCCTCTCCGCTAATGTGATTCACAGCCTAATTAAACCCCTGCAGAAAGAAGACATTTTCTCTGCGAATTGCTGCAAGTTATCTGCACAGACTTGCTGAGATGCAGCAGTGGCTTCTGCCACAGCATCCTCTCTGCAAAAGAGACAGGAAGGTGCCGTGGGGAGGGAAATGGCTTCTGCTGGAATAATTTACTTCGCTGATGAATACTTGGAAGTGCCCGTCCACCGGAGCTTCACGGTCCCCCCTCCAGCATGGCAGGCAGCATGAGCCAGGAGCCAGCCCGCTGCAGCCGCTGCCAGGGTCCTGGGTTTGCTGGGGAAATACACCTGCTGTGCCGGTGGGAACCCACCTCTCCTTCCCAGGCTGCTCAGACAAACATATCTGAATTTAAAACAAGGGGCACACTGTTACCAAAACCACGAAACCCTAACAAGCGTAAGCAGTTTGTTCTCCCCTCGCCGCCCGCTCACAATGGCAGTCACTGCGGGTCACGTGGGAAAGCAAAAGAGGGCAAACAAACAGTTCCCAAGACCCTTTTTCTTTATGGGTCCAAAAAGGACAAAAAACCCAAAGAACAGAGCAAATCAGATACAAATATCACAGAAAATAAAAAAAAAAAAATTAAAAAAGGGAGGAAAATAAATAACCTGAGTTCAACTGCCCAAGTATCATTGTGCAGCTGAAAAGTCTGCTCCTCTTGGGAAGGGTTTCCTTTCTTAGTGAATGTGTCCTGCTGAATTACATGGAGATGCTAGTGAAGGGATGCTCCCTTCCCAACAGGCGAAGTGGAAATTCAAAGGCGTAAGAATGCAGATTGCAGCTGTCAGAGAAAACACTGAGCTGTTTCCAGCACCGTATTTATGGCTGGATATAGAGGGGTTTATACAGTGTTTAGAGCTACCGTTGGGTTTGGGTTTTTTTTGGGGGGGTGACTTCTGCATTTCCTTTTACTTAATTGTGAGTCATCCAGGTGATAACCATGTGCAGATTGGTTAATAAAACTGAAACGCAACAAGCTGAACTATCATAGCAGTCTCATAGCTAAACACTCCTAATCTGGAAATGAAATGCTGAAGGTTCTCATAGTAACATTATCTCAGCGTTTTACACACCCAACATCCAGCAGAACGGCCTTTGAAAAAAACATGAAGAAATATTTATACTGAAAATACAACCTTCTCCAAGCGCAATAAAGACAAGATAACATTTCCCAAATGTCACAATTTAGAAACCTATTCATCTGAGACATTAATGTTACAGTAACACGAGCATCTGTATTTTTCTCTCCCTGAATTCCCCACAAACTCCACTATCAAAAAAAAAAAAAAAGGATCAGCTCAGTTATGTATTACCAGTTATATATAACCGGAGCTGCTCAGCTTGAACAAGTTCCACAGGCTTCCCCAGTGTAAACTCTGTAAGAGGGAGTGCAGCGTTTAAAAGCTATCTGGTAAGAAGGGTCCCTCCTGCAGAGCTTATACACCCCACAGAAGTACAAAGATTTCAACAATCTGTTGGTTGTGTTAAAACTTGCGTAAAGTTTCCATACTGAAAATTGTCACAGGAGGCCGAGAATTCCAGTGGGACTCAGAAACTTATTTTCCTCTGGGCCCCTTGCGCTTCATCAGTTGGTAATGTTAATACAGGGTGTGATCCTGCTGGGCTCTGCGCATCCGTGGCGCTCCCTGGGCACAGCCACAGGGGCTGTCAGCTATCATAGCTCCCCTGAAGTGCCGAGCATAACAGTGCTCCAGTCCCCATAGCCTCAAACAGCTCTTTTCCTCACGGCAAAGAGCAAGAAGGGCTCTTCTAATAAAGAAAACATGACTGTGGGTTTCTACATATTTTAATTTCGACCCTTTCATATTACAAATAACACCTCCCAAAAGATCAAAATAAAGGCACCATCCTTCACAACTCCACAGCGCCTTCTTCTTCTCAGAGCATAGTGATACCACTACATCACATAAAGACACACGCCCACACGAAACATTGCCAAATCAACAACTGGAAATCCCCTCCTCTTGGCTGAGACCAAATAAGGAGACTCCATCCCAAAAAGAAAGCCCTTCTTACTAGTCATGGGTGTATGAAAGCTGAGAGTGCAGTGAGATTTCCAGCGCTGATACAGGCAGCCAGAGGACTGCTTGCAGGAGGAGGAATCATCCTGCAGTTATGCCACCAAGCTGGGAAGGTGACTTGGTACCTCTCCCAGGTACTGCCACCAATTTGCTCAAAGTCTCTGCTAATTGTTTATGTCCAAGTATCGGGAATATTTCAGTGCCTAATTCAGGCAGTCAGTGGATGCTAGGACAGCAGCTAGGAGCCTGCACACCTTTGTAGGTCTGTCTCTCGCTCCCCTTTCTGCCCCTTTACCCATGGGCACAGGCAGGCAGCCACAACAGCCTGTCCTTCACACAGGGCTGGCTCCACGGCAAGAACATTGGGGTAACCAAAGAGCATCACCCAGGCCACCTACCCTCAGAGCCTGGAGAATAGGAAATGCTGGATTTCCAGTGCTTCTGTTGGCAGTAGAGAAGCAGTCGCCAACCTCCTCCGGGCCTCCACCACCAACCTGAATGAGCCCCATACTGCCTGCAGGATTCAGTGCTGCCCTCACACCACCAGTCCTACCCTGCTGCCAGAGCTGGGGTGGAAGCGGAGGGGACGAAGGCAAGACCTCCAGGCCCCTGCGCACGCTCCACCATTTGCGTGCTGCAGAGGGGTGTAGCTCACTTGAATTAATGTCTCCATTAGCAAGGGGAAAATAGGACTGCAAGAGCTCAGAGCACGAGAGGGCGTCAGTGGAGGACAAATGAAAAGTACTCGGTGGAAAAAACCAAGAAAGAGAAGAAGAGGTGCAGCTAAATTAAAACTTTAAGAAGTGACCAGAAGCAAGCATYACCTTTCCTTATCAGCAATTACCCCTACTGACAGAAAAGAAAGGTTTCTCATTCTCGTCTGCTGTCAACTAGCGATTTAACACATCGTAACTGGTTTTAGTGGGCTGTTTGCTGCCAGCCTTGGCAGAGGTCTGCCTGGCCTCATCACTGTCCCCACGCTCCAGCTGGCTCTTCCTACAGCAGCAGAGGGAAGCCTGCTCTGCTGCTGCCCCTTCTGTGCCTGCTCTGCAGAATTTAAATGTCATCGGTGTGACACTGTTTGGGGAAAAACACAAACAAACCTGGAGTCCCTTACCTCTACCCACAGAGAAAAAAAATAAAAAAGGAAAACGGTTCAGAAAAGCAGTGCCTACAGCCACCCTGGCACGTCACAACGCCGGGAGCTCCTTCGTGGMTTTGCACTCGGGACTCCTTGTGCCACCAAAACCTCCCGGAAGCTGAAGGCAGCAGGAGAAGTAGCCAAGTTCCCCCACACCTTGCTGGGGAGAGGAGCTTCCCAAGGCAGAGACCAATCCTTTGTGACACCTGCACCAGCATCATCAGGAGGGTAAACTCCAAAAACATTGCCAGAGGGAGCTATCAGCCCTCATCCACATCTGGCTGCGGTAATGAGACTCCAGCACTTCAAACCCAGCCAGCTCGCTGCGGGGTCCTGCATGGAGAGACGCTCAGTGTGGTGGGATGGGGCAGGAGGGTTTGGTTTGCCCAGGCTCAGAGGTCCCAGGGCAGGGGGTTAGATGTTGCTCTTCTGTCCTGCCTTTACCCTGAAATCTTGGAGACGGGGAGCCTCAGCTGTGTGTCTGGAAACAAATGCCAATACAGAAAGCTACCTGCATGGCAGGACGCGTTTTTTAGAAAAAAACATCGGGGATGAGGCACAGGTCTGCCTCTGACCTGAAGCATCAGTGTGAACTCACAAGGCAGGAGCCCTGGGCACAATGCACGCTCACCCCCGTGCGTGCACCCGTGCATCATTCAAGCCTTTAGCAAAGGACCCTATCTCATCCCCCACCCCTTGCTGCCACTCCAGTTTGATTTATCCCTCCCTTTTTTATTACCTCGGCGCCGCATGAAAACCAGCTGCGAGTCAAACAAACCTCTGATAGATCATAAAGCCCTAAGTGGGGACAGGCTGGGGCTGCTTAAAATGAGTGGCGTGTTGCCCGGGGCCAGGAGCCTGCCCCCCACCAGCCCGGCGCCCCGGGCTTCAGCGGAGGGGCTGAAAAGCCCCATTGAGGATGGCGGGGACGTCAGGGCTGGCTGAACATCCCGTCCACAAACAGTGGGCTCCTTGTTCACCCGCCTGGGCGGTGGGGAAGCCTCAGCAGAAAGCTTGCTATTGAAATGGAAATCAGGGCCTTGCACTCAGCCAGGAGGAGAAGGAGGAGGAGGATCGCTGGCTCCTCCCGAACAACAAGGGCGCTGGAAGACTTTGGATGGGAGAAAGGATAGGGGGGAAGGGGATGGAGGAGGGGGAGACATGCTCCAGCACACACACTGCACAAGTGGATGCTGGAAGGGGAGAGAACAAAACCCCTTTGGGGGAATAAAGGGAATCCAGCCTCCCCGGCAAGGGTGAGGGAGGCGCTGGGTGTAACAGCGTGACTGTCTTGCTCCGTGAGAAGCAAATTTGGTAAGGCTGGGCATCTAATATGCCCGTGATCCCAAAAGCACATTTCAAACGCAAATGACCCACATTACACATGGAGAAATAACAGCCTCAAGGAGTAAGGGTGCCTGCCCATGGACTTGTAGCAGGCCTGGTGCAGAGATGTGCCGATAACCCCGTGCAAAAATTGTTATCGAGTCCTAAGAAATTTCTCTCTCTTCTTCAAACAGCAGAACCTGTGAATCCATCCCTTCCTTCTCAGTTGTTGGTTTTTTTTTTTTTTTTCTGATGGAGGCGTGGAACAAGGTGAGAGGATGGGGGTAGTATCATCAGTAACTTGTGCTGGATCATTACATGATAACACGCCTTTCCAGGCTGCAAGAAAATGCAATGGCTCTTCACACAAGCCGTCTGATCGAGCAGTTCAGCAACGGAATAAATCAAGGCAAATCCTCAATAAATTAAACCTGAATTAAATTAATTAAGAGGAGACATTATGACTTCAATCACAGGAAATCTACAAGCCGACCTGTGGCTTTAATTTCACAGCTGTGCTTGTGCTACCCTGTGGTGCTATCAGTCTAAATTAATTCTAGGTACTCGCCCAACAACAGCCTGGGAGACAGTGGCTGCCTTACAGAGCCCAACAACCGAGGTCCAGATCTCTCTCTTCATCCCAGTCTTCATCCTGGATCAGGCTTGACCAGGCAGGGAAACATCTCCTCCCCAAATCACAATGGCACCCCTTTCCCATGCACGGTTTCTCTGTACAGGGCACCGGGAAAAGACAGAGCCTAAAAGTGACCTTGAGTTTGCACATTCCTTTCTCGGGCAGGAGCAAAAACAAAAAGCTGGTGTTTTTTTTTTTTTTTATCTTCAGTGTGGGTAATGGGATAACAGAAAGGCAGTTTCAGAGTAATTTGCTGGGACTTACTCCAAAGTTCAATTATTACAGGACATGATCATAGGGCACAAGAAAAAAGAAATGATACTGACCACTGAACTCTGGTCTTTAATTGGGCTTGCCAGGAACCCCCTGTGTCATCCACAGGAAAGATATTCGAAAGAGGAAAATAGAAAGCAAGAACCAAAGGAACAAATGAAACGTTTGTGTTTCTGTCCCCTACCCACCTTCATCCTTTACTTTAGAAAGTAATTGGTCCCAATGTTTCTCATTTGCTCTGTTTCTTAACTACCTAATAGACAAGAGGAACATATTTGGAAATAAAACTACGGAAAAGCACAGGGAAGGCTTCATTCACCCAGAAACCTGGCAGTCTCCAAACTCCCCCAGTAGGTAAGAAAGCCTTTCTCTAAACCATTAACATAAAGCACAAAGTGCCATAGACAGACACAACAGAAATATGTCTTTTCAAGGCTCACCGAGGTGGGAGGGAGATTGCTTTGATTAAAAAGCTACACTTCCACATTGGGAAAGACTAATGTGTTCTGCAGAGCAATGAAACCTCTCTCCAGATGCATATCGCCCCTAGGAATTAAGAGCTACTATCAGTGAGTTTCTCACAGCACCAGTCCCCCTCATACTTTCAATAGCAACTCACATGCAGCTAAAACACCTGGAGACCAGAGGGCAGGGAAGGGGAGGATGCTCTCCTGTTGCCATTGATTTTTGTAGGAGAAAGTTGTTCAGTTACTCTACAGGTAATACCTGGTGCCCATTTTAGCCATGGGCTAAACACATGGTTTAAAATATTATTTACTTTCAATTCACAATCGGTTTGAAAATGATTTACTCTCAATTCACAATCACTTGGTGAATGATTTAAGAAAAAAAAATCTTTCCATCTGACAGAGAGAGAGAGTTTGCTTGCACCAGGTTTTTTGGCTGTGACTGGTAACCTCGATCACAGGGTGCTGGGTCTTGACACAATCTGGGAGCGACAGACCGGGAAAGCTAAATAGAAAATTTTCTTGCTTGCTCCCAGGAATGCCCATGCAGTGAACAGCCATCTCCCAAACACTCATGCAACTGAACCTGCCCGTACAGAGGCTTAGGAGCAGGCAGACGAGGACAGCCAAACCCCACAGCTTCCCCGCACAATAAGGAGTATTTACAAACCCTGCTCTACAGCAGGAGGCCAGCTCATTGGAGCTGATAAGGTGCAGTGATCTCGGCATACACTTCACTGGCCTTAGCACCTTTTCTCCATGACGGAGAAGCAGGAGCGGGGAAGGAGGGAGAACGCCACACCAGCAACTGTTATCAGTGCTGTGTTTGATCAGCTTCCCCTCTTGCTTCCAATGGACCTGCTGCAGCCCCAGGCACCACGCGAGGCAGGAGGAAGGTGCTCCGGGAACTTCAGTCTCCCTCCTGTTTGCCCCCTCATGCTGTACAAATTGCTCTCTGCCCAAGCCCTGAAAAACACCACCATCTATCTTGCTTCTGAACGAGGGCTTCTGAGCAAAAGCCTGCTAAGTTAGTGTAGGTCGGGGGCCTAAGTTGAGGTAGCAGGAGTCATTTCCACGTGGATAAGACCAACCCTTTCATGTTTTTGAGGTCATAAAGGAAGGGACCCCCAACCCCTTAGGAGCTCCAGGTCCAGTCTTCAGCAGGACCAAACATCTTCAGCACCTGCTTTGGGACTAAGCCTCAGCCTCCCAAGAAAGCAGCTCACCACTTCAAAGAGGAGGTGACTGTTCCTAACGTACCTCAATACGAATGTAGGTGTCCAGCTTTAGGCAGCCAAGTGTGGTATATTTGGCCTAATTGAACTGGCAGGAGTCCCACTGTCTGCCTTTGCAAAAGGCTGGGTTAGACAGCCTCCACAAAATACACATCACATCCAGCCAACAGACCATTTTGTCCTCAACTTCCACTCTTCTGAATAAAAACAAAAGCAGGGAAGAGCACTAATGCCCAAAGAGCATCTTTCGACTCGTGCCAGGGAAAGCAGCGTCTGCACCTCACTCGGTGGCTCCTCTTCCCTAGATGCTGCGATGCTGGGGGAGAGACTAGAAGTGCAGGTAACATGGCATACGTGAGCTCACCCACCACTTTTGGCAGTCCTTGCTGCTGAGACCCCAGGTGCAATTCTTCCACTTGGGTTACAAACGTGTGCTGCCCACCACGTGCAGCTCCTGGGGAAATTCAGTGCCTATCCCTTTCACGTCCACCAGCCTCTCCACATTTTCAGTCATCAGCTGAAGCCATTTACTTTACACTAGAGTCATCTCTCTCCTTTTCCTTCCCATTTTTCTTCCTGAAGGAAGAAACAGACTCTGCCCATACTGCCAGCAATGATGATGAAATACTTATACTGCAGAAGTCCCACAACATGTTTTGCTGGGTGGTCCCTGCACCAAAACTCTTCACCTCTTAAATGGGACAGCAGCAAACCTCAAACAGGCAGTGAATGACCACCACACCAGTGAGTTCTCAGCACAGAAGTGACAGCAGAAATTTCAGGAATATAATATACCCGCAGGGAAAGGATGAAAGGGGCAATCTACTTTGCAGAGATTTCAACTTTCTGTTTTTTTTAAATTCATTGCTGTTTATTTTTGCTAATATAAAAATTATTAATAGTTATTACCTTATTATTATGTTAATTAATCTCCTTTTTAACCCCTGTTGTGCGAGTACCAGCCTTCACGAAGGTACTTTATAAGCAAACTGTCRAATCACTCAAGTATCAACACAGCTCAGGTATTCAGCCCAGATGCTGCCAGAAAAGCAACAGCACCGGACATATCCACTGGCACTGCTAAAATATAGCTGACCATGTACTAAAACAAACAAACAAATAAATAAAAACATCGCATACTTTTGCTTGTTCCTGTTTCTTTCAACCTCCAGGATAGACAGAAACTGAGCTTATATTTAATCTTCTATTTTACTGACTTTACACTATATGTGTGACCGCAGCTTTTATTTGTGGCATACCTTCAAGTCCCAGCCAGAAGATAGAATCGCTGAGTCCCTATGGAGGTTTTTAGGGTGCTCAGTGGTGTAGCATCCCACACCCTTCACAAGCAAAGTCTTCTAGTTTTTCAGTTCCTCTGGGATGGGACGCTGGTCTGCTCGCCCAGCCAGTCCCAGACTCATCCTGCCCCTCTCCTCCAAGCCTCATCAGGCCACAGGGTCCCTCGCAAAGCGCAGCCCCATTCTCAGTCTCAATCCCTCCGTGCGACTGTTGTCTCCCGCAGGAGAAGCTAAGAGAGYTGGGACAGCCTGAAGCAGAGAAGGCTTGGGGGGCACCCCATCAATGTGACTCACCGCCAGTGAGTCCCCGTCTCCATCCAGTCCCATTTGGCTCCGCTTCCTCCCTTCTCCCCCCCATCCCTTGGTGCAGTCCCACTCTCACCATGCTCCTTTGTCCCCAGACACCCCCTGTCTTGGTCACCTCCCTGACCAGCTCCCTCTCTCCTTGAACATGAGCAGGGTGGCTTGCTCCTCCATCACCTCCTAATATGACAAAGGAAGTCCCCCAAGCAGGTAAGGGAGACGCAGACCCGCACCCTGCTCCTACTGCCAGAGACCAGCCCTAGCTCAGCTCATGGCATCTGCAGAGGAGGTCTGGGTTTGTCCTGGTACCTGCTCAGCATGGTCTGCATGCTGGGGGGGAGCACAAGGCACAGCCCCATCACACACAGCAGCTGCAAGGGGGTGAAAACTTGGGGGCTTTTTCCTCACTAAATTCTACGGTGCCTCTGCTGAGCACATGGACGATCAGATTTGATTTTTCAAAGGCTCCTTACCTAGCCAAATTCAGGTAGATTTTCTCAAAGGTGGCAGAAAGCACACYTGTGTCACACAGACCACCCTTCTGCTGCTTTTCAAGGTCTGACTGCACACCACGGTGGAAAGGCAGCATCCAAAAGAAAACATTTTCCTTTTCAAACACTCAGGAACCCATTTTTCCCCCTAATCTTATTCTCAAAAATAGGACAGAGGTAGCTAAAGTTTTCCATGCAAAATCTGGAGCTAGAACCCRGGGACGGGAAAGTTTCAGCCCATCTTTTTAAAACCTGGCAAGATAGCTAAGTGTCTCAAAGCAAAGACAGGATAACAATAATGACCATCGCAGTTACTCAGGGGGCAACAATTGTAATCAGGGGGATTGTTAACCCCATTTACTGAGAGTGAAACTGAGGCAAGAAAAGGTGAAAAGTGTAACTGAAAATACCAGGCATCCTTAAACACAAGCAGCACAAACAGCCTCCTTGATTGCAGTATTATACTGTTATCATCTCCAGAGACAATCTAACCAGGTGTCCTGGTTCCGGCTGGGACAGAGTTAACTTTCTTCCCAGTAGCTGGGGAGGGTGTGCTGTGTTTTGGGTTTGGTATAATAGGAGCGTTGATGGCCCATTGATGTTTTGGGTGTTGCTGGGTGGTGCTTGCACCAGGGACTTTTCGGCCTCCCATGCCCTGCCAGGTGCAGGGGAAGCTGGCGGGGGGAGCACAGCCGGGGCGGTTGACCCAGCTGGCCAATGGGGTATTCCATACCATGTGACGTCATGCTCAGTATAAAAACTAAGGGGGGGGGCTCCTCTGGCGTCCCAGGACGGGATCTCGCGTGTCGGGATACGCGTCGGTTCGGCGGGCGGTGAGCAGTTGCATTGCGCATCGCCTGCTTTGTATATTCTATTGTTGTTGTTATCACTGTTATTATTACTGTTCTACTTTGTTTTATTTCAATTATTAAACTGTTTTTATCTCAACCCGTGAGTTTTCCTACTCATGCCATCCCGATTCTCTCCCCCATCCCACCAGAGGTGGGGGGTGAGCGAGCGGCTGCGTGGTGTTTAGTTGCTGGCCAGGGTTAAACCACGACACCAGGTTTCAGATTAACCATGCCATTGGTGCAGAAATACGGTAGTGGCTCCCATCAGGGTTACCGCAGGTCCGGCTGGCCAACTAGCCCTGGCTCTGCACAGCATGAATGAGGCAAAGCTGCTGCGAGGGACAGATCGAGCACGCAGTGGCTCGAAGCCTGAGCGAGGCAGCTCTGCCAAGCAGGCAGCGCATGGAGCCAGCACGGGTGTGCCTGCACCCCTGAGCTGCTGCTGGTCAGGAGTACTCAAGTGCACAGCGCAGAGACGCTTGAGTGACCCTGCGCTGTGCCAGCCAGGTTTGATACAGCCACTCTTGAATCAGAGTGAATAAACCGTGCCAAAGCTCCTCTCCTGCAAAGCCAATTAGGTGTCTCTCCGCTGTGATCTCTTATACGCRGTTATCTGGGAGAGCTTATCTTGAGTCCTAAGCAAATGCGTAGAAGCCAGCTCAGGTCTGGCGCCGTATCCAGGCTGCAAAGCCCTCTCCTGACCCAGGCTCTAGGGAACACAGTGCAAACATGAGCATGGCCCCAGTAGTAGCATGGCCTCATTGGTGGAACAACCCCCACCGTGCCAAACACACACTGTTTCCAGGGGGAGCTTCCAGATGCATTTGCTTTCGCTGGACTACCCAGTATCTATAGCATCTGGGTGCTTCATGGTCCAGACAACACTACKCCGCATGACCTCAGTGTAACAAGAGAAGCACTCCACCCTGAAAAGACCAGGGGTAACAAGTCCCTGCACAGCAACCATCAGGAAATCACCGGCTTCATCCTTCTGCCCCAAGGCAGGATTTCCTACAGCTCTGTCAGCCTGCCAGCTGCTGGCTGAACCTATTCTTAGAGGCCTTCTTCTGCGGTGGAAACTCCTACCTTCCCCAGCCAGTCTCCTCCAACAGTTGTCGACCCCTCCTGCATGTAGGAGACCTCCAAGGAAGATGCAGATCCTACAGAAGCCAATGGTATGTACTGCCCTCTGGCACCTGGGATTAAGGTKGCAACTATTTGGGTTTCTGCAGGAGAGCATGAGCACACAAGCAAAACGAGCCCTGGGAGCTTTAATAAACCATGTGCTATCCTTCCATGGACAGCAGCCCATAAGATAAAGAATCTCTTCACAGAGTCTCTGAAGTCTTATTCATGGTCTATTTGTACATCTGCGCTGCTGCTAACGTAGATACATCCACAGAGCACAACACACTCTTGTACATAATGACAAGGGAAAAGCATTGCAGTTCTGCTTGGCTAGGCCCCAAGTCAGGGCAGTTTTGCTGCAAACTTTTATCCTCATTGTAAGTCTTAGGTCATGGTGGTAATAGTAATATAGCACCGAAATAATGTTTTTCCCTGCCAGCATCCTCCGAAACAAGCCCCTGTCATTCCCTTCCTAGATGTGGGGAGCGCAAGGCCCAGGTGTGTGCACCCACCATGGTGTAAGTAACCAACAGGGCAGGGGTGAGACACATGGCCTCACGCTCACTCCACGCTCCTCTACCACGTTCTCCAGGCAGCATCTCCTCCTGCCTCTCCTTGCCTCCTGCTCCCATGGCTGGTCAGGGAACAAAAGCCTCAGCAGGTATGAAATTCAGTCCCAGGACAAGAAAAAGCAGAAGAAAAGTAATCTGGAAGATGAATGGAAAACACAGCATTGGTGAGGTGCTGTGTCTCCCCACTGGAAAAAAAAACCCAGCAGAGTTTCCCTACCCAAGTCCTCAGTACAGCAAAAGAAGTTCAAAAATCACACAAAACGCTGACTTGCTGTTGCTTTGCTGGTATCAACCACTGCAGGACAAAAAGGAGGGTGTTGAGGCACGGCCAGCTAGCCTGCCRCCAGCAGTCATCCCTTCGATCTCTCTGCACGCTGCATAAAAACACGAGTGGGGACAGGACAAAAGCAGACCCCGYACCTTTCTACCCCACACCTATCAGTGTGTTTGTGCAATGATAACCAAAATAGCTGCAAACTCCTCCAGTGACTTGAAGTACAGCTGCCCCATCTACTTACCAAACCATCTGCAGGAGGAGGCGAGGACATGCAGTTCTTACCCRTTTTCTTTGGTGCTTATTTACTCTGTGTATCTGCATAACCACGGACAGGATTTGAAATAAAAGCCTGCTCATGCACACATACATATTCCTTTGCCCCACAGAGAGGACAGCTTCAGCCCCTATCAGTCCCCACACTTCCAATGGAAAAAGTGTGTGTGGGCAGGGTGGGGGGAATAGTCGTGAGCAGAAGCCGTGATCTGACTCTGTCAGCAGATGACTTCTATTTGCACTCGTTAGCACTGCCCTAGCATGAGCTAACACCACCCCCTCGGGTAATTTAAATTTATAAAAAAAAAAAATTGAGGAGAAGAAGAAGAAAAAAAAAAGCCCATATTTCTATATTTAG
This sequence comes from Phoebastria nigripes, assembly GCA_035582835.1. Lineage (NCBI taxonomy): Eukaryota > Metazoa > Chordata > Aves > Procellariiformes > Diomedeidae > Phoebastria > Phoebastria nigripes. The sequence continues at coordinate 1,794,287 of JAYKAV010000389.1, read as the reverse complement.
GAGGTTAGGATAATCAGGGTGGAAGAGCCCATCTGTTTGACATTCACTCCAGCTGCTGTGGATGCAGAAATTTTTCTATTTTCTTTCCTTTTGCCTGTTTCGACTTGTCCTGACTGACTGTGACAGACACACAGAGAGCCTGACGTATAGCCACAGCCATTTAGGTCTGAAACTGTGCACCATCCCATAGGAGTCACTGCAGAACTAGCTGGCACAACCAGGATCTTTCCCAAGGGAGTATAAAACAGTTAATAATAATAATAATATTATTATTATTATTTTATTGCTACTATTAACAAATCTATGTTTATAACACTGAAAAGGGAGCAACGTAGAAAGGCAGAAGACAAGGTAAGACACATCTTAGACCTCTGTAAAAGTCAGTTTTAGGAAGGCAGCCTCCCCTCTGCCACATCCTCCTTTTGGGAGGTCTCCCCGTATAAAGCTGAATTTCTGTGGGATGCCAACTCGTCATCAGTGGCACTAGCCACTGGATGGAGACATAGCCACACTTCTTTTCAAACTAACCTGTTCTGCCATTTTCATCCCAAGGCTCTATGAAAGTGAGCCCAAGCTAAATTCAGAAGTGGCCTTTGATCTCCCACCTTCCTGAGCTGACCAGGCTCTGGTCCCAAAATAACAAGCATGCAGTTGCCTCAAGCAGTCTCTTGATGCTGTTCCTGTCATCCTGTGCCCACAGTCCTTGCAGGATATAGCATCATTGCCCCTGTAAACCTAATGCAGTGCTACTTATTTTGCTGCTAAACGCATCCCTGTAGCGTGTAAGGACACGTGGCAGACCGTTGGGACCATTTGCTGTTTATCTTTTTCGGTATAGGTGATTGCTTTTTTTATTTCACAATGTTCATTGCTGGGGTCATTAAAGGTGCCGGGGATGAGCAGTAAGCCTGGATAAATTTTATGCGATTAATGTTCTGAAAGCCCTACAAAGAGGAGACAAGACTACTGGTGCAAAATTCAGAATTCCAGTGACAGCTTTTCCTTGCAGGGTCCTCTCCAGCCCTGGAGCTGGAATCACACGACAGGACATGGAGGAGGACAGGTGGGCAAGGAGCACAGATTGATAAATAGGAATATATAGATGGGGAAACGTATCAGCCCAGGGACTCCCCGGTCCTCCCTACAGCACACAGCGCTAGTCCAGCGCTGGCATTCCTTTCTTCTGCCCAACAAATGTTCCCTCACCTTCCCAACCACACAGAGCTGAAACTGCCCCGTTGATTTCCATGTGTGTTAAATCAGGATCGAGGCCATCACCTAAGGGGCAGCAAACATGTCCAGAGGTCCAAAAACTTCCGTTTGGAAAAAGCCCTCCTCCCATGTATGTTGTATAAGTCACTTGCATACAGGAGTTGATGGACACTGATGACCACATTTTGCAGGCTTGTCCTTGTGATATATCTGGTCTGGGTTTTGGTACAGAGCATGCCTTGGATCACATTTCTGATCACTGTGGCATAGAAACATCATCTTACTCTTTTGAGCCTCTGCTCCAAAGAGGTCATTTTAGCTCTTGCAAGTCAGCAGGAACAGTCGCTCTTCCTCACCCAAGAGTCACTACCTACTTCTGCGGCTGCCTCCCACACATCATCCATCACCCAGAGATAGCTTTTTCTCTTCCCAGCTTCCCTCTGGGCCTGAGCTGTCTGTGGTCTTCTGCCAGCTACCCCACAATGCCCATGGGCATTGTGGCCCACAAACAGTTCTTTCCATGGGACATGAGACCCCTGCACCCATTCCTCTTCTGACAGAACAGTAGAGGCCTCAAAGACATTACTTTTCTTTCCACAAGGTTGGTTCATGAAATTGGGTGGGCAGGTACAGGTGAGATACTCACTGCTAGGGGGAAAGACCAGGCCACACTCAACCCTCTACTAGACATAAGAGACTCCACACAGGTCAGCCTGAAGGCACAAATGGGAAGGAGATGAGGTCTCACTGGTTCACAAACCCACAAAAATAATTATTTAACTGTGCTTTTCAGGCAGGCCAACAAAACACCACCTGCATTAGAGAGCTGAAGGGTACATCACATAACTTCAGAAGCTGCTTTCCACAACGTGCAACCTCCAAAAGATGCACAGAAAAAATGTAGACCTTCCCCAGTTTATATTGTTACAACAGCCCTTTAAGATGCTAAAGTAACTCATACCTATTCCTTGCAGACCCAGAGAAAGTTCTCCTTTCTGTGAGGGTCACTTTTGTCAAGCATTATTTAATATTTCTGAATTAACTTTTTTTTTTAGAGAGATAAGCCAATAAAAGCACATGGAGAATATTCTGAAATCTGAGAAATCTTGAAAGATGAAGATGTAAATAAAATAGTAAGTAAAACTAATGGCTGGGGGTTTTTTTCAATTCTTCATGTTATTTCCCCTGATATTTAAGGGAAAAAAAGCACAGAATGACACGTGTGGGAAACCTGAGACGAACTGTCTTGTATTTGATGAAATCAGAAATACTGCAAGCTAATGCAATATTTATATCATCGCCTTCCCCCCCCCATCTGAAAGACGCATTACCCCATAATTGCAGATGAGGAAACAAAATTCTCTCATATGTTCACTTTCATGAAAGATAAATTTGCTTTGTTCTATATTTTGGGCCCTAATTCAGCAAACCACATAAACATAAGCTGCAGTTCATAATTTGCCACTCTACCACTTATGCATCTACTCAAGAATATGCCTGAAGTCAAGCATATGCACAGCACACTGCTGACTGTGGACCTTATAACTTTCTGTTCATTTCTGCAACTATTCTAATTTAGTGACATGAATGTACAAGGAAGTAACACATTTTATGCAATTTTAGTACAAGCTGGCAAAAGTGAAATTTGAACTTGCCTATCCACATAAATAATCTGAATAATTATTAAAAAGTAATAGCTAATTCTTGATACCTTTCAGAAACAGTTTAATTCTAACAATTACTTTAAGCTGTCAGGATAGTAAAATACTATGGCATGCACTTTTGCTCTGTATCAGTGCCGAGCAACCAAACCTGGAGCTGAAATACTGCTCCCCCTGCAAAGGAAACAGAAAAAAACCCTGCTCATAAGCATGCAGTATGTCAAATATTATTTGTAGAAGCTATTCAGTAAGTAATTTCAAATAAGTAAAATGCAAAGAAACCACAGGATGTTCACAAACAATTTGCAAATAGAAATGGAAGAGGAATTCATTAAATAAATTATTTGCTATAAATTATTCACCTACCTCTAATCTTACTACCACTTAGACTATAAAATTCATGCCATAAAAGATACAGGATACATAACAAGGCATCATTAACTTATGCATTTCCCAGTGCTGCTTTATTTTGACTGTCCAGTTATATTATTACATTAAGACAGCCTTTTGTCTTTAATGTACTTTGAGTGTAATTCATTTTTGTTTTAAAAGCTGAGCTAAGGAGACCTGGTCTGATTTTAAACTGTGATTTGATTTTGAGCTCCAAGGCTGAATAACTCTTCAAATCTGAGAGAAGAATCCAGGCTTTCTCTGGACAAAACCAAAACGAATGGAAATCTTACACAGTTGGCTAATTTCATGAGATTTCTACAATTTAGGTCCATTTCACATAAACTCAGTGAGGAGCGGGCATTTTTTTGTGTCCATCAAGGCACACAGTGAACATTTTCATAAAGGCGAGAGATGCAGGAGGCACGCGTCAGAGCCAAGGGGTGAGGGGGAGCTAGGAGTGGATCACAGGCAGGGGATGGCAGTGGCTCTGTGGGACCCACTGTCTATGCACCAGATCACAGGGTCAGCAGCATCCCCACCTCAGTCACTTTTCCCCTCCTGCAGCTGCAAGACAAGATGCCAGCTGTGCCCTGGCTATATGGCCAGAGGAAGATACTCCAGAGAGGAACTTAAAATACAGTATACAATTCTTTTTAGGCATGAAAACAAAATCCCAGAAAGGGTTCTCACTCATAACCAAGGATGAAGGCAGCTTTTTCATCTGGTTTGTGTCCTGACTTGTTCTAAGTGACAGCCATACTCCACTACTTGTTTGGTCTCTCAGCAGTTTGTTTTTTTTTTATACCGTATTTGTTTACTTTCAATTAAAATGATTATTGTCACTAAATTTCTCTGTTTGTGGAAAACTGATGCAAACTGTGGTTATCTGGTTATGGAGGAAGGAATGAAAAAAGGTTCTTGCAGTTGTCAAAATAATCTCCCAATTGTCTCCAGAGCAAACGCCATCATTGCTGTTGGCAATGGGTTGCAATTAAATGCTACACCTCATCATCCATACACATTTTTACTCCTTGGAAATGAAAGAAGTGTTGGTTTTGCAGAGCTTCGTCATCCTGGACTGACTCGTAGCAGGCTTAGTCCTTGGCCCAGTGCATGTCAGGTGCATTTATCAAGCCCCAGCACAGAGTTGCTACATACGGTGTTATTACACACTAGTATTTCCACAGTACTTATGAGTACTTTAAAAGACCCACAGCACAGGGCCAGAGGAGGCAAGGGCATAGGGTCCACTCACATCAGAGACCTCTTGAAGACTCTGGTCCCAGCTCCTGACCCACAGACTTTAAAAGCTAAATAAGCTTTACCACGGCAGTTACTACATCAAACACGGGGAGAACAGCTATGGCACTGCTGACAGGACTGCTTCCTCTCCTTGCTTATTTTCAACATGAATTTATGTCAGCTRGGCTGTTTCAAAGGAACCTGAGGGAATTGAGTGCTTAATTCCCATAGGTACCTTGTAAAATCCCAATTGTAACAGACAACGCTCTATTTTTTTTCCATTTCCAGAGTGAAGCCACAGCACGGGTAGAGAGTGGATAAGGAGGAAAGGCTGCATTTGGCCAGATGGAGACTAAGGTTCCCTTGAGCAATGAAGACAATTCTTCAGAATGCAGGAGGACCAGATCCACTCTTCTCTATAGCAGTGCCCTGGCTAGCACATCTCCACCATTCATGGCAAAACTCACACAAACACAAATTGAAGGCAGGCCAGTCGTGCAGCAGACTGTCCTGGGCCTCTTGAGCCAAGCCTGAGCGCTAAGCTATCCCYGGCTGATCTCGCAGCAGAACCCAGTGGGGCAAGGCTTCCTCCAAAACATCCTCATGCCACAGATGGTTTAAGACTGCCGCCAGCATCACAGACTGCACCCAGTATGTGAACAGGCAGCAAGCTGGAGGCAAGGAGGACAGACATCACGCACAAGTAATCCCCTCCCCAGTGCCACCTCTCCGGGGGTCCCATGCATGGCTTTCCAAGGCAAGGATGAGAGAAGAACCACATTCAATTTAGTCACTGCAGATTTTCTTTAAAGACTCAAAATCAATAACCGTCCAGGAGCCACTGCCATGAAAACTCAGGAGGGAAAGTATTCAGCAGGCCACTGACTAAAATCAGCGGGCAGGCAGCATGCTCCTGTGGAGAAGGCACGGGCTGGTAGTCAGGAGATGCAGGCTCCAACCCCAGGTTGGCCGTGGGAATCCTGCATGACYGTGGGCAAGGCACTTCCCATCTCTGGGCCTCAGTTTTCCCATCAGCTGCATGATGATCTAGATAACACGGCTGTTACCTAAGTCAGTGGAGAGAGAGTATACAAAGATTAGCATTAGAAACGTGGGTGGGTGGAGCGCAGCATAGATATGAAAGGTTCTGAAAAACATGTGGGCCTCCTTCTTCATGCTCCTCATCTCCTTCTACAAAGTGGTTACTCAAAGCAAAAATAATATATCCTTCCTACAAAGGCAGCAYGTATCAGACACTCATATTTAGATCACTGTTCAAACAATTACYGACTTTTGTCCAAGGCAGGAAAATGGTACCCTGTGCTACAGAGGGGGAGAAAGAAAGACGTCCAAAGTTACCCTGGAGCAAGGAAAAGGAAAGGATCCAAATCTCTGGGACAGATTCAGCTGTGGTACAAATATTGATGCTAGCCACACTCAAGAAGGTCAAGAGTAAATGGCAAAGCTCTCACGAGCCTGACCTGGAAGTCCATCAGGTGCTAGATGTATATAGGACAAGCATTCATCTTCCTGCACATCAAACAACTCATTTCAAACGCCTAAACAAATGGTAGGACACTGCAGCAGAAGCAACCCTCAGGAAAGACAACACAAAACACCTTTTCAGTCATTTTATTTTGCAGCTCTTTTGGCTTGCTAAGCTAACCTCCTTGCCTGGCTGAGGGTGCCACACAATCCTCTTGCTCGCCCAGGAGACATCAATCTTTCACTAGGGCCACTCACTTGTCCCTGACTCCCAACGTGTTTTCTGTATGTTTTCTACTTGCTCGGAACATGGAAATAGCAGCACAGAGACCCAGTGGCAGCAGGTGGGAACGGAGCCTGCATCTCCTAATCCCCAGTGCTTACAGCCAAAAAAAAGGAAAAAAAAAAAAAAAGAGCTCCCCCCCACCCCCTGGTTTCTCCCTTACATGCATAGCATCTCTGCTGCTGAATTGCAGCCTCAGAAAAAGGAAAGAAGGAGGCCCAAAAGGCAGCTAGGAAACCCACCGTCCATTGGCTTCCCTCCACGCAAGGCGAGCGGGCTCCTTCTGCTGCAGTGACTTGGCAAGCACACCTCACTCTGACTCAGCACCTCGCCGGCACCTCCTGTCAATTATTCCCACAAACTGCTGACGCCGGAAGGGCTATTTGCAATTAGGATGCAACACAAGCTGATGGCGGTGGGATGCCTCAGCTCCCCCCCTTCACCTGCAGCAGTCCCCTCCACTTCAGCCCTCTGGCTCAGGGCTGGAGCTCCCAGRGAGGGTGAAGGTGGGCGGTGGGGGGGGAGGGGCGGGGGGGAGGTTAGAGCAAGAGGGCTGGAGGATGAGGACCAGGGTGGGTAGGGGAAGCCTGCCCACATTGTACCTATTCGGTGGATAAACAGACAACTGCTGTCAATGTGGCAGCCAAAATGCAGTCTTACAAAAAAAAAAAGCAGCCACTGGGAATAGGGACGAGAGCAGCAAGAACAGATGAGACTATGCAAAAAGCTACTGAAGAACTAACACTGAGCACTCCCCAAAGAACAAGCAAAATGCAGCCTTGCTGCAACTCCATGCAGCTGAGAAACACAAGCCTACACTCTGTGTCCGAGGCATTTTCAGCACCGGAGAGGGAGGCGCTGATTGCAGATGAGTCCTGTAATAGGGGCCCAGGGCACACCAGCTGTTTCAGGGGCAAAAGGAAGGGCTGCCCTTGACAAGCCAAGGACATGACGATTCTGCAGACAGACTGAGGCTATTCTGTCCCTCTGCCAAGTAGCCAAGGTCCTCTCAACCTCTCCGAGCCACTAGCTCCCAACACACAGCCAGAAAGCCAAGCAGGCTTGCAGCCTAGCAGCTCCACAACCAACGGAGACGTTCAGACATCAAACCCTGTCAGACAACGAAGTTCAAACACATGCTCAGCTATGGAAGCAGCCCAGCGGCCACACAAGCCCAGCAGCGCCCTGCAGAAGCCCTCCGGCACCTCCTCTCACAGGGCTTCACTAAAACAACAGGGTCTGCCACCCACCCCTCTCTTCCCCAAGGGTCATGGGTTGGTTCCGGCCCCCCTCACTGGCACAGGTGGTGACACAGYAGAGCGAGCAATGCACAGGAGCTGGGGGGACCCAGAGTATTCCCTGCAGGAGCACCTAGGGACCTTTTAATCAAGAAGCAGGACTGTATCTTCTGAGATATCACTTCAAAAACAAATATTTCATAGAGTGCCGATGATGCTGACAGACCACACGGGAACACAGGTTGGTGCAGACGGACATAAAGCTGGAGAAAAAGGCTCCAAGGAACACTTCATGTTTGATGCTGAAGTCTTTAGTGAACCATTCCCTACAACATGATGCAACAACCGCTTTATACAGTGCAGGAAAGGGGTGAAATAACCATAACCAATGGTTAAAGTGTCCAACACGTCTCGTAGTCCATGGTCCCACAGCTGCAGAATTCATCACAGAGTAATGCCCTGCCTGGAAATCCAGTGTGGGCAAAAGGGCAGACATCAAACTGCAAGACGAGTAATGCACAGATCCCATCTAGATACCTAAGGCTGAAGAGAGARAAGTTAACTAAAAACCAAATCTCACTACAGCAACCTGGATTTACCAACGGCCTCTTGATCAGGGAGGGAATATCTACTGCACAGCGTGGAGGGAAAGCAAAGGAACAAAGTCAAAGAAAAGAGCAAAAAACGGTGACTTCAGCAACACATGCAGGAATTAGCTAAGTGTCACAGCAGGTTACAATTTTGCAGCATCTTAAAGAGCGTAGGTAGGGCTTGGAACAACCAGTTCCAGTGTACTCAAAAGCTAAAACACTGCAATTGATGCAAAGAGCAACCTGAGTCACAAAGTAATGGTGACCACTATATAATCAATTTTAACATCCCTGTGAGAAAAACAGTACCAGAACTTTGCATCACGCCTCTTAAAGGTTAGAAAAGATGATTACAAGCAAAAATGGTCAAAACAGCTTAACTCCAAAAGCAGGGGAATTAAAGTTGTTACACTCTGTATGGTGGTGTGTTGAAGCAATCTCAGCATCATCACTGCAAAGGTACTCGGTACCCCTGAACAAAAAACTGCTGAGAAGCAAGAAAGTACATTGTATGGTTAAAAAAAAAGGAACAAGAAATCATTCGGTCTAAGCAGTTGCTTCATAAGATGGTAGCTAGGAGGGCTGAGAACAAAATTGAAGGCCAAATTGCAAAAGTCAAAACACAAACAATCATTTCAGTATATTCAAAGGACAAGTCCAGAATTGCTGAACAGTAGGAGAATGACATTTCTCAGGTGGCTGTGCTGCTAGCAAAGACACACAAGCTCTTGTTAAGTCAGGTGTTTCTTGAAGTTAGCAATGCTTTCCTTAAGAGAGGGCACAGGCTAACCTGGAAGTTGCAGCAGGGATCGGTTAAACTGGTCAAATTCCCTAAGCCCCTAAAAGTACACAACAGGAGACAAACCAGCTTGGTCTCTGCTCAGAGGAACTTCTGCCCCTTCAATCCACTCAAATTTTGGAGGAAAAGGACAGCACTAAGTGATTAATTTTCAGTCACTTCAAAGCATGCCTGCTAAACCATTCTGGGCAGGATGCCAGTTTRGTGCCAGCCCTGTGCCCTGCTTGCCTGGGGTGTGAGACTCCCCCCCCTTCCCTCCCCCCCTGGGTGGGGTTCATGCCACCAGGGTTCAGGCTGAGTCCAGAGCTGCTGCCCCACCGTTCGGTGCCCAGGCTCAGAGGCATGGGAGCCCCTCTCCCCCTGCCCTTGCTCCGGCCCTGATTACAAGGGATTACCCCCAGGTTTCATACCAGCTCTGGGGTGGTTTAATCTATTCCTTAATATCTGGAAATGAGATAGGGAGCTGGCAAAGTGATTTGGGCTGGCTGAGACAAAAGAAGATTGGAGAGAGACTTCCAAGGGATCTGACAAAGCTCAGCAAGTGGGCAGCACAATGCAAGATGAAATTCAACATTACCAAACGGACAGTAATAAGAACTTGAGAGAATAATCTGAACTACTCATATACCATGGGGTTCTAATTCAAATGTAATCACTTGAGGAAAATATCTTGGTATCACTGTGAACGGCTCAGTGAAAACATCTGTTCCACATACAATGGTGGTCAAAAATGCAAGCAAGCTGTTAGGGTGTCTAAAGGTGGAGGCTGAAAAAGATGCTGGAAGTGTTAAAATGCCACTGTGAACACTGACAGCAACATCCTCAGCTGGAATTGCTGCGGTTACTTCTGGATGGCACACCTGAAATACAGAAGGCACAGAAAGGTTTCATCATTCACCAGTCAATAACACTTACTGGTCAAGCACGGTTAAAATTGGTACAATTTAATCTGGAGAGGAGCTAGATAGAAAGAAATTATCAAACAGATATGAAGTGAACCAGGTGCTTCTATGTATATATATTTTTTTTAAGAGAAAGACAAAAGGTTGTTCAATACAACTGAAGAGCAAGAAATGTGACCAGACATAAGGAAACTATTACGATTTTCCTTTCCTTTTCTGTTTTTTTCTTTTTCTGCTTATTCTAAACACAGCCCATAATTAACCACCACAAATGATTAGCCCATGTTATTGTAAAGTCAAGAGCCCAGCAGAAATCACGGAGGCCTGCACATTTATAAGGATACTGGGAACATCCACAGGTAGATATGTCAGGTAGAATGAAAAAAAAAAAGGAAAAAAAGAAGGAAAAGAAAAAAGCATAGCAGCACTACATCCTCATGCTTCCAGGCATTAGCCAACTTCTAATTAACAAGGATTAAGAAGTAATCTCCCCAGTGGGCATGCAGAGAGGGTGTACCAACCAACCCACTGGCTCCCAGCAGACTCCATTAACACGCCAGGGAGGGGAAGAGCTGAGGGCCTGGACAGCCCACCCACAGCCCATGCCATTTGGGAGGCTGAGGACTGGGTGCCCAGCAGAACTGCACACCAGCCCCCCCGATAACTGAAGAGGCTGAAAGAGGGGGCTCAGTTACCCCAGCTCTACCTCGCTCCTGGCAAGGGGGGAAGTTTTGCATCTSTTGCTTTGCAAACGGACGGGGCTTCCCTGAGGAAATCAGAGGAGACGGACAATTTTTTCACTCTGCACTGGTAGGAGGAATACATATGACTTAGTTCATTTTATGGCAAGGAAGTGGAGCGTGGGCACCTCCTGAAATTAAGAGAAAATTGGCTTGAGTAGGCTTTGAAGTCCAGAGCAATATGTACACCGACCTCCTCCTAGGGCAACCTGTAGCACCGGCATGGCACCAGACTCCTCTTTGCTAAACGTTTGGTACCAATTGCTCACTGTGGGGATTTCGGCACCCCCAGTTGAAGCAACCAGCAGTCTGACCTGACCCAGCGCTGCTTAGACAGGTCGCTGCAGAAACACACCACGCATTGCAAACAGTGTTTTGTCCCCGCCCCCCCCAAATGACATTCCCAGCTTCGGCATTTTGAGTAAAACCGAAGCCCAGATATAACCAAGTGGAATTCAGACATTGGCTTTCCCCTGCTGATGCTTGTGAAACACAATCTAGCTCACGTTCTTGTAGCTAGGTTGACTTGTGAGGATGTGAGGAAAAAAAATGCACAAGTTTTTATCCCTAAGTGATCTGATCAATCTAATACTGAAATTACACTTGAAATGAACTTCATGCAGATATGCAAATGCACAAGTACTGCTGCGCTGCCAGGAGGAGAGCTGTGGCTCCACACATGCATGAGTAATAAGAGACTGAGCTCGATCTGCTAGTCCTTCTGACTTCTCCAGCAACTGCTCCAGAAGCAGAAACAAAGACTAACAAGGGGGCTGTATTTCTTAAATAGAAACTTGTCTTAGTTCGTACGCCATATTCTGCTTCTTTTGGTGCAAATAGTGTTCTACAGCATGATGAATAAGGAAAGGACACGGGCAATGCCACGTACATGTACATGGTGTTTGCATACATGCGTCAAGATGGCAAAAATAATGGACAGAGACTGTGCACAGATACCACCAATTGCTGCAAGTTGATTTTTATCACTGTTGTTTTTAAACGCCCTGTAGAAATAAAGCATAGCAACCACTAAGGCTTTTACTGTAGATACTTCCACTAAACCAAACCTTATCAAACATGAGATATTTTGTAAAATCATAAAACTGTTTCAAAAGAAAAACAGGGGAAAATTATCAGAAATAGAGAAACATCCAACTCAAGCATCTTTGGGATGAAAAGTTTTGACTTTTCACATAAAAAATATCTTTTTGCTTGGGGTATTTTTTTCATGTTCTAAAAATACAATTCCACAAAGAAACACAATATTGGTTGACCTAAGATGGAAATYCTCTCAAAAATTTCCTGTCAAAACCATCAAAGCATTTAACTTCTATTTCCATTCAGAATGAAGCCAAATTCCTCAATCCTGATGAAACAGAACACTTGTCCTCAGCCCAGCTCAAGCAATGAAAAAAAAAGGCAGAAGCCAGAATGGACACAAGTGACCTCCAAAACCAAAGAGATGAAAACATATAAGGAAAAAAACCAAACCCACAACAGTTCACTGTACACAATTAATAATATTGTGCTTTCTCCCTGGTGCACAGGACATAGAATCACAGAATCATTAAGGTTGGAAAAGACCTCTAAGATCATCGAGTCCAACCGTCAACCCAACACCACCATGCCCACTAAACCATGTCCCTRAGYGCCTCATCTACACGTCTTTTAAATACTTCCAGGGATGGGGACTCCACCACTTCTCTGGGCAGCCTGTTCCAATGTTTAACCACTCTTTCAGTAAAGAAATTTTTGCTAACGTCCAATCTAAACCTTCCCTGGTGCAGCTTGAGGCCATTTCCTCTCGTCCTATTGCTTGTTACTTGGGAGAAGAGACTGACACCCACCTCGCTGCAACCTCCTTTCAAGGTAGGGGTGTGTGTGTGTGTATATAGTATGTCATATATATATGACATGAAACATTTGTGAGAGAAAAGTGGGGTGGCATATGACTAGGAGCCCTGTAATTGTGACTTCTCTAAAGGAGAAGCTGGGCAGATGTCCCACCTGACAGCAAGCAAATCATTTCATCTCTGTACACTTCAGTTTTCCATGCTATAAATCAAACTGACTGCCCTCACAAAGTAAGTTTGGAGATTCTCAATTAGTTAACATTCGTAAATGACTGTGCAAACACAAGGTAGTATTAACCAGGGAACGGTCTTTGTTACGCTACTGTCTGTTGAACAACCAGGAGCTAAATTTCTCTCTGAACATTTACAAAAGGAAAGGCAGCCTTAATGCTCTACAAGGAGAAAATTACAAAGAACAAATTTTCAGTGCATGCACTTCTCCTTGAAATAAACTGTGTTAAAAGCACTTTACTTAAAAAAGCACAATGATAGTAGCTTCCTGCTAAATATAGATGACTCACCACAATTTAGTAGTGAACATCCCTAAAAAGTACCATTACAGTATTGCTTAACCTGCTGCATAAATTTAAGCATTCTCCTGTGGTTACAGTTTGGACCAAGACACTCAGGACTACTACCAGCATCCGCTGACCTTCACTGGGTCACGAAGCCTCTCCGAGCCTCACTTTCTCCACCTGTACTGTTGGTATAATAATAAAAACTTACCTCCCCAATGAAGGCAGGAAAAATGATTTCTAAGTTTCTTAATGGGTTGTTTATACCATATTTTATATATCCATATTACTACTGAGCAGCTAAATATAGCTGTTCAAGGCACTTTGAGATCCCTCGGAGAAGGGAATCTTACAAAAGAAAATTGGGTTTTAGGCAATACTGAAACAGAGAAACAGAGATAAAGAATCCATTTCCAAAATAAGGGAAGGATGCCCACTTCAGAGACGCAAAAAGTAGTTAATGCATCTGTGCCTACTGCTGGGGACCAAGGTCAGGTTGGGAGCAAAATGATTTATCTACCCGTCACAAAACCACACAGCTTGACACAAATGGCAATCTGTTCAAAAAAAAAAAAAAAAAAAAAAAAAAAAAAAAAAAAAAAAACACAAAAAAACCCAAAAAAACCAAAAACAACACCAAAAAAACCATAAGCATGGAAGAGCGAGGGACTGCCACAGTCCTCTCTTGCTAGGGCTGAGGACCTGGTGCAGGGCTGGGAAGGGTACGTGGGCTAGCACAAGGGTGCTGCAAGGCCAAAACTTAAACACTCAGTTTCAGCTGTGATAACCTCAGAGTGCCAGGAGGGTGACTTCAGGTGAGGACTAGAAAAGTTGTGTGAAAAGTTGCAGACCTACTGTTGCATTGATGCACTACTGCCAGGTGCACACACACACCCCCCCACACCCCCTTACCCTGATCTTGCAAGATCCAGCTGCAATGGACTGTAACACACTGACATCTCACCTGTTGCGATACTATGTCACAGGATCCAAACACCATGCAGTTAAAAAAAAAGTTGGTTCTGCAGTTTAGCTGTACCCGATGTGCAATTTCTAACACATTTGACAATTTGCAGTATGCTATTTCTGGCTACGTAGCAGGATTGGTTTGCAATCACAGGTTTGGTTTCAAAGCTCTAAACAGAATTCCCTGCTATCTTTCCTTAAGCTTCTCTAGAGAGCCTGGAAAAATATTATTTCCGCAAAAGTTATTACGCTCGTAATGCTTTAGAGGGAAAACATAGACGCTGCCCCTACCCCAGGAGCATTAAACATGGGTATTATAGGCCTAAAGAAAGCAGTCATCTAGCTCCGATTAAAAAGAATCATTGCTGTTCTACAAATTGCAAAGCAACATAAGAAAATGGGACTATAATACTTGATTGACATTTCACTACAAAGTCTGACTGTATTTATTGTAGGCATAAAGTGTGAGAATGACAAAATGACCTCCAGGGACCTTTTCCCCATCACTTTTCATTTGTTTGGCATTAAGTATTTCTTCTGTATATACACTCTTACAGCTTCTGATCCTTTAMCTTTTAAACCTTTCACCTTTCATTTAGGCATCACTTTGTATATGACCCCATCATTTTTCTTCTCTATCCTCTAAACCAATCTAAAGCCTCAAAAAGGAAAAAATCCCTCTTCCTAACCAGACTTGGCAACCCAGAGCAGAAATACACTTACTGATCTTCTGCAAATGTTGTTTAGAAAAAACTCTCTCAATTTTATTTCAGCTTTCATGAGTGTATGTCTGTTCCTTATACCTTATCAAGGTTTTCTTTTCAAATTCAAGAACCACCGAAAATATGGCCATACTGTGTAACTCAGAAGTAACTGTACCACGGCTATTTTCATCTACCACCATCTTCTAAAGACTTTTCCTAAGACAAAAAGAAAAAAACAAGCTTGAGACACAGGTGGTTCATTCAGGTAATCTTTAAGCCTTAAAGGAAAGGGCAAGAAAAAGCATTACACTATTGCAGATAAATATTTCATGGAAAGGTATGTTTCTGTGCCTAGTTGTCTCCATTGTCATTGTCCCCACATGCCCTCAACCAAAAAAAGAAAATTAAATATTGAGTCAATCTTTTGCCTAAAGAGATAATTAAACACCCCTTCAATTTCAACCTTAAATCTGGTTACTGTTACATGTTTTTGCAGGGATATCGCATAACAGAAATGCTTCATCAGTTATATGTCTCTAACTGCAGTAGGCACAGTAACTTTCTGACAGTTACACTTTTGCAATGTCTGCAGACAAAAAAATTGTTGCATTGAGAACCTAAAAGTCATTGAATTCACTTTCCAAACTGGGAAAAGTTCAAAAAGTAAACAAATAGCATGAATGTGAAACAGCTGAGATTATTTCTTTCAATTAAATGCTAATAAACTTTTTTTTTCATAATTCATCTCTCTAAAGTCAGCAGGTGGAATTTCCATTTAATGCATGTGACTCAGACTCCCAAATGTTTTCCAGAATGGGGCTCAGGGTGCTTTCAGGGCTGAGGCATTTGTGAAAAGTTCACCTTGTCCATCACAAGACTTGTTTCTCAGCAGGTCCTGGGCAGAGAGGAATGGCCTGCTGTGCCTCACAGGGCAGTGAGAGCCAGGCACTGCTACCCAAGCAGCAGACTCCATCCAGATCCAGACTGCGCAGAAGTTTCATCCAGACCTTGCTGAGAGTCTCTGGTATTCTTGTGGGAGAGCCCGTCATTTCTTACCGTCCTCCCACTCTCTCAGGGATCACTTGCAGCAGGTTTCCCAGTTTCCCAGCCATGAAGGTGGCCAGCAGCAGTGCCCAGCTGGCTCAGCAGAGCTGTGCACTGCTCACTGCTGAGTAGACCTCCACAAAACTACTTAGTGGACCTCTGCATAAATGAGCAGACCTTAAGAAAATTACCTTGTAGATCTCAGTAAAACATAACTGAGCAGGCCTGCTCTAAAGTTTGGCATTACTTGAAAGAAGGCATGGCCACCTGATCAACAGATGAGTCTGAACATTTTGCACTTTGTAGTTTCTTCTATTGCCCTTACCACAGCATCTCCTGGTGCTCTCCAGCAATGCACTAAGTGATGCGAGTAGCATCTGTCACATGCAATTTGTTCCCTCTCCACACAGAGGACCAGGGTACACACCATATTTTGGAAGGGCTTCTGGGGGCAGGAGGTAATGGAGTGGTTTGGGTATCTCCACATCCCCAGGGGTAGGCACTTAGAGCTGAAGRAGCCTGCCATGCACCTGGGAGGAGAAGGCAGAGGAGGCAGGGGGGACTCCCAGGTGACACGGAAGGCTCTGGGCAACCTGTCACCGTCTCTCTGCAGAAAGTTCCCTGCTGCCTCAGGGCCTGAAGGACAGACCAGAGTTTTCCACCCAGGTGAGCTTATCAAGGGGCTAGGCCCAGACAACCGAGCACGACGTGAAGCCCAGTCTAAAGCAAGTTTTACAGCACCATAAGAAAAAAAAAAAAAAAAAAAAA
>JAYKAV010000389.1:1548150-1777807 GCA_035582835.1 Phoebastria nigripes | reverse complement strand
AAAAAAAAAAAAAAAAAAAAAAATAGTAAGAAGGATGGTGCAAGGGAGGCAGCAAGAGGAGCCGAGCGGAGCAGCGCTCCTTCCCCACGCCTGCCTGCAAAAGCACTCACCCGCCGCCGCATTTCCGAGCATCACCGGTGGGACCGCAACCAAAACTTCCCCACCGGCCCCACGGCGATGCCCCGTCCGTGGGTACCGCGCCCCGCTCCACCCGTGCAGCACTCACCTCTCAGGGCCAGGAGCGCGGCCAGGGCTACCGGCACCCACCTCCCGCCGCCGCCGGGGCGCCGCCGCGTCATGCCGGGCCGGGCGAGGGGCGCAGAGCGGGCCGCCGAGCCCTGCCTTTCCCCGCAGGTGCCGCCGGTGGTGGTGATGGTGGTGCCGCCGTCGCCGCCGTCCCGGGACCGCCCGCTCGCGGCGAGGCTCCGCCGTGCCCCAAGCCCCGGTCGCCCGGGGAGGGCGGCAGGCGCGGCGGCCGGCCCGAGAGCGCAGCCTGGCGGCCCCGAGCCGCCCCCGCAACCCGCCGGGCTGCGGCTGTCACCCCCCGCACGTCCCGTCCCAGCACGCAGTGGCACATCCCACCACCTTCCTTCCCTGCGCGGGCCACCCACAAATTGGGGGTTCCCCCCCCACGCCGCGCCAAGCCCGTGCCGCTGCATCCGTAGGGATGCTACACGGGCCAGGGTGAGGAGTCGCGGTCCAGCACAGGCTGGAGATTGCACCCCCACAGCTTCTCCAGATCATCGCGGCAGCATGGGGGCTGCTTCTCTCCAGGACCTGCCTACAGCTGCATGGAAGAAGAGGGTGGCAGCACACAGCAAATGATTTGGGACTGGGCACTGCTGCAGTGCGCAGTATAAATATTGCTGGCTTGTTGTTCAAAGGTATGAGCCACCCTAACTATGCTATTCAAGAGAGTGGGAGACACGAGTGTTCAGCACCCCTAAAAATCAGACCAAGATATCTCTGAAGGGAGTAAGGCTGTTCCTGGAGTTGAGGCCCCGCAATACTACCTAACGCAAGAATCACCAGGAAGGGTGTCATTTAGGGTCAGGAGCTTAAGTAATTGCAGTCCTCAAGGCTACACAGAAAAATCAATCAATCAAAATCCAGCACACTAGACATCAAGTGTGCACGTAGAGGGTGGGAAGGGAGGAAAGGAGCCCTTTACAAATTTAGGGTGGTCATCCAGGGAAAGGATTAAAGCAGAGAGCTCACACAGACCAACTATTTCCACACGCCAGCTCCCTGTCCGAGTCCGACCACGTTAGTTTTGCTTTGTGAAAATAAGCAGTTCGGTTAGGAAAATCCTCTAACAATTCTGCAAAGTGTACAGTTTGCTTCATTCCCCTACCCAAAGTTTCCTCCCCACCAAAGCATAGCCGTGCAGCCTTTGCATCCTGCAGGCAGCCAATCCACCTTGTGAAGCTTCTCCCTACCTCCTTCCCAGCCAGAGGCTCTGKGAGCATCCCCATGCCTGGCCTACCCTATCGCTCAGCACCTCTCCGATTCCTGCCTCCTCAGTCACCTCAAAAGCTGCATTGACCCTTTATGTGGCTGCACTCCCATTGAGAAAGGGGGAGTTGCACCTGGGAGTGAAGGAAAAACCTCTGGGGTAGCAGAGCAGAAATGACTTAGCAACAGCAAAAATGTAAGTTGGTGCCTGTAGAAACAGTAAATGGGAATCTGGCTACCATCTAACCAGCCTAGGCTAAGCTCTGCCTTGCCCAGCATCAAGCTTTGGCACCCTCCTACCAGGGGAGTAGGCAAAAACATCACCCCAGCAGTCCAGGTTTACTGATTTTCTCAGTTCCAGAAAAAAAACCACTAACTCTATTTATGAGGAGCAATCGCTCACCCGCCCTCATCAGGCAGCAAAACTCCTGCTGACTCCCACATGCACTGGGATTTCATTCAGTGAGGGGTGGTGCAAYGGAGTGAAAAGGCACCGCATGGTGATTCAGGGGATGTAGCCCCAGTCTCTTTCCAGGTCTGTCAGGTGCCTGCTGCATGTCCTCAGGCACCAGACCTGACAATGTGGACAGTCTCATAGCTCTAGCGCTCTTGCAAAACACCCTCCACTCCAGCCCTGCCATGGGCAGGCAGGCTAAGAGATAGTTTTGCTCCATTAAGGAGCCAGCTCCTGGCAAAGGCTCAAGCAGCTGAAGCATAACACTTCAGAAGAGCACCAAAGGGAGAGTCATAGCCCAGCTGCTTCCCTCATTCTCCGGCAATAATGGGGACTGACGTTTTCTCAGACTCCCTCAGACCACTTCTCTTTCCTTCAGCTGACCTGCTGTATTTTTCGTCTAGAAAAAGGATGGAGGAACATGATGTTCTTACTGATCAGCAGCAGCTCCAGGAGACCCCCGTCTTTGTGGGTACATGTAGCAACCACCTGGAGGAATGCAATGGGTATGTCCACGCTCATAACTACAATGAAAGCCCATGAATGTTTCTTGCCAAACATAACATCCTTCACCAAAGTCAAGGGCAGAGAGCACAGAGCACGTTGGGCACAGTGGCCTGCCACTACCCTCACTCCTTCAGATAACTTCTGGGGATGAAAAGATACAAAGACAAATCAAGTAAAAACAAGAAAAATTGCATATTCTCCCTAGGACTGCCGCACTGCTTTCCTGATCTGCCAAGACTTGGAAGCTCTCTTGACCTAATGGAAATAAGTGTGTTTTTTAGTATAAGGACACACTGCATTTGGCAAATGCCATCCCAGCTCGCCTTGGACTGTTCCTTGCATCCTGCTGTGCATCAGCTGGCAGGTAAACAGCAAAGATCAGTTCACCCTGTACAGTGGCTGAATTAATGTGCTTCCTAAAGAGCGCAGTGAGCATAACATGAATCAAGAGCCTGGTGGTCAGAGAAAGCATTTCTGCCCAGAATGGACCCAGATGACTCCTTCCCAGCCCAAGTTGGTAGAGGCAGGGAATATTTTAATCACCTTTAGGATCTGGTCACCACAGCAGATACTATGTCATACCTGCATAACACAGTGACACAGCAAGTGACTTCAGCTGCTTCTTGCAGCAATTGCAAGAACAATCTGTGGCCACGCTCCAGAAGGATGGAGCAGCCGCAGGGAATAATAATCTTCAGATGCACCAGTCAGTCCTCTCACCCTGGCTCCCTCTCCACCTTACCACCACTTCCAAAAATAGCTTGCAGATTGTACGGAAAGGACGTGGACGAGGAGATATTGTTCTTGGAACTCTGAATTTCTACTTGAGTTGCCCTTGAGCCTTCCCCAAAATATTAGGCTTATGCCAACCACTTATTTAGTGAGTGCAGCACACTCCAGCCAGTTGGATGCTAGAGCTATGAGCAGACATATATTTGCTGGTCCAGCAGTCTTATTTTCCCACCAGTGAGTGTCTATACCTGTTCCTTGGCACTGATGGAATATCACATCATGGATAGAGGAGATATGTTTGCAATACCCCAAGCATCAGATGCTGGCAGGTGACCACTGCAGGACTCAGTTGTGTTACATTGCTCACAAGAACAGACATGGGATCCTTAAACTGAAGGACCAAGATATTTGCCAAGACTTTACACGCTAGGCTGGGTGAGGACAGAAAGAGAAAAATGAAACCACTCCCACCTGCTTTTTCTTTTG
This sequence comes from Phoebastria nigripes, assembly GCA_035582835.1. Lineage (NCBI taxonomy): Eukaryota > Metazoa > Chordata > Aves > Procellariiformes > Diomedeidae > Phoebastria > Phoebastria nigripes. The sequence goes on along the minus strand of JAYKAV010000389.1, from coordinate 1,774,173 downwards.
AAAGAATTATGATAAGTAATGCAATTCTCATGTCTCAGGGAAAAACAGCTTTTGAATCAGATTTGAGAAGGCTTTTTTCCAGGACGATGTTTTTTTTTTTTCCCTTTTCCCTTAACATTGCTCTAAAAAAACCAGTGGGGATGCAGTTGGGTTCAAGAGCTGCAATATATGCCAAGTCTTACATCACCTTTGCTGTCTCCCAGCTTGTTACTGGGTTATCTATTGTCAGATGGGAATTTATTGAAGGTGACATTGCTTACAAATTGATCAAAATCAGCTTCAGTGAAGTGTCCTTCCAAGATATAAAGAGATGGATAAAATTCACTCAGTTGATCTTTAATAACTTCAGTCTGTGGAATTGGTTATCTCCTTTTGACAGAGGAAATAGAGTTTGCAGATTGAACTGTTTTAATCCTATCTGAGAAGAAATATGACAGACCTTCAGAGATACACCCAATTAACTATCTCTGTACCTTTTCAATAAAAAAAAAATTTAAAACAAACCCCTAGATTTATTTTGCTGAACACCTGTGTATACAAAACAGATGTCACTGACCAAAAGAAGAAACAGCGATACTCCTGTCAACTCATCTATCCCAGGAGATTTTTTTTTTCTCCTGGCCACAGGGATGGTTATGTGGGAATACTGTCCCAAGTACAAAGGTTTGTGTTTTTGAAAGCCTGCGTACTGGAATCAGCAGGAGCCTCAGGCCTGGGAGAGGTGGGTATTTACTAGTTTACTCTCACCTGCCCTCGCTGTCCAGAGTTAGATGCAGTCCAACGCAGGCACCATGAGTCCAATGCATTGCCAACATAGGCTTTTGGGCAAGCGCTGCCCATGTGCCGGTCAGGATAACCTGATCCCTGCTTGCATGTCGGCCACGTAGCGAGACCTCGGGAATATCTGAGTGAAATCAGTCCTGAAATAACAGGCAAATTTCCACACTCCTTCGGTGCCAGATGGCAGGAGCGGATGTGTCCATGGAAACCCGGGTGGATTAGGCGTACTTTCAAACTTCTCAGCGCTGAAGTAGGCCACCGTGCTGTTTCTTTCTCCAAGGCCACTTTGACCCACACCTCGAGAGCAGTCTCTCTCTGCCTGTCCCCACTTCATGGGAAGGGAGCCATACTGCCAAGCTTCGCAAGCACCCAGGAGCTGGGCTGAGGCACTGCTTCCCCTAGACCTTTCCACCCTCGTGGGCACGCCGGTTTGTCTGGTTTCTTCATCACAGGCATTAGTACCTGCAACACACTGACTTTGCTTAGTGCGTCGCAAGGTGCTCCTTTCCTCAGTAGCACAGGGAATAAATGCATTCTATACACCCCACCCTTGTGATTTCTGACCACCCTGGAGCATCCCAATGCGCTTTGAGCTAATTCACAATCTTGTTAAGTCTCTCCATCTTTTCTACATCTTCTGATTTTTCCTTGGCTGCTCCCACAGTAAAAGCAAACCTCCTCAGCTACAAAATCCTCTCCTATCTCCCCTCCTCTGGCCCGGAGACACCCTGTGTTTCAGTGTACATCTACAAAACCAAAGCTTTTTAGACAACATTTTGAAATCCTTCTTCTCTCTCTCTCACTCCACTCCCCCAAACCCAGTCCACGCAGACATGTTTGGAACAAATTGCTCCCCAAGGCTTCAACTAAATCTTTTCTTTGGACACGCTGTTCTTGCTGTAGTTAACAACCGTCCGTTGTACCCTGTCAGACACATGCTGCCACCCCTGTTAGCAAACRGTGGATGCTGCATCCACATAAAAGCATTTCATAATGCTGCCATTTACATAATAACTTTCTAAATTGTACATCGACAGATTTCCCCAAATCATTACAGTAGGTGAATTAAATCTTCCACTAAACACCAGCAAATGGTGATAATGACAAGTCTTCTAAGTAGCACACCCCATAAAGCTCAGAAAATGGAAATCAATCACTCTTCCATTTTCCCCCCCCCCAGAACTGCTGAAAGAATTTATTACACACAGCTGTGACAGAAAATAAATAGATGACAAAATTGAGAAGAAATACACTAAAGTTAAGACTCATGTGGACATATTTCTGCAGTTGTGATACAAAATGGGTCTTCAAGAATCTTGTTTAGTAGCAGCGTTGCTGTGGCTGTGATAGTCTAAAGATATGTGAGGTACAATAACTTCTACAGAGAAGCAATAACTTTTACTAGACCAGCTGATGTAGCTGAAAAATATCAACACACTTTTGGGCACATTGACCTGAAGAAGGGCTTCCACGGCTGAAAACTCATCTGTTTTTTTCTTATTACATCCACTGGTCTAATAAAGAAATGCAGAAAGCTGCAATATCTTTAACTGTTTGATGTTCATTGGCAACTAGTAACATGCATAATGTTTTTCAGCCACTTACTTGCTTTTTCCTATGAGGACTAAAAACGAATAGACTGTCCAGGAAAACAAGAGGGCAAAATCCTTGTGCCAGTGGACATATGGCCACTTTGCTTAATCTTGGTTTCACTAATGGTGTCTGTATCAATAACTTACTGAATTAGAAGTTATTTTTGCAATTTATCTAGAAAGCCCAGAGATATCCCCAGAGGTAATGGTGAAAACCCCGGGGAAATAGAGGACACACTGGAGACCACAGGGCAGAGACTTCCACATTCAGCAAACACTGACTTTGCCAAGCCCATAGAGCAATGCAGGTATCTCTGTAGCACCCTCACAGCTGCTCACAATTCAGGAGGGCTGCTTGGCTCAGGGACTACAATATTGTCTATGTTACTCTGCAGCTGAACAAGGCACCTCTGTTGGACTGAGGCAGGAGAGAGCTCAGATCTTTGGTATCCACAGTGCAATCTATCCATAGATGAGATAGGTGGCCCATGCAGTCATGGCAGGGTTATGTATTACTGGCCTAAAGGTCAATTTGAGCAGGGTTTTCCACCTATAAAGCATGATGCTACTTGTTAGCATCATACCAAAGTGACTGTTAAATTTTGGGAAGCATGGACCTCACCCCTGCCTGTCAGCACTTTCATGTGACAAGTGCTCAGCATCTTCTGGGTCTGCCCTTGATCCTCCATATCAGTGAGCCAGCCACATCAAGGGTGACTCCTCCAAAATCTAGGCAGCCATGCGGGAACAATTGAAATCTTCCGTTTAGAAGATTTTTATATAAGAAATATTTCATATATATATATATATAAATAAAGAAATATAAGAACAAAACATAAACTTGCACTTTGACACGACCTGCTGTTTAACATTGCTAGTTACCCGCGCTCCGCTTCAGACTCAAACCTCTCCTTGTAGCAGCGTTTGCTGTGCTGCTGGGAAGCTGCCCTGAGCCCATGCCAGCTGATCTTCCTTTCACCTGTTCTGGAAGGAGTCTAAATCACCCTGTAAATCACTGCCAACAGGAATGCAAGTTTCCAAGCTATTATTGACAGTATAGCCTGCCGTTGCTTAGCGTTAGCCATGGGACACCTGGTATTTGTCAGAGCACATGGCACCTGAAGAGTTAATAATATCTTGGATGTGCACAAGTTTAGCTCTGCTGAACATACTGGCTTGGCACAATATGCCATGGCTTCCTATGCAGGGCAGGGTGTGCACAATTCACATTAGCCTGGGTCAGAAAGGGTTTGTTTCACAGCAAAGAAACAGAGAGCAGAACTGTCTTTTAGAGACCTTACCATGCTCACTACCTAACCAGACAGTCATCAGGCGAGTCCATCAGGGCCAGGATTTAAGCACGAGGAGGAAGTCATCAGGGCTGACTTAAGGACAGCGGGAAGGATTAAACTCTGCCCTCACCAGACTCCAGAGCCAGGAGGTCCTAAGAGCCTGAACCAGCAGCTACTGTTGGGGAGGAGAGGAATAGCTCCATGTATAACACAAGGCAGATTTGCATCTCCCACCACAGTCACAATGACAAAAGGTGAATTTTCAAAACATGTTGGCCAATGCTCTTTCAAATGCCCATTTAGGGATTTTAATTCCAGGGTCCACCTCAGTTAACTAACACGGGGCAGAGTACAGCCTCTCTCTCCATTTTGGACTAGGGCTTTAAATAAGTTGACAAGTAGGATTTGTAAGCAACATTTTCATGCTCGTAAGTAGCCCAGACACTGTAGTCCAAAGCAAAGACAGTGCTAACTGCCAGAAGGTTTTGTTGCTGAATCTACTCCCAACCAATTTTTGCTTCCCTTTATGCATATAGTGAGACATTTTCTTCTCCCTCCATTGCACAAAACAGTCATTATAGCTGGCAATTACAGCACCAACACTAAAAACTCAGCAGACTCATAGAAGGTAGCATCCTCTCAGTCCAAACCACATTTTCTCCAGGTCAACACAGAAATGCAGCTACAGTCCTGCTATTTGCCTTTAACTGTGAACATAGGACTTCGGTCTCCAATGCAGAGTTGTCAGCCCTGCACCTTCCCTCACCCCTGCCTTCATTTAGTGGTGCTTAAAAGGTGTATGCTTAAAAAGCAAAGTTGAGTTATCTAAGTGCAAAGGAAAGCCTCTTAATTAGCACTCAAATCAAAAGAAGGGGGGAAAATGAAGGAAAAGCGTAAAGTGATTTAACATTTTCAAGTGAATTTCCTGGACCTTTCCCCCCTCCCTCCATCTTTTTTTTTTTTTTTTTTGCTGAATCTACCAGGACAACAGCCCCTTTGGGCCAGTTGGACTGAAGAACGCTGTCTGTAAAGCACTACATTGGGACTGCCAGTTCATTTCACCCTGATGGCACTGATCTATACCAGTGCCTGGTCAAGGATTAAACCCTCCATCAAATTTTAACAGCCCCTTGTCCCTTTAACAGTCCGATTTTGAGCAGGAACCCTTCTTAGACCCTGGATGTCTCTATGGTAACMCAACAAGATCGTTTTGTTCTCTCTCACAGCATTGTGTGCGTATTGAAAAGCACAGTTAAGGTATTTTCAAGTGGAGAGTCCAGATCAGCCAATTCTGAAGCCTTGCAAGAAAAATGATTATGCATATTAAACTCCTAAAGGTGAATGGCAATGAATGCTTTCAACAACAATAAGGTTACAGTATGAGAATGAGAGCAGCGGTCTCAGCAAGGTGCCTTGCTCAGCAGTACAAAACCCACTACACCAGTTGCCTTACTTTTTGCTTATCTTAGCAAAATGGTTTGGGACAGAATAGGTCACACCAGCAAAAGCATTTCTGGGTTTTGTAGCTGTTGCTGCAGCACAGCAGAGACTAAGCATAGCCACTGCACACAGAAGTCAAGTCTCCAGGAATCCTAACAGGGTCCCTCTCACATTAAGAGAATGGAAATAAAGATGGAAGAGGACAGATGCAGCAAGTAGAGCCCCGAGTTCAGGACTGGACTAGCAGAGGCAGCAATTTAAGTGTCTGCTTGCCACCATTCTTAGAGGAAAACCTCATCTTGCTTATTTCCCTAGTGCCATCTGACTTGCAGCTGGCAGCAGCCTGTGGTATCTCTCACTTGCTGGTTTCTCCAGAAGCTTGGTCTCGTGGAGTAGTGCAAGTTGGGAGGGCAGGAGCATGTCTCATACCAAAGGGCACAAAGCTGAGCCCGAGGAARAAGTTATTACCTCTTCTGGTCATTGTTTCTTTTTTATTTTTTCATGGCTATCACTCACCTGCTGACTGCTGCCATTGCACTCAAATTCTTGCTATAGGCAATATGAAAAGAGACCTTATATGCAAACCCAAGCATTTACTGTCAGTGTAACTGAAATCTTAACAGTCTAATCAAAGAAATATTATTTGCCTAGATCTAATTATTAGAGGAAAAAAATAAAGAAACAATATTATCTGGAAAAAGTCCAAGTGATAATACAGTTGAAATTGTTTTACACACTTCCCAGCAAACATCCCATCTTTCTCTTCGCAGGGAGGAGCACGATGCTGATATATTCTTCCTCCTCTAAGGTCCATATGGAGCTGGGTTTATACATTTTCTAGCAACATTTTACATCTCACTCCTCCTTCCTTGGTCTGCAAGTCCGCACTGCATCCAGATTTACTACATATGGAGAACTTTTACATATATTGGRTTTTGTTCTTTTTTCTCTTTAACACTGGTTTTGCCCAGCTCTCATGTCTACATTTCTTTATCTGATCTGGGGTCTACAGTGGTATCCTGCACCTCTTTTCTCATCACCCCATGCCTGTTCTCCTCTGCACTGCATCCTCTGTCCCCTCTTTCAAGGCCTCCGTTATCACACCATGCCTGCATTTCTCTATACTGTATCAGTACGAGGAGCAGGACACTGAGGCTGTCCTTTTGAAAACAGAGGGCTCTCAAAAAGATATGAGGTAGCAGCAGTTGGGTGTTGGTCAGCCAGAGAGAGCATGTTCTGCTGGGGGAACACATAGTCCTTCAAGCCCAGCTGGAGAACTATAGAGGATCAGACTTGTAGGAAACCAATTGGAGCTTTCAGTTTGGTAGTGCAGATTCAACTTAATTTAGCTAAATTAAGCGCTTAATAATAAATTCACTTTTTTCTTCATCTGCATGTTCTTCAAAGGGATGTGCTGGACCAACCTATGGGGGGCTTCATTATCAGTGGGCCCTTGGGTGCAACTAGAATATGAAAATGAAAATTCTGAGAAGTCCTAGTTACCACCCCCAGTGTTACTCACTCTGTCTAGACACATCTAAAACTGAGCATAGACCAGGTCCCAGCTTTTGACATGAATTTTTACCAGAAGTGTTTTTCTTCACATTGCATCTTTTTGTGGAGAGATTCCAGTTTGAGCTTCTCAAATACAGAAAAGGTTTGAAAGTTTTTTTCTTAAGCTTTGAATTGAAAATGTTGCCTATGAGGCAACCAAGTTGAGCAAAAAAAGTAATTTAAAAAAAAAAAACCCACAACATTTCTTACTTAAAAAAAACATTAGCCGATTAACAATTTCAGCAGGGTCAACATTCAATTCAGACTAGGTTGCGTGGGGCTCTGACCAGTCAGTTCTTCAAAGCCTCCAAGGACACAGACTCCACAACTTCTGAGCCACCTATTCCACTGATTAATTATCCTCAGCAAAAAGGGCCTGCCTCCATCTTCTTGATGACTTCCACATATGCATTGGAAGACAGGTGTTTGTTCCCCAGTCCTGCTCTTCTCCAGGCTGAAGAAGCCCAGCTTCATCAGCTTCTCCTTGTTTTCACATGTGGTAGTGAATCAAAGCTGCTACATCACTGCAACAGTACTTGATCTCAATCCAATTTAATCAGTAGAGAATTATAGCAAGATCATACTGATAAAAGGGCATGCTAACCAAGTCAATTTTTCTCAGAGTGGCATCTGCACTAGCATTTTTTAACAATTTAAAATGTATGTAGGACAGGCAAGGTCTAAGTGACCTCCCTGGACATACTACGGTTTGAATGATAACGCAGGTACTACTGAATTTGGGACTCCGTTTACACTTGTGCATAACGTTACATTTGGACACCTTGCACAAACTCCTGATCCTATCTCCAGTGGCTCAGAGCAGCTTTTTCTGAAGTTATCCTCCCCTACCCATTCAACTCCCAGTTCAAGATGGCACAGATTTCTTCTGAGTATAGAAATATCAGCTCCAGTTACCAGGGATACTATGTTCTATAATGGTTTCCAGGAGGTGTCATCTCCAAGGATGAATCCTTCTCCCAAAAGAGAATAAAGCAGCTGGCTTTCTCTAGGAAAGCAAAGGCAATCAGCTACAAACCAGATTTTTCAGAAGCGTCTCATAAAATGCATCTTGCTGTTACGAAAAGACAAGAGCACAGTCCTTACCTTACCTGTACCAGAAGGAGCCCAGAGCCACAGAGCAGATCTTGACCCTCCTCAGACAAACAACACTTGATTCTTTCCTCTTTACTCACATGTTGCTAGTAAGAAAATCAGAGGACTGTGCAATGATGCATTCGTGTTGTTGGATTGAAAATTTAAAACCTTCCCCATTGGATTAAGTAAATGCAGCAAGTAACRTGCAATCAAGGGCCAGAATATGCCTTGGCCTGTAGCCCAATAAATGAATCCTTAAGGAGCTGGCATCTCACTTCCACACAAATATAGCTCTTTGCTCATTACCGATCCAGACTGAAATACTGGGGAAGACTACAGGAAAACAGACACCTGGCAGAGATGCTAAGTTATTTCCCTGCATACTCATTTATGCAGCGATACTTCCTAAATCACTAACAAGGGGAGCACAAGCTGTGCAGTGAAGAATAGCCCCAAGGTGTGAYGCAGAGGTGCACGGCAGAGCTCCTACAACAGCCTCGCAAGTCCTACAGGTAGAGGTATAACAGCAAGGTCTTCAGTGCAGCAACAGCAACGTGGGGTTTTGCCTGACATCCACTTCACCATCATTTGGCAGGGTGTCCTTCCCCACAGTGTAAAGGGGCAGCAGTTCAGTTTAAGCCTGCTTTCCCTAGGCTGCTTGATGTTGAGATGGGCCCACAGCAAGGGCAGTAATGCCCTTACAGGAACCAGGAGCTCCAGCCTAGCTAGCTTTCCTCATCATCTTGGTCATGCCTATACATGAGGCACAGTGACCTGTTTCTGCCTCGGACAGACCGCTTCCTTTGAGGCCAAATTCCACTTCTTTTCAATAGTCCTGTGTTACAGTTTCAGCCCACCAGAAGGCAGGAACCTACACATCCCTCATGAACAAAACTTCAACGTCTGGTGACCCTGGCACCCAAAACCAATACCATCTACAGCATCACCAGACATCCACCTTTGCAATGCTTCTCCTGCCCTCTTAAATAGCCTTCCTCAGCTTATTTCTCCTTGGAATCAAATTTGGCCTCCGCGAGGGAACGGCTGCAAAGACAGAAACTGGGACATTTAGGGAAATAGTCAGGAATTCATTAAGCATGAAAGCTTCAATAGTCTAATATTTCACTAGCGAGCAGCACTGCCTTCCAAAATAGTCTCAACATTTTTCAGGTGCGCTCTCTCTCTCACACATTGTATCTTTATTTCTGTTTGTACAGCACCAAGCACACCTCGGCTGACATTCAGGTATGGTATTCCTAGACTCTACAGCTGCAGAAATAAATGTGATATGCCTAATTGGAGGTGTGATCTAGGCTATAAATTATACAGTCCTGTCAAAACTCGATTAATCATGTACCTTTCACCAGCTCAGCTGTACCCTACCCATTAATCCATCTTCACTGACATGTATTCTAGTGTTACAAATAACTCATCAGTTTCAAAGGCATTTCTCCCCAAACTATCCCCACTCGGGACAGACAAGATTCAGATTCAGCCTTGGGCTAGTGATGCTTTTCTAGGCATAAAAACCCTGTACAACAAAAACCCTCTCATCTTCAAGGCCTGATGGTCTTGAAGGGATAGAAATGGGAGCTTCATGCTATTAAGGAAGGGCAATTCCCAGCTGCACAAAGGGGACACATGTCCTGAAAAGACTCAAGATTTTAATGCTATGACTTTTTGTGCATAGAAATGCATTTGAGTCATTTTTAAAAGGGAATTAGCTGTGCAACCATTGAGTTCTGCACAGTTGGATTCATTGAAATGGAGGCAACTTTGTTCACAGTAGTAGTATTGTTGTAGTTGTGAAGGCTTTAGGCTGTAGCTGAGGCAAAGTTTGTAGGGGAAGGAATTCATTTTTATTAGATCAGCTAAGAGATTGGGGAAAAAAAAAAAAATCAGACAATCTTTTGGGCACGCAAAGCCTTCAAGATTAAAAAAGTAAGTCTCTGGATCTGAACGCTAGGGAGCCAAAGAGAAGCGAATTCTTCCAATAAACATTTTAAGCTCACTAAAGCATTCCAGGGCTTTTTTTGCAATAACAGTTGGCATGCAATGGGCTAAAAAGTTATCAAAGTTCCTTCAGCATGAGCCACATAGAGAAGTTATACTTCAGGACACAAGGGGGACAAGGAACAACTCCGTCCTCAACTCATTCCAAAAATGCTTATCTGGCACACAGCCTGCTCTCATCCACACAACAGGGCACAGCAAAGGCTTTCCCTCTCCAGCTGACACCAGGCACCTGCAGGTTACTCTTGGCCAAGAGAACAAATGGTTATACCCAAAGAAAACCTTTTCTGCTGGAGTTTAGTTAATTTGTTTTGTTTTTTTTTCCTCGCTGTTCCTAAAAAAGAAATGCAACAAGTGATGACAGGAAGGGAAGTATTATGTACTGAAGAAGCTTGAAAAGAAGCTGAAGTAGCAGAATGTCACAGCTTCAGCTGGGAGCAAGGCAGGATTGCCAGCCCTAACTTTTACAGTGGTTGGAAAGTGCATAACACACACAAGTTAATGTTTCTCCAAAAGAGGGCAAGCTCAGCACTCCCTAAGCCCTTGTGAGAAGCAAAAGGGGCTGCTTCTTGGGGTCAGTAACAGCAGGAAGAGCAACACTTGTTACAGAAATAATATGCCTTTAGGAGGGGAAGGCAAGAGGAGTTACCCTGGGAAGATCATGTATTAAGTGTACCCACAGTCAACCTGAGCCAAAAGTTTTCTGGCCTCTTCCTTATGTAAGATATTAGTAGTCCCTGCTAGCTTTGCATCCCTTGGGCTCTATAGGCCTCTCACACCACAAAGAGGGGAGGAAAATTTCTCATTCAAGATCACCTTTGAGCTGAATTAAACTCTAAGAGGCCCACTGGAGACAGACAAAGGTAGTGGCAAAAAGTCACCTCCCTCAGTGCTCTAGACACCACAAAACATTTTCAGGCTGACTAGGAAAGCACTGCCCCAACTTGGGGCTCAGACAAGTCTGCAACAGGCTGGTTCAGACTGGTCACCAGTGAGTGCCAAATAGGTACAGTGAAATAAGGCAGAGCAGAGTCCCCACCAGCTAATCCAGAGAAAAAACACTTACCTACCCTTTCCAGAAGCAGATGGTGCAATGAAGCTTATCTGGGATGGAACAACAACAAAACCCCACCACAAGAGCCAAGCCAAGCCTTTTTTTGCTGCTATTTAAGCAGGCCCACTGACACCAGAGGATGACCCAACCCAGCTTCACAGTTGGCCCTGTTTACATAATAATGACCATCAGCAAAACTGCAAAGGAAGACTTTCGAGGCCCTGTCGCTTGCCTCTATTAACAGCATTTCCTCATTTAGCTCTCACAAGTTTCCTAGCAACATCCTTGCATGCACATTAACACATATATTAGATCTTGCACAGACACCTGTAGAACAGCCAGGGCTGAAAAACTTTGCCTTCATGTTGACTCTGAGGGGAAATCAATTTGCTTCAAGAAGCAAATCCCTTCAAGGCAGCAAAGGCTACCAACACGCTCACGACATGTTTGTGAAACCATGGAGCTCTTAGTGAAGGGAGAACCCGCTGCATCCAATTTCATTATTGGCATTTTCCATGTAAGAAAGCAGTGGGTTATCCTCTCCCTGCAGCTTTCTAAGAAGGCAAATGTCAATACACAGAATAATGCTCTGAGTAACACATAAAGAAGTCCAAGAAGCCAGACAGGCAGGCACTGGACACAGGATCAAAAGGAGCACTTCTACACAACCTGTGTCAAACCCTCCATGTGTCTAATATCTGCCTGTTCTGGCAGCCGGATGCTACCCTTGTTTCTCACTGCCCGAGACAGTGGCTTTCTTGCCCAAACCAGCTAGCGGATGGGTTCCCCAGTACCGCCTCAGTGAATCCATCATGGAGGAAGGACTTGTCCCAGTCTGCTGGGTGGGTTCAAACTTCACGCTTCATGCACCAACAGTGTCTGCCCACCAGGGAGATGAGGATTCACCAAGTGCCCAGAGCAAAATCTCAGTAACTAGAAGGAATGAGAAACTCCTCTTTGTTAAATCTCACTTGCAGCAGTGACACAGGGATAAATAACACCCCGGGCTGGGGCAGGGCAGAAATCGCACCAAGTTCCTCATACCATTAATGTATACCAGGCACCTCCCACGAGTAGCAGATCAGCAGCATTTACCTACCACATTTGCCGTGTGAATAACAGAGCTGCATAACTGGCTTGGACTGAAATCACTTGGAGGCTCCTAGACAAACAAGGAGCATTTAGGACACCCCTCAACGTGATCAAGACAGTCCTGAGGGCTTGGAGGTCACAACACTCCCGGTCCTCCTCACCCTGTGCTCCATTTCCCTTCTCTGCAGGAGTAATTTGAACCACAATTTTTCACTTGGCTGGAACGTGATTCGGAGCACGCTTTGAAGCCCAAGCGTACCCCACATCTTGCCCTGCTGAAGCTTCATGCAGTGGAGACGTGTATGGTGCAAGAAAATTGCCTTGAGCTGAAATGCATGCTTTAGGGAGAGTGCTTTGCTTTTGAGGCAGACAGCCTTGTCTTGCCTATTGCCTAAAAAGGGGCTCGTGAGAAACATCCTAATTTGTTGTTGCCCTTCAAATGGGGTTTCCAGCCCTGCGAAAGGCTAATGTCAGTGTGCAGAGCTCCTCCAGACTTGGGGGGAAGCCGGTGCCTCACAGGGCCGTGCCCAGCAGTGGGCAACTGGAGCGAAGCCACCGCCGCGAAACGTGCATCTCTCTGATTAATGCTCTCAGGCTGCCTGTTGACAAAAGCAGCAAGAGGATTTGTAATGCCTAAGCTTATCATCATCACCCTTTGAGAAAATCCCTCTCCAAGAAACAGTGTAAATAAGTAAAGTTTTACAAGTTAGCGGACTCTCCTAATTGAGTAACCCTTGTAAATTAATAACATTGAAGCAAATGTGCAAAGACTCTGATGACTTTCTGGAAGATGTCTAATAAGGTTCAGGTTTACTAAAGCACCCAGAGGAGCTGGTCCCCAAAACTTATCATAATTTGTTGAGACACTAATGATAACTAACTTCCAGAGGTTTATTCAAGAGCATGGGTATAAGGGCAGGAGAACCATCAGTAGGTCTTCCCTCCCGACCCAGCCAGGTGCTAGTCCTTCCATTCCTACTACCTTGCAGTCCCATAGTGAAAGGGGGGGGTGTCTCTCCTTCCTTCAAGGAGGTCCTGTGGTGCAACAGCAAAAAATCATCCTTGGAGCATCTTTCAGAGCCAACGTGGAAAGTTTCAAGCGTATCTCTCTGTGTCACTGTTCCTGCCTGAGGGCTCCACATCCTCCCACCCTGAGCAAACGCATTTAATAGTTTAGCACCAATAGATGAAACATGAAAAAATGCTTGGTTTCTATAGCCATTTTTGTTTCACCTTCTGCTTTGCCTTCCCCTGTTCCAGCCATTACCAGCTTGGTCTCCCTGAGGAGAAGCTGTGGTTGGGTGAATAATGCAGAGTGAATATACTTTTTTTGTCTTTGGATGAACTTTGTCTTTCTTTGCTCATGGACACTGACAGCAGTTCCTGCTACAACATTCACTGTTGGAATCTATTAGGCCATCCGCACTGTATTTATTTTGACTTTAATGGCTGTGAATATTCACATGCCTTCAGTCATATTGCTCGGAGCTTGCCCACCCATAAAATTGTGCTGGTTTTACATGCATTTAGTTGAAGGCCCCCCGCCTTCGCTCACACTCTGTAGGATTGGAAACAGCTTATGATGATCCAAGTTAAGTCTGTAAGGAAATTATGAATTAAAAAGCAGATGTAAGCCACTTTTATACTGACATGAGAGAGCTCAGGGAGGAGATTGTGCTGCTTTAACTAACCCAGAGCAGGGCCATGAGTGAGAAAGGCCTCAGGCAATGGAGAGGTGCCTTCTCTCAGATTTAGCCATGCCAGTGGAAGAGCAGATGTACCTCAGCTTGCTCTTGCTGCCCTTGCGAGGATGGGGGGCCTACACAGCATTGCTGGGAGATCAGTTCTCAGGAGCCTTCCCAAATCCAAGCCATGGAAAAAACAAAAAGATTAGCTGAAGCCATCATAATGGTTGATGTGAGCTAAGCTTGAGGATTTTGCACAACTCGGATGAGGGAACGAAACTCGCACAGCTTCCCCGGCAGATTGGGCAGGGCTGGCAATTTCCAACAAGGCAGCAGCGCCAGCGAGATGGGGTAGCCATATTTTCCATCAGTACGGCTACCACTGCTCACCTGTGGAGGCTTGGGGTAAAGGCAACTGGCATCACTCCCAGACCAAAACTTGTTTGCATGCCAAGGCAGCCCACACCACATGCAGCAGTGGCCTGCTGTGCCCAACCCAACAGCAGTGAAGGGAAGGATGAGGGCTTCCACTGTGTGCAATGCCCAGCTCTCAAGCAAAGTAGGCTAGACCAAGTGGTGCAAAGTATGGGACAATGACCCCACTGCCTGCTTTGCCTAAGCCAAATCATTGAGCCAGGCTGGCTGCTGTGCTCAAGCAGGCAGAGGACTTGTAGGACATGTAGGACATGGACTTGTAGACATGCAGGACGTGAGAAGAGGAATGCTTCCAATGGCCCATCAATGGCAGTCGCTCCCCAGAGTCCTGGCCTGGCCTCAGTCCTTCTTCCCCAAAGCAGTCAATCTTGCTGACATGGCTGAGAAGCCCTGAGATAGCGCTGAGTGCACAGAAGGGCCACGAGTAAAAAAGCATAAAGCAGCCATGCTGCGCAGCCCTTTGTGTGTGCACCTCTCCCCAGGCAGAGCAGCAGAAGGCAGCCCTGGCTCAGGCAGTGGCCTGATGTGTACAGAGAGACACAGGCAGAGGTGCATTCCCACCTCACACAGACTGACCAGCACCACACAAATGCATCCCCCTCTTCACACTGGGCTATAAGGCTGCTCCCCGCGCCCACAGCTCCTGAAGCTCTCCTGGCAAGGAAATGGATGTTAGGATCCAGGGAACAGTGATGCYGACCTGGTTCAGGTCTCTTTCTCTATATTCATTGGAAACTCATCACCCAGAGGACAGGCAGCGCTGCTGTGACCACAGACAGCAAGTGTTTTGTCAGCCTGATGACATTCAACCTAGCAGAGCAGCACCTCTGGAAAAGAGTAGAGTGAACGGATGTGGGATCAGGGACTGGTATCTGAGCCATGTTTCTCATAGCCCCCACATCCCATTCCCTTTGCCCTCTTACACCTTAGATGTGTACAATAAGGTTCAGATGAAGTCCAAAGTGAGAGAGGAGGGCTTGTCCCCACAAACCAGGTCTTCTACAGCACAACAGAGCACGTCTCTGTCCTGACCACAACAAAGGAAGAATAAGCAATGCTGTGATCTTTTGAGGAACACGGAGTGAGACGGGGATGAGGGACACAATGCACAAGACCATGGGACTGCTCTCACGGGGTGAGCTGAGCCTTTGGCTGACACATAGAAACCTGGATGCACTGATTGCTGCAGATTAGAGGGGCCATCACCGGCCAGCAATAGCCCAGCTTTCCTCTACACACATAGGTATAGTAGGCAAGAGACCATGACTGTCTTGCTGCCTCTTATAACCTCCTGCCCTGGGTAACCCTGTGCCTAGACTGACCCCTGAGCAGCCCCAGGGCCTGGAGCTCACTGGTGCAGYGCAAAAAGGCCTGACAGTGCAGAGCAGCTGCTGCCATCACAGCTACCAAAGCCAGCACCTCTGCTGCAGACAGGCCTTTGTCCCCTGTGGAGTGGCATGGCCCTCACAGAACCATCCTTCTTTTTCCTCCTTTTCATGCTCCTCTCTGAGTGCCTGGTCTCTCCTCTGCTTCTTGGTGCAACACAGCTCATGGTCTGCTCCCTTGAGGTGTCCCAGAGAAGCACTCGTGCACTGAGACCAGCACAGACAGCAGGAGTGAGACCTCCAATGCCTGCAACAGGACGTGCAGTCTGTGGGTTCAAAACAGGAGAAATATATTCCTTCTACACTACTAGAAGCCAAACTTACTTCTGAGCTTGGCCAGCCAGAGATACTATGCCATGGCAAGGTCTTGTTCTTAATATTTAAATATGAGTAACATCCCTTTGGCAAGTAAGTGCCGTCTGTGGTAGAACAAAGAGACTTTTTTGCCAATGCATCAAGCAGAAGCGAAATTTTACTTGCTTGCATCCCCAAGACGCATGGCACAAAATACGCTCCTGAACTTCGGGCAATATTTAAGTGTCAAAGTCAGTTCTCCGTAAGTGCAATTCTATTCCAGGCTTGTGGCATCTGCAGACTTACAAGCTGCATGTCCCACAGGAAAGCACAGCGGAGGAGATGTTCATATAGGGGGAAATATGTATTTACAATGCATCCGCGTTGTGCAGCTGCACTGTGTGTTATTACACCAGTTTCTCATTTTTTTAAATGAGATCACTGCAGAAAGGAAAGAGCTCAGATGCGATGGTCTAATGGAATATCAAAATATGAAGGTTGTTTACTTTAAGAAAAAAAGCATGAAAGCTGCTGATAAATCCAACAAAATTGATTGGTGTATGAAATCATTCAAGTCAATAGATATAAAGGTGAAGGAAGTGGTGAGAAACAGCAGCTGAAGGTGCTCATAGATAGAATAAAAGAAGATAAAGAAGCAACTCAGCAGTGCTTCTCTCCTACCCGAGGAGCTGAACTAAGCTCCTTGCAGTCTTATGCTTCAGGGAAGCAGGACCTTAAGCCAAGCTGAATCCCAGGGCTGTCCTGGCTCTCACGAAAGCCCAGCCATGCCAGTTGCTGCTGGCTAGATCTCCTGCTGGGCTTGTTTGGGGAACAGTTCCTCGTTGTCCCCTCGGTGGATCTCGGTGCAAGGGGAATGTGCCAAGACCGGTTGACACAGGTCAGCCTCTTCTGCTCACAGCCTTCCAGTCCCCCACCACCCCCGTCGGGAAAGCAAATCAAACTTCTCCAGGAAAGTGAGGCACTGTGCAGTCCTGGCTTCCCCGGTTTTCATGCTACCAGCTGGTCTAATTTCTCTTGACGTTTCTTCCGTAACAGCAACAGCACTGTGTCAGGATTAATTAAGCCAAACAGTAGGCGAGTCTCAAAGGAGAACACACATCTGCCGTGATCTGCCCCCACCTAAAAGCCAAGGAGCCTTTCCGGGCAGGAGGAGGGGAAAAGGGAAAAGGAAGCAGGAACAGCGAGGCATCTTCCAGCGGAAGGAGCACAGTGAGCTGGCAGGGTTCAGATGAACACCAGCACGGCTATGGCTCTCCAGCCTGACAGCAAGCACCCTGCGCCTTGTTATTTAGCCCTTTCATAC
Organism: Phoebastria nigripes; assembly: GCA_035582835.1. Taxonomy (NCBI): domain Eukaryota; kingdom Metazoa; phylum Chordata; class Aves; order Procellariiformes; family Diomedeidae; genus Phoebastria; species Phoebastria nigripes. Next base: position 1,757,138 of record JAYKAV010000389.1, on the reverse strand, counting down.
ACACTCCAGTATTTTTTGCAAGGCATGCATTAGAGGTCTAGCAGGCAATTAAGGCCACTTCTCCCCAGATCTGAACATGGGACAGAGTTTCCTGGAAGATTCCCAGTGAGAGGGTCAGAGATCAATGCGTGTCTGTGCTCCGGAGACAGGGTCGACCCTCCATGCACAGCCCACACAGTGGCCTAGCGCTGAGAAGCCCAGCTATGCTCCCCAGTCTCAGGCTCAGAAAGAAAGCAGATCCCCAATAAAACTAAGAACTAACACAGCCGGTGATGACAACATAAGACATTAAGTACGTAGCAGCTGCTTTTTGTGAAGTTAACTTTCCCCTTCCTGACTGTGGCCAGGAGAGGGGTTTGCACAAGAGTGTGTGCAGCGGTAAAGGATGCTCATACCTCCTGATAGCTGTGATAGCCAAATGGTGGCACAGTATACAGCCATTTCCCCAGGGCCCCCTTCTCAGCTAGAAGGTGAGACTTGGATCGGCCCCTCAGCTTAGCAGGTCTTGGTGGCACTCAGTGCAGAGGCATCTGCAGAAGCACAGGTCGAAACAGGAGAAAGGGCATTCAGTGATCTTGCAGTATTTGGCCACTAACACAAGAAGATGACCGTTAGAAATGCCAGGGATGTTGTCACTTCCCCTTCTTCTTTTTAGTCACTTTTCTCCATTCCAGCCCTGCTGCCAAACCTTTCATCCTTCCAGCAGTCAGACGAGGAGCCATGGGTAGTCTCTGTGCTTCCAGTTCAGCATTAATTCACACAAGTTGAGCCCTGTCACTTTCACCAAGGTGGCATGTGGCTCAGTAATAAGAGAAATTCCCACAATTGTCATAATGTTTTAAGGCAGGAAAGGTATATTTTAGTAAGAAAAAGAAGCTGTCTCAGTAACTGGTAATACATGTAGGATAGACATGTCATAACATCCTGTACAGACACAATTACCTAAATACTAGTGTTGGTTGATCATCAAAAATCCTGATCCATGAATCAGCCTTCTTCTTGACTCACTCTGCGTGATGTCGTTGTATGTCAGTATCTGGATAACCACGGAAGTGCTAGGCTGAATGTCTTCTAATTTTAGCAAAGATTTACATTTGTCCAAAAGACTTCACCAACAGTGTATTTATTATCATGCTCTTAAAATTAATCCTCTCATCAGAGATCACAGAGAGATATCGCTGCATAACCAAAGAGGCCAACTACAGACAGAACGACAAATAATTCACTGCAAAACCTGTAACTTATTAGTCAAAACTGTTTATTAATAACTTCTGAGAAAATCTACTGGGAGAAAAACAGGATTGAGACACAATTCATGTACAGAAAAAAGAGCGTTACATAAGCACTGAGCGCTTGAGCCCACTTTACTAGGTAGTAATACTAGAACAACAATCTCTAAGCTTTGATGTACAGATGTTACAATACAGGGTGTTAAAGGGTTTGACCTTATTTGTCATACTCTGCGTTCTTCAAGCACTAAGACAAAGTCTCAGAAGAGACACCCAGCCATATTTCTGCTCCCTTTCTATCAAAATAAGTGTTGCTATTTGGCAGCAGGTACACCAATCAAGACGGGCTGGGCACAGAAGAGGATGGAGGATGCTTACAGGTCTGTGGTTTTTTTCTATACATGACGTTCTTGCAAACACCCAGAGCTGTGGATTCACTCCCTGGCACAATCCTGATATATATTGGTCTATGTATTATGCGTACAGATATTATAATGGTGTATTCAACCGATTACAGTAAATCTCTTGTGCTCAGACATCTCTAGATATACCTGGATCTTAAAATTCAAGCCTGAATCCAAATCCAAGTCCTTCCTTGCCCCACCACTGATGAAGAGCTCCATCTCTGTCAGGGTCCATAATGAAGAGGCACTATGTCTCCAGAGACACGGCATACAATTCTCAAGGTCACTGTATATCCTTAGGCATACTCCATCTGCATCCACACCCCACAGCTTATTGCACTTTAAGCCTGTCCACATGGTAAGTGGTTTTCTAATACCAGCCATAATTTTGCACCCAGTTGGCATGTGGAAGGCTATATTAAGCCCAGACGATTAATGCTGTCTTTGCTGAGAAGAAAGAAAATAGTCTCTGTGCTATTATACTCTGTCAGCTTTCCCAAACACTTCAGGCAACTAATTCTGAGGACTTTTTGACTGAATTGACATAAAATGCATCCTTCCCCTCTTGTTGCTTTTTAAACGCTTTAGGTTATTTTTATACTGCACTCTCAGAGGTCGTTGGCAAAAGCATGTTCTGCCTCCCACCAGGCACTCGAGGAAATTTATGAAGACAGTCAGGTCCCATTTGTTCTGGTCACCCTCGGTGGGTTTACATGTCAGCATAACGTGAACGAGCATCAGATTGTTGTTTGTCATCACAAACCCCCTAGGTCTGTCCATGGGGAGGTGTTTCGGAACAGATACAGTGGTTACTGCTTTCAATAGATACAGGAAGAAAATGTGGTCATCAGTAGATGTGAAGCTGGAGAGAGGCCACCTGGAAAGAATTAAGAAAGTTCTAGGAAGTCCATCAGCATAAAACCAGGAGAAGTCGTCATTTTTAAGATAGGCAAGGTTGGTGAAAGGTTTGAGAGAAATACATATTTACATATTTTTGACTTCTGGGACTGAATGTTTTGTGAACACACCATTCAGAAGACATTCCAGCTCAGGACTCAGTTTCCAGATACTTTCTACATCCTTGTGGTGTGAAATGAAGGGGAAGGACTGGTCTTAAATCCTAAACTGATATTCCCAGAGAATGAGAGATTATGCTTTGGTAATCACTTTTTGCAGGAGCTTGCTATTGCTATCGACTGACAAGTCGCACACCGAGGTGAGGTTTGCAGCTCAGGAGTGAGTTAAACTGTGTGCAGATACAGCCAGTGTGAGATGTAGGTGTCTGGACTGTAGGTACCTACATGTGAACTGGGGGCCAAACGTCTGTTTACAGTCAATGAAAACCCAGTCAATGCAGGCTGTGGAGTCTGAGAACCATTCAGCCAACCAACTGTGTCTACTTCAGCAAGAGCAGCACAGCTCTCCAAACTGCACCACCTGCATTGACTGGATCTGTGCTGACTGCAACATCGTAACTTTCCACACACCCACATTCAAGCAATGGAGTTTGGAGCTAAATCCTGCTGTCAGTAAGAAGCTTTGGAAATTCCCCCACTGCCAGAGGCCAAGGKGAAACACGCTTCTGTCACTGCGTGTCCAGCTGGCCTTGCCTTACCATTGTGTCCTGTTTTTCTTGTAGGTTGTTCTGACTAATATTAGGTATCTGCCTTCAAAGTGTCAATTGCAAACACAGCGTGCCCTGGTATCAAATACGTAGGTTATTCTTTCGCAGACTCAGGTTGCTTTATAACATCATAATCAGTGAGACTTTAATTTCTCTGACTCATGTCATCCAGGTAATGGGGCTTCAGCAATTTTGAACAAAAATCAGTCTGAGGGCAATCAATCAGACCATTGATTTGTATGCACAAAATGAGATGCTGCTCAACTGCAACATTTTGACATCCACTAAACAGGAGATACAGTGATACAGAAGTGAGAACTGGATGTTTAAACTCCCCAATGTAGATAAATTGTCTCAGTAGCCTTTCTCCTGTCCACAGAGTTGCCATCCCTTAACCAAGAAGCACTTTCTGTATGGATGCTGTATTTTGCTGGCTGTCTTGCCATGAGCTTTGTGAACAGGCAGTTCCAGCAGTGCAAGCGCCTCGCTTGGAACAGAGAGGGTGTTGATGAAAGCTGCTTTCAAGTCAGTTCAATCCCTCTTGGATCAAATGATGTTTGGGAGACAGAGGACCTTCTGTTGCAGCAGTTAGAATAAAGTTATTTGTTTCACTGTGGTTTACGATGTCAGCGCAGTCATGTGCAGAACACAGCCAACAAAAGGGCCTGTACCACTGCTGTTGTGCACCACCATTTCAGTGGGAATCCTAAAATCTGGGTTAGTTCCTTGGTGCCTGACCTTCAAAAAGGCCAAWGAATAGGGTGTTTAAATCTGATATCTCTGCATCTGCTCCTAAGATTTTTTTCTTACGGAGAGAGCTAGCAGCATACTTTCTACAGCATCCAAGAGGCTAAATTTTCCAGTTCYGGGCAATGTAATTTCTGGTAAGGCTAGGTTGCCCATGCAGAAAACAAGAAAAGAGCAGTAAAGATACTATTCTCTTGCCACCCAAGATGTCCTAACATTGGAAGTAATCATGTACTCAGTCTTTCTCATTCCTCACAAATTCTGAATTAGCAAAAAATTCCAGGGCCCCATCCTCCACTCTTGCTGGATTGCAGGGCCCACCTTCTCAGCTCAGGACCTTACTGGTGGAAGCTCCTGGGGGATCAGATATTTTATGTCTGAAGACGATTGCCTTTACCATTCTCATAAATAACACAATAGAAACTTCAATATGATAGATTGCATCTTTTTTTTCAGGCAGAAGATCACACCCAGTTTCATGATTTATACAAATGCAAAGTAGCCATTTGCCTTGTAAGACAGATGAATATTATGGAGATCTTTTCTCGCATGTTGTTGGAAAGCTGAAAGGCAGTCTATTACAAAATCGATACTAAAGCTTCGGCAAAGAGGSAGGAAATAATCTGTCCTCCATACCCTGGCTGGATAGGACAATATACTGACAAGGTGGATAATGACAATGGAACACTGGAATAGTTGCTCAGTTTGGGGGGTGCAGAGCTCTACCTCTCGGATGCTCTGAGCACAGGTTATACAGCTGTCAGGAAGGACACCAGAGAAGCTGCTCCTGCCTTTTGGAGGGGGATTGATTAGGATAACTTCTCCAAGTCTGTTAAGGCCTACAGTTCAGTAAAAACTACAGGATCTGGTCAGGATCAAAGCCCCACAAGCAAGCATCGGTAACCCAGGCCAGACAGGATGGTAGATGCATTAGTATGAGACCTGCGTCCCGTGCTGTGCTGACTTCTGCATTCCAAAACATCTGCTGGAGACAGCAGGAGTTCGGATGTGTGGGAAAGCAGGACTGGTCCTTGATATTCAAACAGTGAGAAGCTCCTAGGATTTGGGCTGAAAAGAGCTCTCTGCCTCATGCAAAAACATTGCAAAACCCTTCACTTGAGTTACTTGATGCAAAATATGTCTGCTCATTGGTGCTGGAGCTGCTAAATTAAGTGTGTTGCTTTCTATAAATCCTTCCTGTTGTCAGTGGGTTGCCTCTTACTTATGGCCATTGTCCCTTTTGTTGCTACCAAGGAAAGAAACATAGCAGAGAGCTTTTGTTTAATGAGCCATCACATTTAAACCTCATTTGTCTCAGTTGTTTTCCTTTTCTCATCTACCTTTGCTCATTAAACTCCACCCTGCTTGGCTGTTAACAGCATAATCATGGGGAGCAATAGCATCACGAGATTCCTTGTACCAGCGTGATGCTGCTACCCCCGCTGCTTTCCCCCTATTCACCAGCTCTGATGGGTCTGTGCTTGCCTAGCATTAAAGCCAGGGTAGCAGCAGCTTCAGAGCCAGCTTACTCCGAAGGCCGAACAGCTGGAACTGTGCTTCCCCATATGGAGCAGGGTTTTGGATGGATTTTCTTGGTGCTGCCTGTGACGTTCACCTTGTCCTTTTGCACGTCTGTCGCAGCCAGTCGCCAGCCTCTTGCCTCTGCACAGGGTGTGGGGCGAGGGAAAGAGCTGTCAGTCTGTTCTGTACAGATGGCATATCAGCTGTGGCAACACTCAATGGGGACAGGGGACAAAAACAGAAGAAGTGAGATAGAGGAGTGGTGTTTGTGCCCYTCTGCAGAGGTGCTGCAGGAGATCCTCCAGCATAAGGGTTCTCCTGTGCTTCCTTCCCTGGCCAAGAACTGCAGCAGTCCTAAGCCAGGCAACCGGGGGAAGCAGCAGCCTCGTTAACAGGGCAAGGCTTTCGGATAAGGGAGCTGCTCGCTCCAGTCACTCTAAGGCTGCAGATCCCAGCCAGAGCTAGAGAGAGCAAAGGCAGCTGTGATCTCCACAGCTTGTGATCTCACCTTCATCTGYGTCCTCGAATCTGAGCCAAAAAATTACCCTTGCATCCCCGAACCTCTTGCTGAGTCAGTTTTGGGGAGGAAGGGTACACCCATTGACTCTTAMCATGACTCATTTTTAGCATGAAGAACTATAATGAAAACTCAGAGTCAGTGTCTGTTATCTACCTCTGTGGCTTAGGCTGCCCATCTCTTCTCAGCTGTCCAGCACAGGGACATTCAGATCCTGATGGATGGCACTTTTCACCTGTGAGGGCAGTGCTAGGACCAGGAAGCTGCAGCAGTATCCAGCAGTACCTGTTGCTTGCCGTGTTATCTGAGTGAAGGAACACGTGTGATGAGTTTAGCCTGCAGTTCACAGCAGCTGAGTAAGTCAGGGCGCTGGTGGTGGGAGATGCCGACTGTGGAGCTGTCACTTTTCCAGCTCGTGGGCAAACAGCTGAGTCTGGAATAGCCATGAGTGRGCCAGTGACCCTACAGTGCTAACGGGGCCCTTGTTAACCCTGTTAGAAAGACAGGTCCTCAAAGGAAGTGGCCATGTCCTCCCATCTGCACCACCATTAGCTGGCTCTGTACATTTCTCGCCTATACCAGTCAGATTGAGGGTTTGTGTGGGATCTCATCAGAGGATAAATCAAAGATCCTAAGTTCAGTAAAACAGGGAAGACTGGCTGTGAAGACAACATTTCTGAGAACATATTGTAACCTCAAATCCCTGTAGACATGGTAAAATTCGAGGCTTCTTCCCAGACCACTAGGAATACTCAGCAGACACCATGTCCTCCCACCAGTGGGGAGGTTAACATCAACCTCAACTAAAGTCCATGTGCCATTTCTCCAGTTGTTCAACCTTCCTGTGAGCTGAAGGCAGCCAGGTCAGAAGATATGCACATGTTTGGGGTGTGCATATACCCACTTTTGCTAACCCACTGTGTGGCAACTCTGCCTTGACTCATGGGTAACCCTGAGCATCTTTTCTTGGGATTAATTGGCCATCACAACTAAAAGGCTCAGAAGCAAAAGTATTCCTCCGGCAGAATGAGGAGCCAAGMAGCAGTACTCTTCTAACGGGCGGCAAGTGTGCTTCTTTGTCACCACCCAAACCACCCTCCACACAGATGCACACACAGCGCTGAGCCCATTTTTCCCAAGGCAGACAGGCTGTGGCTACTTTCTGCAGACAGCTCAGCCTCAGAAAGTCAGAGCTGAACAYCTACTTCTCCATGGCTTAACCCAGTGAGCTCTATGAGTGGGGCTCAACCTCTTCCATAGTGCAACCCTACTCCAGTCTTACAGAGGGGCAGAAGAGTTGCAGCTCCCCCAYACTCACTAGATGTTCCTGATCTTCATCTCCCCTTTTTCCACCCACCCAGGTTGCAAAACACTCTTCCAGCCTTGTTAATTATTCTGTGTACCTTTCCTTCACAGGGAAAAAAGGCACTTTCATAACATCATGTCTGACACTGGCACAGCAGAGCCGATTCCTTTTATGAAGGGCTTGATCCAGAGCCAGGGAAGTCTTGCTCCTCTTTCATTCTTGTTGTCTAGATCCACCTTATTCTTTTAAAGCTACACTCTTTATTCAGTAATACCCTCTAGATTTTGTCAGTGTGGGGAAATTTTACCAGTGTAAACTAGGTTATGAGATTGAAAACTAAATAGTTTTACTGGCGAGTATATGGACAGAAATTCCTTTCCCCCTTTGTTTTAGTGATGTTTTGGAAGAGGCTTAAATTAAACCAAAAAGACATCTATTCTAAAAGAATGCCTGCAGGGGACATAAACCAATAGCGCCTTAATTATGCTTGTATGCTCATTTTGACTGCGTTAATGTTTCTAATTACAGTGATAACACTCCTCCCGTTTGACAAGCCGGGAAGACAATTTGGCTCAACCAAGGAAGCTGGAGCATGGGTTATGGGAGATGTACATCACCTTCCAAAATGGCTTGTTCCTGCCAGCTTGGAAAGAAAGGATACTCTCATTGGCATTCTGTTATTTCAGCCTGTCCTTCCTTTGGGGCACTGATGGGATAGCGTTTTCAATGACAATGCAGTGGCAATGAAAATGCTGCTATTGCCACTTTTGGCAAGAAAACTTTGCGGGCATATGCAGAATCATAGATAATAAAGTTGAAAGAATCTGCAAAGAATGATCTCTGCTTTCCTTCCGGGAGAAGACAAGATCATTTCAGTGTGTTCATCCAAACTTCTCTACAGGCAGAAGGCCCTGAGCCATTTATTCCTGTGCTTTATTACTATACCATTAGTAAAGGCTTCTTACTGTCTAACCAGATCTTCCTTCTGTTTAAGCCAATTACATATCGTCCTATCCCCCAGGAGACACAGCACCAATTATTACTTCAAAGCAGGTTAAGGCCAATACAGATTTAACAGTAAACTCTGGACTGTGAGTGAGGTATCTAAAGACTGACAYTTATGTACATCTGGATGGAAGCCACAGCCTGGACAATTTTTAAGGGGTCTCCATAGACAGTATAAAGTGCTAAAAAAYTTCACTGCAGAAAATTGTAATCCAATTTGCTTAGATGGAAGAGAAGGATGGGAGCTTTTTCCTAATGCCTGCAAAAATGTGTTTCTCTCACATCCAGAAGAATGTTAATTCAGATCCCTTAATAACATAGTCTGAACCATAATTTAATTGGTAAGCAATAGATGATATTTATCTCCTAGTAAATTTAATCTTAAGTATCTGACTCCATTTGAATGCTAGAAAGCTTTGAGTTCAGTGCTACCTAGCATTCTCTAGCGATATCCTGAGTAGCAGAATGACCTCTATCGGTGTTTTTTCCAGCACATCCTATGAAATGGTACCTCCAGACTCCAAGGAAAAGGTCAGTGGGAAGAGGTTACTCACAGAGCTAACAGCACACCAAGATAAAATCTACTCCTAATTCAAGAGCTGGGCTAGGGCTAACAAACTAGAGTGTACTACTCCATGCCATTCATGGTGAAGCAGATGAGATCTTCCAAACAGTGACCCATTTCTGAAAGTCAGCCTCTGAAAAGCCAGCATCTCCTCCAGCTGACAATCCCATTTCTCCCTCTCTGTCCTCTATGCCACAGATACTGCTCCTGTGTATTTAAATTTGTGTATTTCATATGTCCACACACRCACTCCTCCCCATTACATTAATTCCACAGTGAGGACTGTAGAATTGTTTACGCCTTTCAGGAACATGTATTTGGTGAAGAGCAGAATATGGCTGTACTTCCCTCCTATGCCCTCCCAGCCTCCACCAATTTGTGAGAAACAGCTTGAAACAGAGCTAGCATCTCCATATTTAAAAAGACCTCAGTGGATTGTCTTCCAGGAATTGGATGTGGGAAGAGTTTCTAGTCTCTCAGCTCCAAGAGAGCAGTGCCCGAGATTTAGGCACATCCTCATGGCCAGACAAGGGTTTTGTCACTATGTTATTCACTGCTGAGCCAAGACAGCCCAACTAAAACCGCAACAAGGGCAAGAGAAGGGAAAAAAAGACAGAAGTCAACAGAGTGTGTCATGGATAAATGTATCACTCTGTTTATAATCAGCTCAACCCCATTTTTAGTCTTAGACCTGGACCCTGTATGTGCTCAGGTCCAAACATAGAAACCTCTTTATTTCCTTCTGAAAACACTGACCCCATGTCTTTAAAGGTCAGTGGGCAAACTCCTTCGGAGTCAGTGCTCTCTCTTCCTGGTTCATTCTCTAATGCTCTGTTTGATCACATCCCAAGAAACTTGCCAGTGTCCATCCTGCCCCCTTCCACCCACCATCTTAGAAGATCACCCCTTCCTAGTCACCAGCTCCCTCTGCTCCCAGGAAAGCACATCGGGTCTGATTTCTGTAGGCACCAGACCACTCCTGGTTCTGCAAAGAACCGTAGTTATTCAGAGCCAGGCGGAACACACGCTTGTCCAAGCCCTGCAGGTTAGGACATTCATGAAAGTTAAGGTAAATTAACCAGAGATGTGAAATGAATGCACATGAATTAAAGCATGTTAAGCCCTGTGTGGACATTCGGGGATAAAGTGACCTTGCTTTGCTTTTGTTTAATTGTCACCATAGTGAACCGAGGCCATTTTCCTTCTGTATCAGAGCACCCACACAGAGGTTTAATGCACTTCGACTTCTGCGCATTAACTCACACCTCACACTAATTTGTCTTAACTCCCCATGTAAACAAGCCCTCGGAGGACTGTTTTTTTCCTCTCTCATGTGACAGTTCACTTTATCACAAAGTGAAATGTGTTGGAGAAAACTATTTGCAGTGAATTTTCCCTCAGTTGTGCCTGCAGTGACATCTTTGTTGTGAATTGCTGCAGAACTTCTCCCTCTGCCTAAGCTTGTCTGCTTTTCTCCTCTTTAAAACAGCTATATTGGAACAGCTTATAATTAGTAAAGCAGCGGCCCTCTACCAGGCAGATAGGGAACTGTTGGCATGGTCTACAGGTGGGGTATGGAGGTGATCCAGGGAGATTAACTGCTGGGCTCTGGGTCACACAGGATATCTGCAGCTGAGCATAGAAATTGTCTAAACCCAGGCCTCTTTTGCCCCTGGAAACGTCTTGTCTCCTCCCCTTAGTGGATTTTTCCTCATTAGAAATAGTCAACGAGCTTCTTCAAACCTCAGTATCATGCCAGTTGCGTGGGAAAGAAAAAGAAAAATTACTGCCATCTGCATGACTCCCATGCAGGGACAAATCTTTCCCTCTCCCTCTCCTCCTTTTCCTCATCCCCCCTTTTTACTTAAGAGCAGTAGGAGACCTTCACATTAAGATACTGAACCCATCACATTTGGAACAGACAAAGCCAGAGTGAGGAGGGAGGTGATAGAGGCTGAGACAATGTATTTTTAGTCATTTCRATGAATTATGGAGACATGAAGTTGATAATTTATTGACGAAGGGAAACGGGGGACTCTATGTAAATGTTTTYGGATGAATAATTAATGTGGCTTTCTAGCATCAGGGGGTCTTTAATTAAAGCCTCTGTTAAACAAGGCAATGCAGACAGGCCCAGCTCCTTGCAGCAGCTAATTGCACCTTTCCCATCTACAGCTACGATTCAGAGACAAAGCATCATTTGCATCAATAAAGAAGGACAGATCCTACCTAGGGTGAGTGGTGGGAGGCTGTGGAGACCAGCTCAGTGACTGCAGGGCTGAGGTGGTTCGCATCACATTTTAAATTAGCTTGGCATACAGGCCAAATGAGGGGGGATGGGGAAGCAAGGATGGAGGGGGCACTCTGGCCACAAGGCTTTGAGGAATGCAGAAAGCCACTCACAACTGTCTGTGGATTATAGCCTCTTCAAGAGGGACCTACTGATAGGGTTATCCAGGGTCTTGCTGTCACTGTGTTACACATTTGCCTTCCAAAAGCCTGTCCCATACCACGCCTGCCTCCCTGTCCCATGGCGAAATATGGGTTCACAGCAGAGGGGAGCACAGCAATAAGGCAGCATTGGCAGGGTGGAGTGAAGAGGCAAGCCTGTGCCTTCCCACTACCCAGCTGCTATCCTTATCCCCAGCATCCTCCACAAGCACCACTCCACTCCCTCAGGTGAACATCACGCCTGGACTCTCCCCTCCTTCAAGGATTTCACAGCTGATGTGGAGAGGATGGGATGAAGGTTCGCTGTGGACGTCAGTCAGAACAGAGCATCTGCTCCCTCTGGTGCCACGTGATGGTGAGACCAAACTGAAGCCTTCTTCCTCACAAGGACTGGGCCTCCCAGAAGGTCTAGGATTATTTCCCAAGAGAATGTATAAAACGATGACAGTTTCAGGAATTAGAATGGGACAATTAAGAAAAGACAGAAGCTGCCCCAGTTAATACCGCTGAGGAGCTTCCAGTATAATCCCAAATTTGGCTTATTCAAACTCCCAGGGAACAGCAAGTAAGTTTCCAAACAGGGGACAAAGTCTTGTGTTCCTGGAGAACGTTCTCTAAATTAGACACAGATTAATTAGTTTTGACACCTTGGCAAAGCAGCAGTGTCTCATATTTTTCATTCATTTTTATCACCAATAACATTCACTGTAACATCATAAAGTGAGGAGAGAACAAGAAAGAGACAGATGAAACTTCATTTTTAATAGAAAGGGTTAAATCTAAAGTAGGCTAAACAGGTTCCCAAAGCAAGTATTTCCGAACAGAGAAGCTAATAACATGTTTCTTTCCTGCATTGCCAAAGATGGGGCTGACAGAGACCTCAAGCGGTTACCTAGTCCATGCCAGTCATCTGTGAAAGAGGTCTTCTTAACCTGGTACAGGTATCTCCCCACTTCCTGAAGCCAAACTTGAGGCACTCCCTTTTGGCACTGAGCACAAAGACAACCTGGAGAGCATTGCCTCAAGAAAGGTCTCTCTGTTCTCCGCGAACACCTTGGTTTTCAGGAAAGCACTGAATCTCCGGGATTGCAAGCATGCATTTTCAGTTTGCCCACGCCAATGCTCTTGACAGGTTTGACATGAGCCTGCGAGCTCAGTGAATGTTTACTGCTGTGTTTTGTGGAGGCAAGCACTGCAAGAAGGTCTTGGAGGATGCACTCGGAGCCTCTGCGAGCAGCTACGAGGCTCTGCTGCTCTCTGCTGGGAAACGCGGGCAGAGCCCGAGCAAGAGGCCGTACCAGGCGAAGAGCTGGATTTGCCAGCGTGCTCTGGTTTGGTCTCTGCACACAAACACTCAGAGCCACCTGTACAAAAGCAGACACCTGGGTGCAGTCTCCTCCTCAACGTCATTGTCGGAAGCAGGCCCACATCAAAGGCTGCTGGTGTAGGAGCTGTCTGGGTGCAAGTCAGCAGCCTCAGCCTCGCATCTCAGCCCTCTCTACCCCGTGCAGGAGCCGGTTTTCTCCACATTGCTCTGTTGCACTTACAGCTGCTCTCCTCCCAGGCTGTAATGCAGTCACTTTCTCAAAAACCCTCTGGATGGAGGGCAGAGCAATTACCCCACCATACAGGTAAGGAACCAACATGTGGGGCAACCACGCGACCCACCCAGAGTCACAGGTCGGCATGTGGATGAGCAGAGATGTCACTCCAAGGTCCCCAGCCTCTTCCTCACAGCCTGTTTTTTTGATCATTGCTTCGTGCCACAAAGTTGCCCTTTGCTCACCAGACCTCAGGAAGGCTTTAACTACGCCTGGCTGCAACTGTGCTAAACCATAGGTCAGAGAGCCTCGGAGCCACAGCGTGCAGTGAAGCACGAGGCCACAGCCTCAGGTATTGGCTGGGCTGCGACAACCTCGTGGACTGCGTAGCAGGTGAGCTCACCGCTCTGGCCAGCAACCTCAGTCTGGGAGAAAGCCTGAGCCCCAACAGTGGCTCCAGCACAAAGGAAGGGGACAAATTCCCCAGCCTGGTGCTGACCGGGGCCCTCTGCCCCTTTAAGCAATGACGTTTAATTTTCTGATGTGTTTCATTTCATGCATCCCATTATGATTTTCAAGTACCGGATAAGGTGACAGGAGTTTAAGATGGGCATTTTCAGGATTTGACTATTTTATATACATATTTACAGCTCAATAAAATAAGAAGAAATATTCAAAGTGAACAGACTGTGGAAAGTGATTTGTTCCAACTCTTCACTGCAGACTTGCAAGAAACCAATCAAAGAGGCTCAGGAGTGGTTCGAGCGTAATTTATTAACCCAAAAGGGGCCGCATTGTTAACCAACATTATTTATAGTGAACAGCTCAACCATCTCTACTGAACAACTGTGTGATACTGCAGGGACAAATGCAATGAGTTACTACACAGATAGGACAAAACCAGCAGCAGATCTTTGTTACAGCTGTTAGAAAAAGTGTCCCCAGGAGACAGACACTGAATCTCTAATGGCTATCTTATTTCTCTGACRATTTATTTAAGTTTTAACTTAACAGCAGGAATGATAGCCACAGTTACACAGTGACTCCCAATAAAGGAGCGTATTGCTGATCTGCAGCTGGTGTTTTCTTATTTATTTCAAAGTCTTTAAGTTCCAGATTTAGCATATGGTGCCATATAAATAATGATATAATAATACGTTTTTGCTTTCCATGTGCCTGCATAGAAAAAAGCCATGTGATTTATAGTACATAAGCATTGTATTTAAGGCATTATTTTGCTCAGAATTTTTAATGCATTTAAAATGCATCTTCTGCTTTTTGTAATCTGTTCTTTTGAAAGAATAAACAGAGCAGTGATGTTTATTTAATGGAGTCATTCATCTTACTTCCTTGTACAAAATCCTAGCTTTCCAGCSCCAGCAGCCAGATCCCTGCAGTAGGCAGTGGGGTTGGAAATGGAGAGATCTGCTGTTTACCAATGAGGCACAAATGAAAGGAAGACATGGGGCTCAAGATTTGCCCCCAGCAGGACGCTATTTGAAGCCAGCAGGTAGCTGAGAACTGCTTAGTCCCGTCCGGTAAAGGATGGAGAGGAGAAACCCATGGGAGAAGTTCTGCAGGGAGTCATGCTGCGGATAAAACAGCACTGGCATGGCTCAGCATACAACTACCCATACACACACAACTAAAAGCAGGTGCCTACTTCAGCTAAAACTGTAACTGCAGTTACTAGAGCAAACACCGCCCCCCTGAAGCATGACAGGGATGTAACAGTTTACAGCTTTCCTTTCAGACCCTCAATAAACTAGCTCTGTGAGCATTACAGCTGTGCAGAAATACCCAGCTGCATGGCAGGGAAGATCTCCTAACTCACACCTCAACTGTTTCTGGATGTTGCTGTGTTAGTTTCCAGACTGACTGGCAGCAAGACTTCATCAAGCAAAAACTTCTTCACAACTACTCACTAAATGTGAGTTTAAACATGCACAGATCACTGCAGAATAAACACAGTATTTCTAAGGGATGTACAAGACAAACCACTGAATATTCTGCCTACAACTTAAGCCTGCTCCCTTGGTCCACAGCTCCTGCAGGAAATCTGTCAGGGTCCACAAATCAAAGACTGACAATCCCGAGCACCAGGCAGTATACTGTACCCTTTCCCATCATGTGAGGACGAGATAATCAGTGGAGGTTGAAGAAGTTAGATCCTGAAATCTGCCTGAGAGTACACCCCACCAACTGCCTAAGACCCCTCAACAATTTTACAGATTTTACCCAAGACCTTTTCAAGTGAACGCAGACCAAAAAAAGCACACASTCAAAAAGCCAGCAGTCCCATGCTGTCCAGGACCATTGCAGTCACATGGGAAAGTGGGAGAGGCAAGATGGGCTCAGAGGAGTTGAGTAATGACCTGGCATCCCATGAGTGCAGACAGCAGTGCTCCAGTACAAGATGATCCAAGTGGTCAGCATGGCTGAGGATACGGACAACGCTGTCACGAGGCTAGTACTGGAGCAGTGGGGAAGTTGTTTCTCTTAAAAGGTCAACAGCATAACCTGAAAAACACACACAAACTGAGCTGCTCTGAATGGAAGTGACATCTGTTAGTTTAGTACAGGTTTTGAAGTCCTGTATCTCCCTCCCTCTCACCCCGCCATCAACCCCCATGGCAGTTTCAGCCACTCATGTTTCAATCCCAGCTCTTGTCACACTGGAGCATGAACCAGAGTATTTCAGAAGCTGGTTACTGTGGTAACCCAGCACAGCTTTTATCTTTATTCCTTTCATCTACTCTTTGGGGGAAACTGGCAATCTGTTTATTTGCTTTTTCTGACAAAGTTCATCATGCAGCACACCGTCAGGATCCGTGTAAAACTGAGGAGAGAAGAAAGTACCTCTCACATGAACGTGCATGTAAATATTTCTCTCAGCGCCCTCCTACCCTACCTCTTGCTTCCCCGCTTCTCTTTACAAGCTATTGGCCGCATCCTTTTCCATCTGACCCTCTGCGTAGAGCTTGTCTCTGCCCTTCTCCTCCAGGCCTCCTATCATGGTACTTACTAACAGGGCCAACAAGAGCAAATGGCTACCCTGAGCTTTCTTGCATCCTTTATAGGAGTGTGGTAWGGCTGAAAGGCCACAGCCAGGCCACATTTTGCAGAAAGGACACTGGAATTCACAGTGAAGTGACTCAGCTCCCCGCAAAATGAAAGGCCGGTGGCAGGCTGGGCTATGGGCRACCCCACACATTCCCTCTGCCAAGGGAACCCTCGCTTCCACCAGGCCACAGGCAGCCGGCAGCCCCCAGAGGGCTCGCTGGCTGCTGACACGCACCAAGAGACCTCTCTAGCTGCTATGGGGGGAAGAATAATGCRGGGAAGGGGGCGGCCGTGAGGGCCCAGGCCCGGGCCAGCGCCAGGCCGAGGCGTCGCCGCTGCCCCTCGCAAGCCCCTCACCCCCCGCCCAGGGCTTCCGCCCTAACCCATRATGGTCGCGCGGCACTCGCTGCCCACGTGACCCCGCCGGCACCGCCTACCGAGACAAAGGGGTGGCGGTTCCCCCGGCAACCGCTCCGGCGTCTTCCGCCTCCTCTCCCGCCTACTGCGAGCGGCAGAAGAGGCCGGCGCCGTGGGGAGGCGAAGCGCGCCCCTGCCCCGACATGGAGAGTCGGGGGCTGGTGAGGGCGGGCGGCGGCGGCGGCGGCGGCGGCCCCGGGCCCGGGCCCGGGCCCGGAGACCTCTTCCCCCGCGCACACCCAGCCCCGGGGGCCGCCCCCACGCCCTCTCTGGCTGCACCAACCTGTGCTGCCCCCGAGCGCCCCATCCCGGCCTGCTGCGCCCCCAGGCCCCCTGACCCCCCCGGCCTACTGCCTCCCCCCCTCCAAATGAAGCGTCCTGCCCCCCTGTACGCCCTGCCCCCAGGCCCAGGCACAACATCCCCCTTCCCAATTACAGGGATGGGTGCGGGTCCTGCCCCTCCTCCGGTCTCCCCCCAGCACCCTGCTTCAGGCAACACAACTGCAACCGGGAACACCCAAACCAGCAAGCAGCCATCATGGCTTCCACTTCCTCTGCCCCGGGCGGTTTTGGGATGAGGGGGAGAAATGGGGCAGGACCCCACCTGAACTCAGTCCTGACTAGGAATGGGAGTGTGGGGCATGGATAGAGCATAGTCCACAGCCAGCTGCTCAAGGGGGAGATGGGTGAAGCCTACCCAGATTTCAGCTGCTTGCTATCAGGGAGCAAGACCAGGGCTGCGCCACGCAGGAAGACAAGCCAGGAGCTGAGGGCAACCACAGCACAGGCAGGGCAGTGCCCTTAACCAACAGGGCGCAGGCCCATAGCACTTGGGCGGGGTGCTGATAAGAGGGCTCACCAACAGTCCCAGACAAGGCAAGGTAATGAGTCGGGTCTGGGACCCATCCGAGGGACTTCCATCCAGAGGCAAAACTACCTACAATATACACTTAGAGTCCCCCTAGGAAAACTAGTCAGTAAGTGAGGATCAGGCACAGGTACACCTACTGCATAGCTCAGACCAGGTCTGAAGGCTTGGGCCTGAGCTTAAATGGAGTTCCTGGGCTCATGGGCAGAAGGTGTGGGTGTGACCAGTCACAGAAATTAAAGCCCTTTAGTGCATCATGCTCTAAGAGGAGCTGCAACATATTTGCAGAAGGATGTAGTAATGTGATGTATCTGGTCTGCAGGGCTACGTGTTTAAAATATTCTTTGTTCTTTACTTGTTAAATATTTTAGCAAGAGCCCARTGATCATTCAGAATCTGAAGTGGAGGAATCTAGCATACCACCAGCTGCTGAACCATCTGAGGACCAGACACCTACAGTTGAATCCCCACCATCACTGGATGACTTACCTGGGGTTGAAACACCAGCATCTGCAGACCAGCCATCTGTAGTGGAATTGCCAGTGTCTGCAGACCAGCTGGTTGTTGAGAATCCACCAGGTTCTGGGGACCAGTTACCTGTCATTGAATTTCCCACATCCAGGGAAAACTCAGATGAGATCGGATCACCTGTGGGTGAACTGCCAGGTTTCAAAGTCAAGATGTACGTGCCTGACTCCGCACAGGCTGGCGGTAAAACACCTGAGGCTGGGTCATCGGCAACTGTAGTCAAGCCAACAGAGACTACATGTGAAATATTGGAGCAGCCAATGGTGTATGAAGACCCCTTTGAAGTCTCCATTAAGTACATGGAGAAACATAATATTCTGCAGATATTTCAGGTGAAATATCTCTTTCCCTTCTCCATCCAGAGGCTTGCTTGAGAAGCTGGGCCTAAAGTTAGCTTGGACCAAATTATCCCTTCCCCGGATCCCTCCTTGTCCTGTGCTTTCTTAAGTGTAAACTGAAGAAAAACAGTAGAAAAGGACCCTTGATCATCTTTGGGGATTGAAAGAGATGCTTGCTTTTTAAAATGCAGCTAGTGTTGGAGCAGAAAGTGCAGCCACCCATCTACCCAAGGATCAATACTTCTTTCCTTCTGTCTCTGTCTCAGGACATCACAGAAAAACTGGTGTACCAGAAGCCCGATGACCCTTTGCAGTTCATGTTGCTGCAGGTATGGTGTCTTGCTGGGGCTCAGCGGGGACTGTTTGTTATGGCCACAGCAGAAAGCCAGCTTTGCTGAGCACACCAGAAACATGGTCAACCCATGACTATTTCTCTCACTGTGTGCCTGCTGACTTGGGAGGAGGAGAAGCACAGGGCAGGAGCAGAGTGCCTGGGGTGCAGGGGACCACATGTGCTCTAAAAGGAGAGGGAGGAGAGGTATGGGAGGGTGGGTGTGTGGAAGAGCAGGGTCGGCAGGGGGGAGAACAGGGTGGATGTGCCCTGGAGGACTGTTATCTGAGAGGTGAGGGAAGCTTAGGGACAGAGATAGGGCCCCTCTGTGTCCCTGTGACCCTTCTCCAGCTCCCTCTATCCCACACTGGGAGGGAACACTTTTCCTGCCCACACACCCCTATTCAGGAGAGCTATCTGCTGATCCTGCAGGGTTTTAAAACACAGGAAATTCAAAGTCAGTGAAGTGAATGATAGTGAATGGGAGTGAGTTAGAAGACATGTGGGGAGCTCCTTGAGGAAAGGAGGAGGTTAAGAGGAAAGAGAGCAGACAGAGAAAGAGAGAGGGTCCTTTCCTTCACTGCCCTCTAGTCAGTCAGGGGAAGGACCACCTTTGTGATTTGCTGCTGGGTTCATGCCGTACTGAATGCAGAACCTGTGGAGGAATGGCAAGGTCAGTTCTGGGAACCAGTGGTAAGGAAATAGGCTCCCAAATGACCCTTTTCCTTTCGCCCAGGTGCAGTCTATGATAAATGCCAGGCAGGCAGAAATGGAGGGAATATTGGAGGAGAACGAAGATGCCGAGGTGTTTCTGGAAGAGGTGCTGTGCGCTCCTTTGGGCCCCTACTGACCTTGTTATTGTGGTATTGCATGGGGCCTTCACCATGCTTTTGTAGTCATTGGCAGTAACTTGGAACAGGTCTGCTTGTATCTCTGTTTCCTGATTTTTCTGTTCTGTATGCTTGTGCTTCCCCTTGGGTTTAAATCCTGCAACCAAGTATTGGTTTGGATGCACAAACTCAAATCTTAAAGTGTGCATGGACCTGCATGCACATATGACACATCTTGAAGAGGCAGGTCTGCTGAACTCCTATGCGGTCTGTGCATACAAATGTATAAATCCCACATTCAGGCCACCCCTAGACTCTGCTTTTCTGTGCAGAGAAACCTCACAGCTCAGACAATACAAGTACAAAAGCAAGTAGAATTAAAAAGCAGCCCTGGATGACCCACAATCCTCTCTTTTTTCATGCTGCAATGGTGGCTTACTGTCTCCAGCTATGCAGCAGCGCCAATGCCCATGTAATACTTTGAGAGGCTGGGTCTGTGGCTTTCCTGCTGCCCCCAGAGTTCCTGTGATGCAAGAAGCTGTCTCTCGGCCTCTGCCACACACTGGGTGCAGCTGTCTCACCCTCAACCATCCCTGCTGGGTTCCGATCACTCTGACTTTTGGGGTTGCCCTGCTTGTATCGTTGCAAGTACACTGTGTATTTTGATAAACAGAACAGTAAAGCAACAGTTGCACGCACCCTCTGTGAATGTTCAGAAGACATTTTCACTCAGGAATGTGAGAGGTGAATAAAACTAAACAAACAAAAACAAGCACTGGTAGCCCAGGAAATTCAGAGTCAAGGCACACTTTGCAAACACATAATTTGAACTGGTTTTGATTCTCAAAACACTTAAAATCCTCATTTTCATATTATCCAAGTGTCTGTTTCCACCCTGTAAAGAAAGTTTGCCTTTTTTTTTCTTGTCTCTTGCCTGAAGATTATTGAAAATGTGCAACAGAGCATGCTGTTATTTTGGCTTCATTTCATGTGTATGTGCAGTAGGTGCCAGAAAGTTTTTTGTCACTACAGACTTTTCTCTTTTTCAGGCAAGTGCTCTAATTTCATGACGGATGGTAGCCTATCCCCAAATGACTRTCTCTATGGCTATGAAAAGAGCACCATAGAAACTTATCTTCCATCTATCTATTTTCAGCTAAAAGTCTGATGATTAGGTTGTGTGACACTCCACAGTAGAGCTTGGGCCCAGAAAGCTTGGGAATAACAGAGGCAAGTATTTGGCATACAAATTCTGTGTCTGAGAAGAGTTGCCTTTCTATCCAAGGTTCTCAAAAAAATCATGTGTTTCCAGGTTAAAGGCAGGTAAGCACCCCTGTCATTCATAGGGCAGGAAGGTTTTCAAGGTTATTGTGAGCCTAAAGATGGCTCAAGATTCAGATAAAATCTTCATGGGTTTTATAAGAGGTTTGTTGTAGAGTTAGGCATCTAGGTCCCACTGAAGCAGTGAGGTGCTTTGAAAGCCCTACATATCTTCAGCAACTGGAAGAATTGGACACTTAATGAAACAGAGGGAGTGATTGTTTTTCAGCCTGATATATTTTTGATCAAGAATTTATAAGTGGCCCTGTACATACACGTGCTGTGAATGTAAGGGAAGTGCTAATGCACCTCTGTGAAACAGGAAATGCATGGAAGATGAAGATACCAGCTGAAGCCTTTTCATCTCTATGGTCAYTTGTCAGCATGTTTTCCCAAGAGATGGAGATGTTGGCATGTCTTTGAATTTTGTAGAACAGGATTTGTGCGCTTTTGGTTACATCTTTAGCTGTTTCTGTCATTTGTGTATTGTATTTTGTTGTTCTCTTTTACTTATGAAAAACTTTTGAGTTGTAATATGTTCTTGGACTATAGGTGTATGCCCTCAACTTCATGTCAGCATTAAGGGAGTAATGCAAGGAAAGATCCTTAATTTCTCTTTCAGATAAGTTGAAGTGAGCTGGAACGTAGTCTTCTTACAAATGACAAAAGTTTTGCAAGAGAGGCCCTACCCAGAGTTCCTCAGCAATACCAAGGCCAAAATTTTCCTTTGGTGGCCTGGCCACATTATCTCATGCTATCAAAGTTGCTGCATGGTAGCAAGAAGTCCTCCCCAGTGCACGTAAGAGAGAACAGCTGTCTTCTGTTTCTCAGGATCAAGGTTCCTCTCCTTTGAGGAGCAGCAGTTGTATAGAAATGAATGCAGCTGCACTCAGGACGGCTGTGTGGGCCTGCAATTGTAGATGGCAAGAGAAGGCACTGTGGAAGGCAGTAGGCCAAGGACAACCCTTCAGCTTTTAGACTTAGGGTGGAGTTGATCAGCTCTGAGCAAGAGCTTTGACCAGAAATATTGGGGAACCCATCATGAGCTGTCTTGAGGAGAAATGTCACTTTCTTCTCCTCAAGCCTCAGATGATTGGATTGTATTTTGAACTGCATTTATTGAAGAAAAAAAATCCAGGAACTTAGTTTTATGAAAACAAAAAAACGTCCTCCAGAAGGTGTGCAGATTATTGTGTTTAGGCTAATGCAACACAGCTGTCCTTTTTGATTTGCTTCAGAGTTTTGCTGAAAAATACATCTTAGCTCTAGAAAAATTCTACCTCACATTAAGGCACTAATGCACCACTGCTGTTTGTACGTGTGAAGGCTTTTCTGTGGTGGAGAAAAGTTAGATTTAAAATGGAAACATTTATTGTAGTCTTAATTCCAGAGTGACTGTCCCTTTTCCATAATTTCTTTCCCAAACCATTGGATCCGTGTTTCTTCTTCATAAGTGGACGTTTATCAACATGACATTAAACTGTCGTTAGATTTCTTGCCTTGGGTGCTCTGAAGGAATTAACAGTTCATTGTGTGTAACCGAAACTATTCCATATAAGTCCTTATAGCACACTAGTCACAGTATATTTGAATGCCCTCCAGTAGTGTGCTAAGCAACGTGACTAACATCTGTTGTTTGTTCTTTCTCCTCTCCACGAGGGAGATGTCTGTGCACTGAAGTGCATTCTTTTTAAAAGGGTTTTGTTTTTTTACCCACACCTGTGTATTGATGTGTGCTTCTAATGGATAGGGGTAGGTCATGGAGTGGAAGGTGGGGAGATTGGAGATAGTTTGTAGTTCCCAAGGGTGTTTCCTCTGTAATTTGAGCTGGGCAYCGAGAAAGCACAGTATTTTCACAGATGAGATTTTTTTTGTTGATCCATGGACTGGCACAGAAGCATGACATCCAGTTCAGCTGCCAAATAGCATGGTCTTATGGTGCGCAGACCGTTTCTGTTGTGAACCTTGTACTCCCCTAGAAGCAGGATGTGGAGGGGCCAACCAGAAGGAAAGTGTACTCACCGTGAAATAGGTGTCTTGGATCAAAACATCAGTTTCTTTTTCTGCCATCTCTGTACAGAACTTAAAATGACTCAGATGCCCCAAGCAATACTAAAGTTGCCTGTGTACTGCCTCTAACCAATTAAAAAAGAAAAAAAATGTTGTAACTGCTGATTAAAGATCCTTTGAAAAGTTCACACAGACTCTGCTCTGCTTCTTAGTTAGGTGGAGGTCACAAGCAGGATAGCTTTTCAATGGCCAGCTACTTACCGCATGAGACATTTCATTGTGACTCACTGGATATGAATCATTGCTACATAACACCAATTTTAAGCTAGTTTAACACCACTGATTTCAAAGTTTCACAATCATGTGAAACTCAAAGCAGGCAGCAGCAACTATTCAGGGCTTGCATGTCTGAAATGGAAGAAATTAACCTCTGGGTAAAGCCCGACAAAGAGCTCAGCTCAAGAGAGCGCTCAAGCTGAAGACTGGAGAATGTGGGAATGCTTAGAAAGGGAATATACCAGGGCAAATTGATCAAACCCTGTCTGACATGCCTTCAGGTTGTATTCAGGGGAAAGCTTCTCTTGACCATTCTTTCAGCCAGATGAAATGCAGAAGAAAAACAAGAAACATTCYCTTAAGGTCAGGCATCAATATCCATGGCTGCATTCCTTTTTTGGGACTGCCTTCATGGACAACACTGATGTAGCAGCATCACCAAAASTTCATGGCCATGCCTCAACATACACAAATGGAAAGGGGAACTTTGAGTTGTTGAGGTGACATGGGTTGGATGAACAGTCACTTGCCATCTTCTGGGGAAAGGTGGTGGGCTGGAATGTCACTGCAGAACAGCTGAAGACAGGCAAAGCAATCCCAAGAGAATTCTATACACATAATTCAAGACTGGAAACTGACTGCAGACACTGCGGTACTTGGTCTGTATTAGAAATGCCTGGTATGAATGAATGAAGTGGCTCTTTCTTTCTTCCTCAAGGCTATCATCCCAATTCGCCATGCAACTCCTCTCCCAGGCGRAAAGAGCTCACCCTCTTTTGCTGGTGTCATTTCATGAACTGCAGTGAAATAATACCAGGGAAGAAACAAACTATGAGATGGACTCACTTGCTTTATTTGTTGTTACTTGGAGACCAAAATTAACCTCTTGTTCATTGTCACTCATTAAAGTGGCAAGGTATGGAGGAACACAGGGCTACACAGAGCTGGACTTACGAAGGTGCACAGCTATCTAGTACAGTTCGCAAAGTAAAAAGGTAGGCAATGTAGCTAAGGGAGTGCAACACCCAGCTTACACTGGCTGTGACAACTTCACTGTTAACTTACCAGCCTTTAAGGCAAATGTCTTATTTGGAATCACCTGCTCCAACACTCAAAAATTCTTCTTACAAACTAGGAGCCAGGATCCATATTAGGGTTAGGGAGTTTGTAAGAACAAGAGGTGACATCTGTCCTTCCTCCTTCCTGTCCCTCAGCTTATCTTCTAGTATAAAACGGGAAACCACGGTGAATAAAAACATGTGGAATAGCACATTTGTTCGTTAATGGGAAAAATGCATGTCATACCAGCCCTTGAAGAAAAACAGTTCCCACCTTGAGGAGCTTTTGGTGTTCAGACAGATGAGTAGACATTAGGGAGAAGGTTATGTTAAAATGCAAGCAAGTGGTCAGAGAGCCAAAGATTTTTAACAGTGACTCAAAGTTGCATAAACATCATGAACACCACAGGAGTCCCTCTGAAGAGCAGAGCGATGCCCGCTCTATCCCACTATTGTTTAAGCATCCCCTTGGGTCTAGCATAATATCCTGCCTCTTTGCAAGGAGATTCAGGGAAGGGCAGTGTTGCCAGTTTGCTGAAACCCCACGGTACTGAAAGCAAGTACTGCTCATGGGAGAACCCAGCTTTTGGCCCTGTTGTTTGAATCCTTGGTAGCATAATTGAGCTATTTTGAGAGATTCCTTGACCATGGTATGATGCTATGTTGCTGATATATGCTTGACATGGCAGATAGGAGTGCATACGGGAGAAGCTCAGCCTGTTGTTGGGAGCAACAGCTCCCTACTTTTTGCCCTATTAGATGTCTAAATGTTTCCAAATGAAGAGCAAAGCTCTTTAGAAAGGTAAGAGCTGGGCGGAGTCCAGCACAACTATAGATAGAATTACTTTTCATAGTTACCTTTCAGAGACCTCTTAGAAGTTGTTCATAAACCTTCCGGGCTTTTCAGAAATCGTGTGTTAAAAACCGGCGCTTGAGTAGTAGGTTAAAAAGCATCTTGAAGAAAACGAAGGGTGACGCTTAACCTTTCCTATGTGTGCCCATGAGAGGGCAGCACAGACCGGCTGAGCCTTCGCTAAAGGCTATTAAGAGGCAGGGAGACTAACTCAAGAGCTATGTCCAGCCGTGGAGTAGCTACAAGTAGAGGAGAAAAGGTCTATATAAAAGGGCTTGATGGCCCAAAGCGCAGCTCCATCCATCGCCCCCCTGAAACTAAAACCCAGGTACATCTGTGTACAGGGCTGACTGGGTCAAACCCCAGGTGCATGGCAGGGTCTGAGTCTCACAGGCTTCTCAGGGAAGTTTCCAGTTAGTTACTGAAACCTTAATAGAGAATTTCAGAGGAAGAATATTGAACAGTGCCTACAGTTCTGTCAAAGCAACGAGTCAGTGTGAGACATCAACCACACCCTTGCCAAGGCAGAGACTGTCACCCCAGGAGCACTATAAACTCGCCCAAGGCATGCATGCTATTTATGTCCATCCCAATGCTCCTAAGCACCGCACCAGCCAACACCCCTCTTCTATTCCCCTTTCCTCCTGCTGCTGAGACTCTTGCGATGCAACTTTAACTTGACTGTCCTCCCTCTTTCTCTTGGGTGCTGCAGCCCTCTGGCAAGGTGGATGGTGGAGATACTGAGATAAATCAGACGTATGCTTGCAGCACTTTGCTCATAGCAAGCGTGTTGGAAACTGGATAGTGACAGGCAACTGTATGTAGATGGCAGTGCTCCACTGCCAGCCCGTTACAGCCTCCCAGATCAGAAGCAGCTAATGCAGAGGAGGCAAGTAGGATGGATTCGGGAGGAATGAGTTATCCCCAAACACCCTTCAATAATGAGCTGGAACAATTAATGTGAACAAATTTCTTTGGCCTCTTGCGAACAAGCAGTAAAGGTCCCCAGACAAGACCTCTTCTTTCTACCATGTTGTGGCTTGTGACTGACACACGGGATTTTGGAGGAGAAGTTTTTAACCATCAGCAAGAGCAATGCAGTCACTGGGTCCAGACAGAACAGCTTGTTCCCAGTCTGTTAGATGAAACTCAACTGAACCACCAGCACCAAAGGACCATCACTGTGCCAAGGTAATTCGGGAGCTGGGACCCATCCTAATAGATATATCGACACTGGCATCTGCAGTCTTCCAGCAGCCAGAAAGCCCTCAAATTCACAACCAAGAGCAACACGGAGACACTTTCTAGCAGACCTTCCCTGGACATTGTCAGCCTTTTAAAGGACCTATC
This sequence comes from Phoebastria nigripes, assembly GCA_035582835.1. Taxonomy (NCBI): domain Eukaryota; kingdom Metazoa; phylum Chordata; class Aves; order Procellariiformes; family Diomedeidae; genus Phoebastria; species Phoebastria nigripes. The sequence goes on along the minus strand of JAYKAV010000389.1, from coordinate 1,730,986 downwards.
TAAAACACAAGCAGAAAATTTCTGTCTTGTCTTTTCTCCTGCTATGTATTTTGCAAGATCCCAGGCAATCCTTTGCCCAGGCACAGTGAGATTTCTAGCCTCCCTGTGGTCAGGCTCCTCTTCAGACTGAGCTGGCCTGCCCTCATCTGAAGATGAGGTTCAAGAGGAAGCCAGGTCCCGTTTACTGACCCTTTTACGCCACCAAGGGTGTTGGCTGGGGAGCGCCACTCTTGCAGGGCTTGGGTCCCCTTCCCCACCAGGAGAAACTCCTGCCGGTGAGAGGAGAGCCAGGGCGGGGCTTGACCTCGGGGCTCCCCCAGGCTCCTCCGTGCTTCTTTTATCTTCTGGTCTCTGCGTGTACAACAATGTGACCTGTAGGTTGCTGAAAGACCTAGGTGAAATCAGCAGCTCTGAGATGCAGATATTTTGGTCTGGGTTTTCCTTTGCAGAAATTAGCCTCAGGCCCATGATGAGGCTCTCCTACGAGTTTCCTTCGTAGTCAGCAGAGTAAAAGAGGCATCCTTAGGGGGAGATTTAGAGCCCAAATCTCTCTCAAGGTGTACAAGAAGGTACCCTGAGCGTCGTCTTTATTAACAGTAGTAGCAGCCAATAGAGATTAGCCTTCATAAATGTCCACTATTTCTCTAAGCTTTTGGGTCAAGGCCACTGAGGAAGGGAGCCACAGCAGCTGGCCTAATTGTTAGCAGTGGGGTACCAATATTTAATTTGTTACTGCCTTTACCCACATGTTCAAATTTCACTATGAGCACTAGTCCGAAACTCCCTGGGGAAGCAGTTCCCTGCCTGAACCCAGTTCTTTACCAGACAGAACAGCTTCCTCCAAGTTGTTTGTCCTTTCTGCCTGCTCGCTTGTCAGAAGGAGAAGAAACAGTCTCTTCTGAAAGGTTGAAAGTACAGATTTTCATGCAATCACATGATTCCAGTGGCTTGTGCTTTATGCAAACACCCAAAATTGCAAGTCTTAACAACACCAAAATACAGCCATGGTTATAAGCTCATGAATAAAACTACCATACAAAATTAGAAAAATAAGGTGTATCCCCCTCCTTCCCCAAAATATTAAGAAACCCCAATCCTTGAGAGTGTGCTTTATAGCACTCTTCTTAGGAATGAATGCAATATGCAATGCCATATTCATGGGTGGATTATGCATTGCCAAATGCAAAATACCAGGATTACCGGCATCACAAAGATGCCTGTATCTGGGTTTTCTGTAACACTCTTCACCAAGGTATCTGAGGTTTCAGAAAGAAGTTACKTACTGCATTCCACATTATACTAAATATATGCATACAGTTCTGCTTTTCAGTCTATATGTTTGCAGGCTTAGCTGGAGTGGCTAGCCCAGCAACCCAGTGGTTTATCCTAACCCACTATAATTAGCCCATGGTTGTTGCTAACGGTATGCCATTTGTCTCCCCACACTCAGCACTGTTTGGTAAACATTTTCAGGGACAGAGTTGCTCTCCCCTGATCTCCCTAGGTGGTGTTCACTTATTTATTCTCCGCACCCCGCAGTTATTTCTCTGTCTTGAGGTTGAGAGGTATAGAAGTGGCAAAAAAAGGGCAAAAACGTTGCAGAAAGTGGGAGGCAGCTGTAGCAAAAGCCACAACCCGGCTGGGGAGGGAGGAGGCAAGGCTGGCGCGGGGCCAGGCCAGCTGCAAACCCAAGGGGCGCAGCAGACATCTGTCCCCCACGGCCCACATCCTCGCTCCCCACACGGATGCACGGAGACACGAGAGGAGGCAGCCATGAGGAATTCCCTTCTCCTCCGGGGAAGAGCTGGCTCCCGGCCACGGCACGTGGAGGGCTTGGGCAGCAGGCGCGAGCCTCAAACCCAAATCTGGCCGAGGGAAGGAAGGTCGAACTGTGGACCGGGAAGCAGCTGTTCGCAGCCCTCCCGGGAATGTGGGAGCAAAGCTGAGCAGCAGGAATTGGGGCTGGGGCTGCTGGCAGTGGTGCCCTCAGGGGGAGTTTGCTGACCCGGCCAGGGAGGTGGGGACTCTGCCGGGAGAGGTGGCAGCCCCTCCGCTCACGGGAGCAGCATGGCAGCAGGGATGCTCGGCCTCGCCCCTGGCAGTGCTGCTGTGTTCTGCTGCCGTGCGCTGGAGGGATGTTCATCAAAAAAGTCCCCCTCTTTGGGACAAACACATGGTGTGTGTCAAGCTGAACCTGTGCATGGGTGCACGGGCTCAGCCAACACTGCAGCCACACTGCTAGGAATGTGGGATTTCCTGAGCCCTCTCCCTTAACTGTGAGATTTGATCTTCCCGTGCAATGTTGCAAATGCAGTTAGGAGCCTCCTGTTTATGGATGGGAGCAGTTCCTTTGTGATGCTGGCATGAGGYGGTCACAGAAATGACTCCTGGGACCCTGCTGCTTTGGCCATAGCCTCCTTTTCCTCCCTGTATGCTCTCTCCCTCTCTCCCTCCCTAATTCCTCCCTCTCACACTCTGTCTTAAATCACTATTTCCATGCTATGAAGAAAGGAAATTCAAAGGATGCAGGAATGTGAAAGAGTATTCTCAGAGGTTAGGAGCAAGGCCAGCCCACTGGAATTACCTACAGCATCTAATCAGCCCTTTTCAGCATCTTTGTTCTCTCTTTGGGCATCCTCCAGTGTCCCTCCCATGCCAATTTTGAAAAGCCATGGCACACTTAGCGACAGACGTGTTCTCACATTGCTGTGTCACCCATAGAGCACGTTGCCATAGTCAAGTGATATATCTCCTGAGAAATTTCATTTTCCACCTCCATCTGAAAATGGGCCAGGCTGTGGCCTCAGCATCTGAGTGTGTCTCCAGATGAAACCCCAAATTGCAATGTGTCTTCACTCCCAAGCCAGCACTTTGCCTTTAACCCACACACAACAGAGGTATGCACATATGTGGACCTATGTCTGGATACATGTGAGGAAAGCACATGCATGCGTGGATTTTTGTACGTGTGCATATACGTGAGTGCGTACGTATGGCTCTGTGAGGGGGTGTGTGCACTTGTGAGTCTGTAGCTTTCACAAGTGCAAGAGCTTGCACAAATGTATAGGTCTGGCTATATAGCAGTGTTGGCACATTCTCATCTGAAGTATGTCAGCGCAGACGCAGACCTCCAGGGGAGGCTAAAGCAGCTGCAGGCACCCCACTGGAAGTACCCATGGTGGCACCTGGGCTTCCCACCGCATAGTTTGTCAGCCCCACTGCACTCCCTTGCTCAGGCTAAAGGTCTCTGTCTGACCCTCTGCTCTGCACACAAATTCATGCAAACTCCCTGCCTTAATAACACACACCAAAAAAAGTGCAAACAAACAAAAGCCCCATCCCAACTCTCTCCTTCCCAATACCAAATTTGTCTCCAGATATCACCAAAAAATATTGTTACCCACTAAATCAGATCAACAACAAGCTGTTAGCAGCTAAATGGTGACGGCAGCTTGGGATTGAATACCACCCTCCCCAGCCTTACCCACTCTTCCAGCCCAAATGAGGATTCACGCTAATGCCCGTTTGCAGCTTCCCGGACAGGGCTACGGAGCAGCAAGAGCTCAGCTGCACCAGGGATCTCTCCCAACAGCCGCTCTCAGTGCTGGTGACTGGCAAGACCACGGACTTCACTACCAACTTCCCCTCCCCTCTCTCCTCTTTCCTCATCTTCTTTTCCCAAAACAGCATTTCCACACTTGCTGCCTCTTTTCTCCTCCCAGCTGAGATGTGGTGGAGTGTCTCACCATGCCAGGGCTTGTGTCTAACTGCTGCCCCATGACTTGCCAGGCTGTGATGCTCAGGAGATGTGCTGATTATCCCCCTGCCAGCTGCTCTCAATGTCTGGCAGTGATGATGGGAGCCTACCTTCCTAGACCCCAGCACGCCAGTCGGCATGAAATGCATGGTCCCCCCAGCACTGCCAAAAGATGGGGCAGCGACTGCACCCAGCCAGATTTCACATCTTGTAGGGAACACAAATAACAGGCAAGGGGCTCCGAGTTACCTAGGTCTAGACAAATCTGCATCCCTACTCTTGAGCACCCAAATGACCAATTTCTTGTCCCTGTCTACTCAATCAGGCTGGCTGCAATGGATGGGTCTTCTTTTGCTTGTCGCTGTGATACCTGAAGGAGCTGGAAATGCCAAAAGCACTCTCCCTTTCTCAGGGTGAAATCTCATGGGGATCTCACAAGAGAGCTGGATGTCTCTTCAGTTGTCTCCAAGTACCAAGGGGATCCATAAAACATTAGAGCTGTTGCAGTTCTCACTAATTTCCCACAAGATATTTGCAAGGATGGCTACCAAGGAGATACATATATATTCTTTTGATGTTTGCTTTTGATTTGTGAAGGGCTTTAAAAACATGAAGCTCCCATCACCCTTATTCCCGTTATTCATTTGGCTGGTTTTTGCACCAAGAAGAACACCAAGCCCAAGCACATGCGCTTTTGCCAGGGACTTGCTCAAGGCTCCAGTGACGGGAATCATGACTTTTGGCAGACTTGTACAGGAATGGGTGAGGGAGAGGAAGGTGAGAGACATTCCTTTTCTGCTGTGTTCCTCAGCCTCAGCCCCTCTCAGTTCATCACAGGCCAATTAATATATATGTCTGTGCTTGACTTTGCTCAGTCTTAATAAGACTGAATGTGTTAAAAATCCAGAGGACCCAAGGAAATGCAATAGTCTCCCCACTTTTCATGTCATCCACAGTGTCTTGCAGAGTAGCCAACACCTACACTTCTGTTTCCAAAAAAAATCCCAAGCTAAATAAAATGAAAATGGATCCAACCCAAACCACTGGATTTTCCCCGTGCAACGTAATTAAATGAAAACATTAAAATTCATCTACTCTCTTTTTCTAGTCAATACATTCTTCTTATACACATGTTCAAACAGCAGTCCAGCAATCCTAATATTTATATTTACGTCCTTCCAACTTGCTCATTCTCTTTAAAGTTCAAATATCTCGTACGAGTGAGTCATTTATCCACCCTTCGAGAGTATAATAATAGAAATTCTTTAAAGCTTTGCGTTTTCAGCACGACGGCATTCCGATACGACCTAAGAATCCAAGAAACACCCTCTGGTCCCACGGAGGGCCGGGGAACAGGTTTGGCTAGGAAAAAAGTTTTCGTCATGTGATGGGCAACCTACCAATCACACAGCACTTTCCTCAAGCAACCTGGGCTTTTTAAAGCCCAGCGGAGGTGGGAGAAAGGGGCTTTCTCGGCTTTGCAGGTGGGTCAGGATTTCTGCTGGGAAGCATCACGAGAAGGGAGGGGTGAGTGCCTTGCTTTGGTCATCGTCTTCCTCTTAATGAGGCACGCGAGCGATAAATGTCTGTTAGGAGAAAAGGAAGCTTTTATGTTTAATGGTTTTTATTTTAGTCCCTAGGCTGTGCTTAGTATGTGGGAGTCTGGTACCTGGATAAGGTTAACAGCAGAAGATTATTAAGTATTTCATTTTTCTTACCTCAGGCTGTATCTTCTCTATGGCTGTTTGAATTTGTTTCATATTTTTTCTCCTAAAGACTGGGGAGGAGGGAACAGGAAAATTAAATCTGTTGCAAATATATCTGAGTGTAAAAAAAAAAAAAAGAAAAATTGTTGCAGAGAAAGATGAATCCTGTAATTCTCCCTCATTTGTGAAAATAGGAAAGGCAAAAAAAAAAAAAATCCTCTTGTTTTGGCTGTTCTGAACTAATGAGGGAGAGAGGAAAAACCTACCTCCCAGCTCTATTTCCGAGGTAATTATGCCTGATGATGATTTACCAGCCACTCCACTGTTCACACAGGCTTCATTTCATAGCAATCTCTCTCGAAAGGAAACTTAATTAGTCTCTGACCCCTGCTTGATGCTGAGCTTTGTTTTTGCTTTATTTTTTCTCCTTTGGTAGCACAAAATAACTGGCTGGCTCTTCCTTTTCTGAGTGGGGTTGACTCCTGGCGCACAAGCTGTTCTCTGTCAGAGGCGGCTGCATTTCGGGGCAGGTGGAGCGATGGGGAAAGTCCGGCGGGGCAGGAGGAGTGTGTGGTTTTGTGTGCACTGGAGGTATTTGCTTTAAAATAACTAAACAAATGATGAATTGACACTTGTAAAGCATTTGGCTTCTTACAGCAGAGTCCAAGCAACTTATCAATAACATACTTAATTGTACCCTCTTAAAAACTGTGTAACTCTGAAAATGTCCCAAGCACTTGGAAACTACCTTCTTTTTAAACCCCTTGGGGGCTAAATTTTCCACTAAAGGCAATTGAAAAAAAAAAGTAGGTTTACTGCTGTCTGGACCCTCAAGTCTCAATGCGTCAGAGCCCGCAGCAGGTCAGGGTGCGGGCAGGCCTGTCACCCACAGAGGCTTTCCGCAGCACTGGCACCAGCACTGGCACGGCACCTCCAGCAGCGGTTCCAGCCCGCTGGCTTCTCTCCATCAGTGCCCCAGCCCAGGCATCTCGCTCCTGCCTGTAGAGACATGCTCTCCAGCCGGGACCGGGTGAGTGTGAGGGGCAGGAGGTGTGGTGCTCAGGCTTCTGCGTCGGAGGGGGTTACTGGCAAGGACCAGGTTTCTGCCATTGCACAGCTGGGTTTGTTTAGTTGTGCTTGAGTGGCTTGGAGCCCTTCAGCCAAGGCGTCTGGAGGCTGCAGAGCCTGTGAGTAATAAAACAAATGCGTCCCTTGTCTCTGCCTCCTTACACCAGGGGATGAGAATGCAACGCCCTGCGCAGGGACGCTGAAGCAAAGCGGGGTAGCAAGGGGTGAGGTGAAGCCCCTGTAAGCCCCACCGCCACTCTGAGAGACCTCTAAGAGCAGGGTGTAGAAACAAATGATGCTCACAGGGGTGTTTTTGGACATCCCTTGGTCACAGTGCCATGACTCCACCATGACAACTGGCACAAAACACAAGGCAATCAAAACGGGACCTGCTTCTGCATGGGGCAATGCCTAACCAATTCTTATCTGTTGGCTTTTTTTGCCTATAGATGGAGTAGGACTAGGCTAAGCAGGGGGCATTTGTCTATAAGGCTACTGAAACCCTGTCCTAATCTATAGAAAGAGGGTGTGGAGGCTTCAGAAGATCAACCAGCCCAATGTGTGTGAGGGATGCACAACAGACCGAATCCTGCCTGAATCCAGGCACTGCTGCAAGCAGGGCTTCCTTTGAAAGCCYGCATGGGGTTGGTCACCTAAAATACAAGGGTAGAAACCAGCCTCTGTAGAAAGGAGCTTCCTTTTTGGCTGCCATAGTCATGCTGCAGGTCTTGCAGAGCCCCTGTGAGCAGAGAAATGGAGGAGAGGTCAAGAAAGCTCTAAGGGCATGGAAATAACAGGTCTGTGGGCAATCAGTGGAGGGATGGGGGAGGCAGGGCTACCACTGCTCCTGGGCTCCGACAGGCTCAGCTGGACCCCCATGAGTGGCAGGAGTGTTTTGGGGGTGTGAGGGGAGAGGAGAGGGGAGAAGTTGCAGTCTGGGTTGTGACCAGGGCGTAAGGAAGAGGAAGAAGGATGTGCTTCAAGAGGGGTGTAGGTTTTTGTAGTAAAATGGGAGCAACAGACACCTTTCCAAAGCTGCTTGGAGCATGGAGCAAAGTCTGTGGTAGTGATAATTGAACACCTGGGACCTCGACAGGTCACGGCTAAATTGCAAGGTGCCCAGGATGTGCTGAGGAACACCAGGTCCATGCAACCTCAAGGCTGAAATCCCACGACCTGGCTGCCTTCTTGTACGGAGGTTTTGGATAATGGTTGCCGCTGAAGCTCCGGTTTCCTCAGGAGTTTCCCTGAAGCCCCAGGAAACTGTATTTGGGTTGTAAAACTAATCTTAACCCGCCCGTGCAGAAGGCTCCTCTATCTCCAAACTGATTTGTGTCCATAGGCAAGAGCTGCTGGCGCCTGTCTCTCTGGGGGCTGGGAGGAGGACTGCCTACCAGTGTCACACCCCATGGGTGGTTGTGAGTCATACCAGCATGCAGCTTGCCTTGGGCAAGCTGGCCAAGGTTTGCCTCATGCCTCTGTAGTCATGTACCTGCTCCAAGTGCTGTGCAAGTTGCTCTTGCTTAACGCAGCTTACCTCTGAGGCGTGAGGAGCAAGCAGCAGGCGGAAAGCCCCAGATCTCCCGTGGCTTCTCCTCTGGGGCACATTGGTGGGTTGGGTCTCCAGCTGCCCAGATGTTGTCACGGCCTTGGAGCACCTCCCCAGTCTCTCATCCGTGGTGTCGATACTAGACCCTCTCTAACAGAGAAGGGGCCAGACAAGGGRTTGCCACATGTGGCACAAGGGAACAAAGTGGACACCGAGAAATAGACTCCCTCAGCGCCAATAGCTTGGAGGCAGAGGGAGAATTCATACTAATATGGCAACATCATGACATTTGTTCATTTATAGGTCTACAGTAAAGGCTCTTCCTTCCCTTTTCCTCTTCCCAGTCTCTCCGCTTCCCCCTGCCCTGCAATCCCATTGGACTTAGGTAAGGTACTGGAGAGCCTTAAGTTGCCTAGAAGTTTGCCGCTCCCCAGCTGATATCTGTATGGTGGTGACCGTGTCCAGCTTTCCTCCCAGCTACAGTATCCTTGGAGATGGGCTTGCCCCAGGAGAAGAGGCTTGCTTTCTCAGGCTGGCATGCCTGCAGTAATACCTGCCCAAGGAGAGGCAAAAGCAAGCTATGTCCTGCCTGCCAGGGAGGAGAAAAAAGCCAGCTTGTGGGGAGGCAAGCACCTGGGCTGGGTGGACAGCCCACGTACAAGGTGTGAGTGCTGTCGTTACACTGCAGGGGGGTCTGTAGGAGAGAAAGTGAAGGAGAAAGAAGTTCCTGCAATGTGAAGGAAAGGGTTGTGACTTTGTTAATCACGCTTGGTGTCATCTCTCATCCTAGCCACATGGCACACTCAACCCTGCTATCTACATGGCAGCTGGAGCAGACATGCTTTTCCATGTAGTAGTCAGAGTTCACATGCCTGCATTTGAGCAGGGAAGATTTCCTTGCTTTTTGGACTGCCCCCTGACCTGTGATGTCTCTTAGCCAGCAATAACCAAAGGCTTTTTGAAAGTCTCCGGAGTTTGCAGCACGAAGATCCATGAGCCAGGCAGTGGTCTCTACAGCTTTCACATGAGTAGAGGACCAGCATCAGTCTCAGGTTTGGCAGACTCTGCAGTGTTGTATTGCAGACCACATGTAGCCAAACATTGCCCAGACCCAGATCTGACCTGTGAGGCAGTTTTATGTGGCCCTTGGGCATGCTGGTTGGTCAACAAGTTTGGTAGGGACAGAGCTTCAGGTTGACCTCATGAGCCTGCCATTTTCAAGTACAGAGCCGTACAGCTTCAGATGTATTGGGCTAGCCTCCAACAACCTGGCTGGGAATAAAAATGGCTTCTGACCTTGGAAATAATGGCCATCCCCACTCACGCTATCATGCGAAAATACTTATGTGCTCTGCTGCTGGTATAATGGTGAGAGCACTGGAGATCCCTCCATGCCTAACCCTCAAACTACTGCAGAAATGGTGGTAGGAAATTCTGGTTTTYCCTCTGTCACTGTTGGAAGTCCTGCCTATCCTAAAAGGGCAGCTGCTGAGGAGGCTGAAGGTGGCATTGTTAGAGAGGTCCCACAATGCTCTGTTCTTCAAGAAACTCCCCTTCATTGACAGCTGTGTCTGCTCGTATTTTCCAACAGCTTCTCTGAAGAATCCCAGAGTCAGTAACCCCAGCAAGAGAAGGCACTGGTGCAGGTACTCTAGCAGAAGAGGGGTGTTCAAGCTGCTTTTCGTGTTGTCTGCTCAAGTTGGGCCCACTTCAGCCTTTCTTTCACAGCTTGTATTTTCTTAACCACCCAGCAAACGCAGCTGTCTCAGGGTTGGGGTTTTTTTCCCTCCCCCTCCCCATGCACACACGCGCTCCGTCCCTTTGAAAGAAGGGTTTCGTTGGCGCTGGCATCTGGGCTTGTTTCTCCAAGATGTCTCACACCTCTGACTAGTGCTTTTATGCCGCTCTCTCTGGAAGGGGATGAATTCAATGCGGGGCGCCTGGCCCCAGCCTGCAGGATATAGTGCTCTCAGGAATTTGGTGGGAACGCTACTTGGCCCAGCTCCCGTGAGCCAGCTGCAGCCTGAGCAGCTCCCTCCCTCCCTCCCTTGCACCTGACCGGGAACAGGGGGCCCAGTTCCCGGCATGGGTGGGAAATGGGACTACCCTTAGCAAGATGCTGCCAAGCCGTGAGCCATAGGTATGTGCGTGGAACACAGCTAAAGCGCCGTGGATACCAGTTCAGTTCCATGGCAGTGCTGGCCAAGAGGAAAGAACCAGCGGGGTGGATAGCATACTCTGGGGTAAAGCTGGCTCCTTTGGAAGAGGAGCGAGATGAGGTCACTGAACTTGTCCCCTGTCCATCCGGGTGTAGCTGGTATTTCTAGTCAGGTGGAGATGCAACCATGAGCTGAGGTTTGCATGGGTACTGTTGTGATGATGAAAACCCTACCCAAAAGGGAGCCGAAGACACTGGCTGCCCCCAGAGTGGTCCCAATCTTCTGTAGCTCAAGTATCAGGGAGAGTTTGAGTTACCAGGTTCACACCTGGGGAAGTTTCTCCTCTGAAACTACTATGAAGCAAAGGGTGGGAGGTGTACAGACAGGCTGGCAGGTTCTGTCTATCCTTCTCCTCAGGGATAATTTCTATTTCTGAGTGAAGCCTATTGTACTGGTCTAACTGAAGACTGTCTTTGTTTTTTCCCAGGTTGCATGAAGAATTAAAGATGGCAAAAAGTGATGATGGCATACGCATCTTGCAGGGTCTATTAGTCTTTGGGAATGTGGTCATTGGGGTAAGTGAAATACGGGTGGAGGCTTCCTTCCAGTATGATACTTTTTAAAACAGCAGTTCCCAGCCATGAAATCCCTCTTCACGTGTGAAGTCCACATATAAGTAGACCAGTAAAGCGTGAGAGGAGGGGTAAAGGAGAGCTGTGCTAGCTTGATCAGTTGGGTGGGGAGGGGACAGCAAGGGACAGCAGGGTCTGATCCACAAGACCAACATGAGTTCTAGGGGAAGAGCCCTTGCTGCTGACCAACATCTTTCCAGCCACCTCCCTCCATATAGTGATGGGAAAGGTTCTGTTAATTCTTTCTTAACATCCTCAAGTCCTAGGCCTGACCTCTCAAGTCTAGGCTGGGTGAGTTTTGCCTGCAATTCTTCTGTGGAGGCACAATACAAGAGATTGTAGAGTTGGGCAGAGGAGGAGTGGAGTAGCTCCTGTTTGGCAGGAAGTTGAATGAAAGGAAAGCGGTCTCTGTCTTTTTCTGTCTCTGCTATTTCTTTGGGGAAGCTTGATCTAATGGATTTCCCAAACTTGCACTTCTCAGATGTGTGGCATTGCCCTGACAGCAGAGTGCATCTTCTTTGTGTCCGATCCCCATGGTCTCTACCCTCTGCTGGAAGCCACAGAAAACGATGACATTTATGCTGCCGCTTGGATCGGCATCTTTGTTGGCTTTGCACTCTTTGCTCTGTCTATCCTTGGCATCATTGGAGTCATTAAGTCCAAAAGGACCTTGCTGCTGGTGGTAAGTATAGCAAAGTTTGCCCACCCATTGCTGCCAAACTGAAAAAAATGCTGCCTTAGTTTCCCTGCTCACCTTGGTAATCATCCACTGAGCAAAGACAGCTTTTATTAGTGATGAGGAGCCAAAGGTTCTTCTTGACCATGGCTGTGGTCTCCCACAAGGTGACTCCTGTGAGGACACATTCGTGAGAATCTCCCGAACCAGGTTGAGGGAATTAATGGTGATAGCCACAGTGGAGGTTTAAGCTGACTGGCTTGACACTGACCTTGCCCTGAAGCAATGCAGAAGAACTTGTGCAATCAGATGTAGCTGGGATGTGGTTTAGATCCTTGTTTCTCCCCACCCTTTACTGCCTTTCAGCTGTCATGTACGATTCAGTTTAGGAGCTGATAAGTAATGACTTCTGTACAAGGCATTAGTGTGTGTTAGTATACCAAATATGGGTGCAGTTGAGAACATTAGACATCAGCAGGCAGGCAGAAATTACAGGGGTGGGGATAGAGAGCTTTGGATAAGCCAAGGACAATGTTAAGATGTGAACAAATCTCTGTACGATTTCTTACTTAGTCCTTCAGGTTGACGGTGGTGAAACTTAATTGGTGCTTGCATTAAAGATGAGTTGAACTGAAAACGCTGGAATTGGCTCTCTCTTGGATTAATATGGAATGCCAGGGTGCCTGTTTTAAACAGCAGACACTTAGAGATCTGAACTCTTGTGTCAGGGAAACAAGAGCTGATGGAAGAGAATTCCCTTAACTCTGAATTTTGGTGTCTCGGCTGAAACCCAAGGCTGTGGTATAGGAGAGAAGAGAGGGTACAAAGGGGCAGAAGCTGGGGTAAGAAGAAAACAAATGCCTTGAATCTGARAAGAACATATAAAATGTGGGAGAAGAAATAGAGGCACGAGAACTGCAAAGGGAATAAGGGAAAGATTAAAGGCATTGTGCTRAGAAGGGAAGAGAAACAGTGAAATAGACTATGAGACGTGATCCTCAGGATCTGTTTTCATGAAGGATCTTTGCTCACAAAGTAGGAGTGCTGAGGAAATGTGGCGATGCAAAATCAGGAGGATCTGAATGACACCCTAAATTGCACCTTCTCTTTCCCCAAAGTACAAGCTCTCCTGCTAGGAGTGGACAGCTTCTTGCTGAAAAGCTTATAGCTGGCAAGTGGAAGCGGAGGGAGGGGACATGGAACAAGCATAAGGTGCCAGTGAGATGCAAAAATGAAAAGGGCAAATGTTATTCTAGGACATATCAGGCAAAGTATTTTCCATAGAGGCAGGGTGGTATTAATGCCATCAGGTTCTGATGAAATCTTGTCTATGAGGTGGAGAACAATTCCAGTCATACATCATCGAGAAAGCAGATTGTAAACTGAAACAAGCACAGGGAAGGGCTACATGAATGTTCAGGGGAATGGAGAGGACTGAGGAGACTAGGACAGCCTGGCCTCCTTTGCCTTGAGCAGGGTTTTGGGCTTAATCTTGAAAAATACAGAACTGGAAGAAACTGTTTAACTGTTTCTCCAAGAGCTAACTCTGCTTTCTTTCTCCCACAGTACATTATTCTGATGCTGATCACTTACGCATTTGAAATGGCTTCTTGCATCGCAGCAGCAACTCACCGAGACTTCGTGAGTATTGCTTTCCTGATGTATTCTTGTAACCGCATTGGGAAATGTTGCAGTCCTAGGGCACGTGGCTGTCCTGCTCAGTGTAGTAAATGGCCTGTGTGGTGGTACAGTGTAAACTCAAAGGACTACTGCTGAGTTAGAATAAGACCCCAGAAGGAAAGTCTCCTACATCATTATTCCAATCAAGGAAATAACTTTGTTCTTTTTAACATAGTTTTGTTATTTTTAACATTTTAAAATGTTTACAACCTTGCAGTTAAGGAAATAATAGCGTGGGTTAGCTGAATCATCAATACAGTGTTTAGTCTTTCACCTACAGACTGATTAATCTATATCACACTTGCAGAAGACAAATCTTCAGCATTGCCCCAGGCAGTGTTACTAGTGAGGGAAAGATTACGTGTGTTATTGGAGATATTGGCAGGGGGAGAAATGGCTTGTGGTGCTTTAGTTCCAAGCAACATATCAAATGTAACCCATAGCTTCTGCATATCTCCTGTGATCTGACATCTGGTAGGGCCTGCTTAAGTCGTGCTCAAGATCTATGTCTTTGTTGCTCCTGCTCCTCAAATCCTGCTCTTTAGTCTCCTGTGCGTAAAACTGGGGRAGGCGCAGCATTCCTGTTCTCTAGCAGGACACTGAAACAAGCAAACCAACCCACCCCAAATAACCCTATATTTGCTTTACACGGACACTTATTTACATAGTTCCTGCATTCTTCTCTGTTTTTTTTTTTTCTGTAGCTCACTCCAAATCTCTTCCTGAAGCAAATGCTGGAGAAGTATTACAAGTCAGAGACAGTAAATAACAATGACAAATGGATGACTGAAGGGGTCACAAAGACATGGGATAAACTCATGCTTCAGGTAATAATAACACTGAAAACTYTCACTAATTACTAAATGCTCTGCAGCTCTGGAATTTCAAGTCCTCCTTGGGGCCACTTGGTAATAAAGAGGACGGCATCTGCCTTGAATCTTAGAGAAAGTCCTGCCACACTCCCTGTTTTGCTTGTTTATCAGATGGCAGACTGTCAAAGGCAGGCACTTCAAAAATCTCTCGCATAAATCTGTGGTTAATGCCTAACCAGCCATGAGCAGGGCTGTGACCTGGGCCCGTAAAGACCGTTCCTTTCTCTCGCCCTGCAGAACCAGTGCTGTGGGGTGCGGGGGCCCTCCGACTGGCAGGAGTACACGTCCGCCTTCCGCGCCACGTACAGCGATGCCGACTTCCCTTGGCCGCGCAATTGCTGTGTCATGGATGCCCAAGGGTATCCCATCAACCTCGATGGCTGCAAGCTTGGGGTCCCCGGCTACTATAACAGCAACGTAAGATCCTCTCCACTTTTTCCAGTTAACATATGTTGGTCAAAAGCGCCTTGCTGGAAGGGAAGGAAACAGTGAATAGCCTTCCTCTTCCACTGTAAGCTACAGGTGTTCAAAAGCTTTCTGGAGGAGAAGCAACGCCTGTAGGGTCCTGGCCATATTGCTGAACACAGAATAGGTTGTAATAAAGGCTTTCCTGATGGAGAGAGAACTATTAAGAAAACTGTCCCAATGCCACCAGCAAGAAGTGACATCTCCAACATGTAGATGGACAGTAGCTAAATCAAACTTAGCCCAAAGATCGGTGCATACAATATGAGTGAGCAAGTCAGCAGTTCTCCTCCTCAAGGTAAAACTTTTCAGTAGACCAGCTTGTCCTATTCAAACAGATTGCTGGGTCATGAGCATCAACTTCTGCACTAGCAAGCATTTCTAGAAGGCATTCAAGCTTCCAAATTTGCCTGCAGCTTCTTGATTCTGGAGGTCAACTCTGTTGTGTTTGGTTATATATGTATACTTGGCAAGTGGATGGCACAGGAAGTTGTCCTTGAAGTGTCTGAGATGGGTCTACTTTGTATTTGGAGCTAGAAACAGGTAAGCTATCTGCAAGTTGTCAATAAGCAGTGTAGCTCTGGATTGTCTTCTTGAGACCCTGTGAGCTACCCAAATTGCAATAGGAGAGGAGCATGCCACCTCAGTCTCTCTCAGAGGTGGGTAAGCTTGTTGCCTTGCGGTACAAGCTCAAAGCTGGTGTTGATTCATTCACGATTGTCTTACAGGGTTGTTATGACGCTATTTCTGGGCCAGTGAACACACATGCCTGGGGTGTTGCCTGGTTTGGTTTTGCCATCCTCTGCTGGACTGTGAGTACTTAACATTTGCCTTTACTTCCTCTTCTCTTTTCTTGCTATTCCACACCCAGCTGGGTGGAGGTGGATGACAGGACTGACGCATTTAAAATGTCTGTAGGTTATAGTTATTCATTTGTCACCAATCTCCCTGTAGCCTGTTCCCCTAACAGGGCTACATTTACAAGTTCCCCTCCATTCTGGCTTCCATAGGCAAGGAGCTAGATGGCCTTCCAGCCTGCTGTGGCCTGCTGCCATCTCAGCAATGCAACAGAGCAAACACAGCTTGCAGATACTTGTTTGTGAAGGGTATTGGATCATCTAAACAGTAATCATGACAGATAATTCAGTTTCTAGTTCGAAGACTTTGTATGAGTGTTTTAAGTACTCAGGGTTCAGCAGCTTCGTGACAGATAATCCCCAGTGAGCTGAGTGATCCAGTCAAATAGTTATGGCTGCACACATCTTCTTTCTTCACTGTGAAGCTTCTGTGCAGATAAAAAGCTTTAACCTTCCTCTGCCTGAATGAACTTTGCTTATCAAGAATTTCTGTTGCGCTCTCCTACCACTAGGACTAAATGGGGCTGGGGGAGAGGTGGGGAGAAGGAAATGGGTAGCAGAGAAATTTAGCAGTCTTCTTGTTTCAGTTCTGCGTCCTCCTTGGTACCATGTTCTACTGGAGCAGAAGTGAATACTGAAGGCCCAGTGTCCTCAGCACTGTCCTGAATCACGGTGTGAAACTGCATTTGATCGTCTCCTGCTTGTGCCATGGAGGATTTGAAGTTTTCCTACTACCTCTCCCATATATACTTTTGCCCCTCCAAAAACTTGACACACAGAGCTGATGACTCCAGGAAAGAATCTTCTTGTCCCTTCTTTGCCCCTTGTTCTGCAGCCTTAATGCCTCCTGGCTGAGGCACAATCCTTCTTTCGCTGTGCAAGAAGTCCTTGGAGCATAAGATAAGAAGTGATCTGATTTGTTCAGATGACATCAGAAAGGAAAATGTCCACATATGCTTGCTCCAGAAAAATCTCTCTCTAAAACTAGGTTGAATGTAAATCATGATGCTAAAAGCTCCAGCAAGGACTATGTGAGCAAAACTGTAACCTCCTGTGACCAGTAAAGACAAATGCTGCAAGGGAGAAGACTGCAGACCTCTCTAATATATTTTATCATTCAACTTCTGTTCCTGGTTTCTGTCACCCCTTGCCTTAGAATAAGGCAGATTCTTTAAGAGTTTAAGTGTGTCAGCAGTAAAGACATGTCACAGATAAAAAGTCTGTTGCTAGTCAAGCCCAATAAAAGGCTAGCTCACTCCTCAGCAATATGCTGCTTATATTCAAGCCTACCTCCTGTCACTGATGAAACTACTGCGTGCACTCCTACCTTCAGAAGTGCCAGTCCAGAAAAAGCTCTTCTTGCTAACAAGCGACTCCTTCAAAAAGCTGTTACGTACTTCACACAAGATTTCACACATCTACAGGCTAGAATCTGTGCAGAATACGAGGGGTCCTGTGCTGTAGTTGGCTTTGCAAAAGTGGCTGTCCCACGCCCCTAGATTACTATGCTTCTTGCTTCAGCTATCTGCATGTATATGGTCACGTCCCCTGTGTACTCCCCTTCCACATCCCCAGATCACATAGGACAAACAGCAAATAATGGCAATGAGTAACTCCTGTGAAAAATGCAAGCAAGGAGCTAACTGAACCAAATCCAGTCCTTGCATCAGCAATTACAGTTCACGCTCAGTTCAATAGAGACGGTTTACTTTGGCCCAGACTGATCTGGTGTCTTTCCTAGTGAACACTTCAGCAGTTACATGTGTCGCATGAAATATGCTCCTGTATAGAGCGTTTTAAGGTGAAGCCTCTTCCAAAGATGTACTGGTTCAGGTCCTGACACTTGCCAGCTGCCTTGATTCTTTGTTTTTGTATATTCGCCAAAATACTGATTAAAAAGAAGTGGAAGTCAATTTTTTTTCTTGTTCAAGATTGTGTGTTTGGGAAGGGGAAATGATAAAGCTCTGTATCTGGGACATCTGGGGCAGTGCAAAGGCAGGCTTTCAAGTCCTGTAACCCCGTCCTGAAGATCTGAGTGCAAAGCACCATGATGCACGGTGCTACAGAAACTCTGCAGCTGAATAGTCCCTTGCTAAGGTACTGGGGGAGAGAAAGAGGCAGCTGTGAGGGTGGACAGCTTCAAGGAGAAACAGGTCCCTGCAACATAGAGGGGTTTTGCTGTATGAGTGTGCTTTCAAAAAGGAACATCCCCATGGATCAGCCACTCCGCTGGTTCAGTGGGATGGCGACTGTCTTGGAGAGCCTGAAATCTCAACAATTTCCATAAGGAAATTAGTCTTCTGCACTTTTTTGTGAGACTTGAGGACATGGATAGACCATGGAGACTGTGTACGGAAGTGGTCTGGGTTTGGTTTTTAATTATTTGTGTGTGTATGTGTGCGTATGTTGCTGAAAGCTACAATAACACCTAAATCTAAAGAAATATAAAGAGAATCAATGTCTGCCTAAGTTAGGCAGCAATAGCAAAGACTGGGTTCTCTGCTACTTGCTGTGAACTGCAAATGCCTGCCAACTGCAACAGCAGAGAGGAGAGAAATGGGGGAGGAGGGACAGGGCAGGCACACAGCCTCTGTCCTTGCTTGGCCAAACCCCTCCAATAACTCCTCAGTTGTGGCAGCCTTCGTGGATAGCTGCACACCTGTGTAAAGGTCTCTTGCTCGAGTTATTTCTGGAACTCAAGTAAGTTTGCAAATGGGTGAAACGACTGGCTATGGGACTTTCTAGAGACTAACAATGCCTTCTGCACACGGATGTGGCTGAAGATAGGGCCTGTAGAAAACTTTAGGGCCACAGAAGCAGGTAATTTCAAATATTATTTTCCTCCTCTTTTGCTTCAGACCCAGAGGTCTCTTCCTTCCGGCTACATCTAAATGGGGTGTGATTATAGCACTGCGCTCAATATAGAGAAAATGCTGCAGGACTTTGCAGGAGAAGAGGAACTGAGGCTACTTTGAATAGACTATTGCAGTATTAACTGCTCCAACCAGTTGCAAATGATACCATTGACCTATTGCATAAATGGCAGGTTAAGCCAATTAAGTTTGGGTTCTTCAAATTTGCCTTCTGCTTCCTGAGCCTTTCCCTCATGTGGCACATTATGTTTTACAAAAATAAAAGCTGTGATGAGCAAGTGATCTGGGCAATGGTAGATCTGTGCAGAAGTGCCAAGCATGCAACAATGCAACCAGAAAAACCCAGCTTTATCCGCCTGAACTAAGGAGGAAGAAGACGACTGGACTGATGGCAGAAAGATGTTGAGCAGGCTTGTGAAAAATCCTGCACAGCTATTTCTGGTTTTTCAGCTTCTGAAGGGTGATTCCAATCTCTGCAAGTTCCCTACCTGGGATGCCAGGGGAGGGTGAGGAAGGGATGGAGTCTGTGACAGGACTGCTGGTGAATGCTGGTGTTGGCTGAGGCTTGTAAAGAAATCCAGTTCATTCTCAGCTGTTTGGATTGCTGCCTGAAGGTATGGATGTATGTGGTCTTCAGAGCAGGCAATATGCATAGATGCATAAAAACTGCTGGACTAAGACAGGATGAAGAAAAAAATTCTCCAGGTGGAAGCTGTGTGGTTTGTTTGCAGATTTGCTCCGTGTATTTCTTCTCAGTAGGTGTGAATATTCACAGTTCTCTCCTGGCAAAAAAAGCATGTTTCAATTCTCCAACAGATTTACCAACTGTATTTTTAGATTATTAATTTATTGTAATATTCCCAGCTCTGAGAAATCAGAGTCTCGCTGAGAAACATCCTCTGTTCATACTTGACAGAGCAGCGTGGCCTCCGAGCCAACACGAATCCCAAACCCTCAGCTGCTCCCCTCTCGTACAGACACAAACATAACCTGATGTCTTTCACATTCTTCAATGTTTGTGGCTGGCAGCACTGAAGGTCTCTGTTCCTTCAGGCAATGGGGCAATGTGGGCTGCCATTGTGTACTCTGTGCCTTGCCCCCATTTTTCCAACAGGCTTTCCTACCCCTTCCTCCTTTCCCCTCACTACTTCTTCTTCTGCATAAGATGTCTTTGCACAGACTCTCTCAGGCCCTATTTCTCCTTACCTTGATGGTTCATATACGACATACAATGCCCACTATGTGCCATGCTTGCATCTGGCTACCCACCTCAGCGCAAAAACCAGCACCAGGCTGTCAGTGACATTCACTGTCCTCTGACTCAGGTGATTTATTTCCCATCCTGCTCACTGCCCTGGCATCTTAGTTTTTCACATTCCTTACAACAGGGACTTGTGCCAAGCAAATCTTTATTGGGACCAAGTATGACCTAAAACTAGCTCATAAATGAAGCCTCCTTCTCCCACGCCTTGGCAGCCCTGCCCTCTTCAGCAACTGGGGAAAGCCTCGGCAACGTGTGGTATGCTGGAAACCTCCTGCAAGAACCCTCCCTGTAATCTCAGGCATCTATCTTTAGGAGATCCTGCTGCGTGAGGAGTTGACGATGACTGCTGAGGGTTTATCCTCAACAGGAAAAAAAGATGAGGGTCTTTCTGACTGTGTTAGCTTGCACGCAAGGTGAAATTCCAGCATAGACAAGGTCATCTGCAGTTCTTGCACATTCACTAGTTGAGATAAACTCTGCAAGAGAGGTAAGTGATGAGCAGTGACCTGCTCTGGCCACCCAGGGCTGTTACTGACTGTGAGTGAAGGCAGGATTGAAAACCTTCCCTCTCTATTTTTCCCAAGGCAACACTCACCTTTAACAGGGTACTGTGGCTGGCACAGAGGCTGGAGAAGGTAAAGCCAAGCCACTTCAAATAATCCCTGAAAATAACTAACCTAGTCTTTTTACATCTCTCTTCTGCCTCCACTGTCTGACCCTCGATGTTTAAAGTGAGTAAAGCAGTTTGTGAGCACCTATTTTTTCTGATCTAAACTTCTGTTCGACTCTTATGAAGGAGGAGGGAAAGAAGTAGTTACCTGATATTTTTCAGACTGGTTCAACTGTATCTTATGGCTGAGTTTCGTTTTCTTTTTTTTTCCTTTTTGGGTTTTACTTATCTGGAGACTTTCCCTGTTTAATAACCATTATGTGTGTGATTCTCCTTTCTCCAGCTCTGGTTGTTCCCACGTTCCTGTTCCTTGTGGTTCATTCTTAAGCAGCTACTAAGTTTTCTTTGAAACCATTTCCTCTCACTGAATTCAAATTTTCCCTTTTCTTTTCAAATAAGGGATTTAAATGATAGAGATACATGCTCTCTGTAGCAGATGTGCTATGGGAGAAAACAGGCCCAGTTTTAAGATGTATCTGGACCCGAAGTGCATCACATAATTCCTATGAATTTTCTAGGTTTGCAAAATGTAGTTCATCTCACACTACAGTTTGCAAATAAGACATGAGAAAATAGCTACCCTTTTTTATTATGGAGTGAACCAAATGTTCTTGTTTTAACACTCATACTGTATCGAACTTCTGGGGGCATCAGGACTCGGCCAGGTCTGACTTCGCAGCTCCCATTCATTTCTAATCCTTAACTCTGAAACTGTTCATCCTTTACCCTTGTGGTGAGACATATTCTTTGAAAAGTTTATCCTGCTCACATGGAAAATGAACTCAGATAATCTCACTGCCTTCCTCTATCTTGGCCAYTATGATCCTGTTCTTTTTGCTGTTGTTGATGCCTTGTGCCAGCTTTGCCTATGTCTCCCGCGCTGGGCTAAATTTCCTTCCCTGCACTGCCTGCCTTCCCTTTGCTGCCAGTTGACCTTTAGCTCCATCCAGTGGGATACCAGCTAGATGTGTCCTGTGTCCCACAGCTGCCGGACTCCTGTATTGCAAGGAGGATGCATGAGACATGGGTATCAAGTGCTCTTCGGCGCTGGGTTAGATTGTTTCCGGGTTAACAGCCAGTTTGGGAACTTGCTTAATCCTGGTGTTGGCTTAGCTGAAAGTATCCAAGATGTTATAGCTGGTGCATCCAATACAACCTACACAGATGTTTGTCCTGAGTCAGACTTTCAAACTCGTAGTGATGGGAAAGCAGGCAAAAGGAATTGGCTGAAATTGTGTTCAAGCACTTCCACGTGTTTAAGCACCCTGATTTAGCACACAGACCTGAGTGGAGCATGACCAGGTCTGCAGTGTGCCTTTTGCTTGATTTTCATAACCATGGGAATGCTGGGGGGCAGTTTGAGATTCTCCTCTTGTCTTATGGCCAAGTCGTTGCTAGACTCTGTGGCACAAAGAATACAAAAATACTGTTTCTCGTACAGCACTAATAATTGGCTAAGGCTAACAACAATTCCAGAGTTCAACAGACATGGTTTTCTTTCTCACTTTGTGTGCCAGTTGCCATGGTAAGCAGGAAGCACAACCCAGGCATTTTCCTAAAGGGAAATTGAAGTCATGAAGGAGGTAGGAAAGGGAGTCAAGCCCTGAGTTCAGCTGCTGAATAGGAAAAAAAGTATTTCGTTTAACCTAACGATTCATCTGCTTTTTAAAGGGAACAAAGAGCAGGCTGAACTGCAGGTATGCCCACTGAGGCTACAACTACAAGAATCCCTGTCTTTTTTTCACAGGGTAGAATAATGGACAGATAATAATAATATTCACTTCCACGCTATAGCTCAGAGATTGAATCAATGATGGCACTGCAAGAATCCAGAGAACCAGGAAACTTAATTTGTAATTTTTTAAAGTTCTTGCTTGTCCTTTACAAATCAACAGAATTGCATACACGATGCACCAGAGGCTTCATAGTTAATTCTCTTGTTCCATCTTGGCTTCCCCTCTACAAGCACTGGGATCCCAAAGTATTTCCATACTCTATTCGGCGTTGCTCTACATTATCACAGGCAAGGCAGAATTCTGCAGGAGTTGTGCTAAATGGGAGGACGTGGTTGTGCATCACTGAAACTTCAGCCTGGTAGAACTAGAA
Source organism: Phoebastria nigripes (assembly GCA_035582835.1). Classification (NCBI taxonomy): domain Eukaryota; kingdom Metazoa; phylum Chordata; class Aves; order Procellariiformes; family Diomedeidae; genus Phoebastria; species Phoebastria nigripes. The sequence goes on along the minus strand of JAYKAV010000389.1, from coordinate 1,708,652 downwards.
ATGGTAAGAAAAAAGATGAATTTTACCCTTGGAAATTTTAAAGCATTTCAGATAATGGTAATTCTACAGAAGTCTCCAAGCCCTCACTTCATTTTCAGAGCTGCAGAGCAGCTGCAGCCCTCATAACCTCCGACCAGAAAAGTGTGTGATGAGGCCCTAACCTTCACCCCCGCAGTCAAAACCCAGATAAACACAGCTTAGTGCCCTGACCACTCACACAACAAAAGAAGGGCTCAAACTCCATGTCAGAGGAAGACAAATGCATTTGCACCCCATTCATAAACCAAATCCAGGAAAAAGAAAATGTTTCAAAACATCACTAGGGCACAGGTCTGTTTTTATAAAAACTCCAGTTTAATCTCATGGCTGAGACCTGGCAAAACATCTTTTTTTTGTGGCTGTTGTTTTTCTTTCTTTTTTTTAAAGCAATAAGGCACAAAGGCAGGCAATTCCACACAGAGAACAAAGCTTAACAAAAATACAATCCGTCAGAGCTAGCAGGAGAAATAATCACAAACCAGGGCCAGTGGGATGGGGACAGTCCTTTTCACAGTGTCTGACTTCCAGCCCCTCCCTTGACCTGGCAGCAAAGAGTATTTCAAAGGGGACCAGTGCCTGCAAGAACAAGATCTAAGGTCTGGGCTGCTGCATGGAGCCCTCAGGAAGCACTTGCCTCCTGCCATCCTTCCTTTCCAGGGCTGTTAAAGTCCTGCTCCATCTCCAGTTGAACTCAGTGGCAAACTTTCCACTCCTTGCTTGGAGCAGAATTAGTTATCACCAAGCCTTTACCTTGATTAGGAGCAAGCAAAAGCTAACAAATAGGGATCAGCTACAGCTTCTCCCCCACCCCTAGAGATTTTTTTTTTTTTCCCCTAGAGATGGAGAGAAGCAAAAGGGACAACTGCAAAACCTGGGCATGCCTGAAAGCTAATATATGCTCCAGTAGATTGTTTGCATTTTCAAGGACTGGGGAGAAGCTTGTAGTGGAAAGCTAAATCAGTTCTTGCACTCTGGTCTCCCCTGATCTCATCCCTCCTCTCCCAGGACATGATCTGGCTCAGGAAGGCAGATTCAGGCCTTCTGCCCACCGCAGATTAGCCAGAACTAATTAGCTTCTCCTCTGTGGGCAAAAAGCCAGTTGATCTCATACCCTCAGTACTACAAAAGTTGCAGCAGAAAACAGTTCCATGCATCAGCCCAAGTTTCACAGATGTGCAGGATTCTATTTAGGCAATTCCTTCATTTTAATTACATTTCCTTTTTAATATATTTATATAGAATGTTCTTTTTTTTATATATATATATAAAAATTTAACACAATATTCACCACTACAGGCATTTCAGAATTCATAAAGAAAGAAAAAAGACTTGATTGCACCATTTGGACTCTGGATGAGGGAAAATGTTGCAGGGTTTTATGGATGCTCTCTAATGCAGACCTAAGTTCCTCTGAAGCTCTAAAAGGTGAAAAAGAGAAGTGATTCAGTCTTTCTGAAGTGATAACATGGGATGGACAGGCCAGAGGAATGTGGTTTATAAGGTAAAATAAAATCCTCATTTCTGTTTACCCTCTCGCCAATAAGGCAGCTCCCACATGAGTTAACATCATCCATGTCCTTCCTTTCCATCAGGGGATTCCCATCTTTGCCAGCCCAACCATTTCACTCTGAGCTACGCTTAACAGAAGCTACACAAACCCCCTGACTACATGGGAAGAATAACTGAAATTTAGTCACTTGTCTCCCATTGGTAAAAGTGCACAAGCAACACATGCTGGTGATACCATATCATGACTGAGTCTGGGGCCATCTGCAAACTTGGGGAGTGGCCTTTACACTCTTCACTCTCTCAAGGGACTTGAATGTACTGCAGGGTCCCTGAAATGATCCTTGCAGAGCTGCAAATGATGTGACAGTCTATTTAGGAAGGTCCTTTCCATAATGCCAAGAACAACCGACTTAGCTCTCCCATACACAAAACTTCAAATTCTGGGCCAGACCCATCTCCCATAAATCTGATCTATCCCTCTCCATAATGCTTCACAGGAAAAACCAAACAAACCCAAAACCAAGCAAAAAAACCAAAATCCTTTCTTGAAGTCTCTAGTGTTGCAGGGTTGTGCTGGAGGGCAGGAGTTTGGTACCCACAACATACCACTGCCAAACCCTGAACTTCAGAAGAGCTTCCAGTCTCAGGTTCAATCTTCTACTGCAGGGTGGCAGAGGACAACCTAAGGGCTCTGAAGCAAAGATGACATCGGGTCTGGCCCTGAAGCTGACCTCAGGAATGGCTTAGTAAAGTTGGATCTCAGGAAGATCCAACCGCACAGTCAGCGCCACTCAATGGGAGATGGCTTCTGTCTTCTGAATCTATGCAACTATCAAGCCCTGGTCCTTGAAGCTGACTGCAACTATCAGTATCAACACGGATCCATCATCCAGCATTAGAAACTCTGCAGAAGTCTGGGTCTGGATTTGGGAATGGTGATACCTGTGCGATGGTGCACCTTGCAACTAAGCAAGTACTCCCAGCTCTGCAGGATCTTGATAGAAGCCTACTTGTGACCATAGAGCTATAGTGACATGCCCACTGGCTAGGCTCTTGGAAGTTTGATACATCAGCTGAAGGCTGGACATGAAATTGTAGATAGAGATGGGTTCGAGCTACAAAATGGAGTTCTCATTACAGAATCTCTGCTTAATTAAAATCCAGGACCTGGATCTGAGTTCAAATTCTAAACACCCTTAAAAAGCATAGTCTGGATACGGATTTTAGTTGAGGCTGTTCTTTAATATTAAGTAAAGATTTCTAATAATTTTCTCTTGCAGGAGTTTCACCACTTATGCCAAAAGCGCTATTACTTACTGGAACGCTGTTAAGAGTTGAGACAGTGTATTGTATACAAATGGCCAGACCTCATTTCTTGTTCATAGATCAGCTTATATGAGAACAAGGAGAGGAAAAAAAAAAAAAAAGAACGGATTTAAGGTGCCAAGGTTTCATCACATCTTCTTTTTCTTTTGATACATTACTTTATGAGTTTCGCTGGCTCTGTTCCAGATGCCTTGGCAGTCACAACTTCTAGGAACTGAGAAAATATAAATCCCTGCCCAAAGTAAACTATTTTGTTGACGCCAAAAAAACCTGGGCATCATTTCCACAACTTTTACTTTCTGTAAAGCCTTACCACAATACCTTGTATCACACCTTTCCAAGTCATTTGCCATTAACCCAGCCATGGTGGTTAAAAGCTTTCCATGAGGCAGTAAAAAAGGCATTTGGGTGCCATGTAAATGCAGCGCAGAGCTGTGCTAACTATGAGGAACATGGAGGACTGGCAATCCCCTGGTTTTAATGGGAGGCTACACAGGCATCTTATGGTCTGGGAGAAGGATAATACAATTGTCATGAAGCTGCATATTCTCGACCTGCCGTCCATGGCTTGCCCAGGTAAAGCAAAGGCTGGCATCTGTGGGACAACATGGACCCAAACAAGAACTCCAGGCTCTCATCTCGCTCAATGTTCWCCCTCAACAAAACTGACAGCATGGACTTAGTTCTCTGCTCTGTTCCCTCTTATATTGCGTTATGCAAGTGAGGAGTACAATGGGGAGGATCAAAGACTGCAACTGGTGACAAGGAAAAGCCCTCTTGTTTTTTCACACTCCCTTTGGATATGGCAGGAGAAAATTCTGCCGAAGATATATTCCTTGCATTTGTGGGCCCAGAACTTCTCAAAAGTACTCTGGCATCTTTAGCAATCAAAGAGTGCAGAGAAAGCACTGTACAGACTCTGGGCCCTTCAGCCACAATAACACTAATTAAGTGACACATTCAGTACAGACCAAGAGCTCATGGGTTGAGTTTGCTAACAATTTGAAAATGCCAGTACTTCAGAAAAAAAACCCTAAACATATATCCATTGGGAAATTCTGACTGACACTCATTGTGGTGGCTATAGCACCTCCTACCAGATGCTCAGTTACTGCTTAAACTATAGCCCATAATACCCATCCGAGGGCCTACAGACTCAGACATCTCCATGAATGATGGCCCCTGCAAGCACCATTACAGGGACAATCTCAGCGCTGGCAGCAACACCTGTGTTCCCGTCTCCTCCGAAGTCACTAGTGACATTTAAATTGTGGAGACAACACGGGCTGTACCTGACTTTGCAATCACCCACAGTCACATACCAGGCAATAGATGAGCCTGTGGTTAACATAGAGTTAGAGGCTTTATAAAGGAAGCTTTAATTCTGTTCCTGCGGCAGCTGTTGCCTATATGAACATGTATTTGCCTGTAACAATAATGGCCCTTCAGAAGAGAGTTTAATTCACTTCAAATCCCCCTCTCAGGATATTGTTCATGATCTGTTCTGCAGTCCCATAAATCATCCTCTTTACCATACTCTTAATCAATCTGAAAGCGCTGAGGACCAGGGAGGTGACAACCAGCCATGCTCTCAAAGAAACAGTGTAAAATCACAAGGAGAGGAAGTTTAAAGGAGGAAGAAGCACCTGGGGACATGCCACACAGTGGCAATGAAAGACCAAGGGTCAAAGATAAGTCACTCCGGGCGCAAGAGGGCAATAGCCCGAGGACATGCAGCTCAGAAGATCCTCTTGCTTTTCTGTGCTGTTGGCAGTGTGGAGCACAGCTGGAGATAGTTGCAGAGGTGTCATCTGGCTTTAAGCAACGATGAAAATATTTGATACTGGCCTTTGTTATGACCGTATCTTTGCTTTCATTGATACTAGCCTGAGAAGTCTCTACCGCTGGACAGTCAGCTACACACTCATTCCCAAGCCACACAGATGTTGTCTGCCCAAGGAAGGTGTGGCTGAGCACAACAAAACTCATGAGGAGGACTTGGAAGATTAAAAGAACAACTAGGCGTTTCCTGTCCAGCTACTTTCTTTGCTTGCACATGCTGGAAAGAGCACATCTTTGATGCAAGGACAGAGCTGGAGGCAGCGCCTTCAGGTTGTATGTTTGTCACTGGAACATCCTTGGGTGTCTCACACTCTGTATGACTTGCTCATGCCAGCTTCACCTTCCTCTTCAGCTATTCCCAGTCTCCTTGCACTGTTTATTTACACTGTCTAAATCAGACAACAGAGATGGATAGGCATGGTCCTTCACTGGTGGCCGGGAAACAATGGAAGGAGGTCCCAAACATCTGGACTTACCTCCTCAGCAGATGTTGTGCCCCTGCACCCTGGGCTGCAGTGCTTTGGAACAGTGTTTCCTCCCAGCCCTGTTTTCTAATTATACCGAGATTTATTTTTCCTTTTTTCCATAGGGAGGATGAGACTTTCACAGGGCTTGTTAGACAATAAGTATGAGGAAATGCAAGTTCCCTGGGACTGGCTTACAAAAAAAAAGCAGACAGTGAGGGACTAGGCAGGGGTGAGAAAGTCAAGGAAAAGCAAGACAAAAAGACTATGACCCTCTGTAGCAAAATGCTTTGCAGGAAACCATAAATGATTCAGGTCCATCTTGCACAAAATAGTTATAACAACAGCAAAATGGCAACAGAGTTGGTCTTGGACACTCCCATCCCATCCACCACGGAAAAGGAATAAGAGAAGCAGTTGCTATTCGATCTGCCTCCCACTTCGTCCATCCAGAATCACAGAGCGCCTCTGGGGCTGGTAAAAGCAGCTAGTAGAGGTCTCCAGTCTCTGGCCATTCTTGGGGATGGTCATTTTGTTCCGCAGCGTCACCCCCTCAGGCGTTGTCCGCGAAGTCTCAGACAGATCGCCACAAATGGGGCTCGAAGAGGTGGTCTGAGTGGGGCTCCTTATGGGTGATAACAACACCCTGGAGTCTGCGGAAGAGGAGGGATGGTCCATAATGGGGAAAGGGGGACTGAAGAGAATCAGACTTTGGGGTCTCCCGGGCCTAGATCTATACGAAGGCTTGGAGAACCCTGATGGCCTCTCCATCTTTGAGGACTGCGGGTTATCTCCAGCTGTCTCCCCCTCAGAGGTGCGCTTTCGGCGCAGAACAGGGGCATCCAGAGTAGGGTGATGACTGGACTGAGATGGCTCCAGCGGAGAGCCAAGGCTGCTGTGCCAAGGACAGGCTGAGTCCTTTTGAGCTGGGTCACTGTTTTCTTTCTCTGCTTTGGCTTTCTTCTCTGTTAGTGGGCTCTTGGGGGTCTCCAGGTGGCTCCACGCCACCCGTTGAGTCTGCCTGATGGCCTGCTTGGCCTCTGCTTCCTTCTTCTCGGCCGGCGGAGCAGCATTCTGAGCTTGCAGGGGCTGGGGGATCTGGGTGTACTGAATCTTGGGCGGTATCACAGGCACTGCTCTAGCCTGGCACATCTTAATCATGAAGGAGGTCCTGACTGCCGACACGCTGACAGGGGCAGAGTTACGACGGCCAGTGGTGGCGTGAGCCACTGCCAGATAATCCAAGTCTAGATCCACATGGGCATTGAGATGAGATGCCCAGGGTACGCCTTTACTGGCAGCAGGGCAGGCACTCGGCAGGGATGGGACAGAATCACTGCTTTTCACTTCCTTCTGCCCGCACAAGAGGTTCCCAGAGGCAGAGGGCATGGACAGGCTCTCGAATGTGAAGAAATCTGGGGCTGGAAGGAGCGAATCCAAGTTGAGGGACGATGGCCTAGTCTTCACTTTGCGAGGTGTTTCTTCACCTTTGTTACTCAGCTGTGACTCAGTGGCAGAGCACAATGCTTTGGTAACAGTCTCTCCTCCCAGGGCAGCGTCCTGAGACATGGATAACTCCTCCTTTGTGTTCTTTGCCTGTGAAGAACTGCCTGGGCTATTTTGGTATGGTAAAGACAGCTCAAGCTTTGAGTTCCAAGGGTTTTCTTTGCTCACATCCACTTTCTTTTCCTCTGGCTCTGGAAGAGGGATTCTGGAGGGTCCTTCTTCCTCAGCTGGTGCTTCCTCCCTGCTGAGGGGGTACCTCGGCTCCTCAGGTTTCGAAGGTTCTTCTGGAGGACTTGTGCCATTCTCATCTTGCTTAGCTTTGCCCAAACTAGAGGGGGAGATGGGTTGTGTTTTGGGAAGCTCACAAGTCACTGGCAGAATGTCATTGCATGGTTGCTGCTGGTCAGTGGCATCTATGAAAGAGAATGGGATAGTCCACAGACTCATCACTGTGTCTTTACTGTCCAGGGAGAGGCTGCGACTGAATCGTGGTCTAAGAGAAAGGCCTGTCTCTGCTCTCTGGCTCTGTGGCTGAAACTCCTGTATCATCTTCTCCTGAATGTCCTTAAAGGTGGGGGAATGCAGTGGGCTTGTAACCCACTGGTGATCCTCCCATGGCTCCACAAGTTCTAAGCTCTGCACATTATCTGTCCAGGTATCCTCGTCATCCTGGTCACCAGCATCATGGGTTCTGCTAACAGCATTGCCCTCTTTCAGCTCCTGGATTCCGGCTCCCCTCAGCGCCTTGGAGGAGAATGTGTCCCTTTCATCAGCAGTCATTATCTCAGGCTTCTCCCTCTGAGTCTGGACTCTGGTAAGACCATCCTTTTCCCTCTGCAGCTGGCAAGTGCTATCTTTTTCTCTCCCTGACTCTGGACATGCTCCTTTGGAACAAGAAAATTCACCGCTTGAGGCAACCTCATTAAATTCTGATTGACTATGAAGCTTCCAGTCCAGGGGAGGAGTGAGACATTCACTCCTGCTGTCCACCACTGGGTGGTGGATCTTTAGAGTGGCTGTGCCAGTCAGAAGAGTACCCAGTTTGGGTAGGGCTGAAGCACAGCTCTGCTGTGCAACCACATCAGACTGGCAGTTGTGGAGGCTGTCTTGTCGTTCCATGCCAGTGGCACCAAATAAAGGCACCTGAGTTGTTATCTGTGGTGTTCTGCTTGCAGATTTCTGCTCAGACAGTGTTGGACTCTGCCCTGGGCCAGAGGAAGAACTATCTGTTTGTACTGAAGAACAGGATTCAGAAATTAGGCCCGTCTTGGGGACAGCTGCTGGCAAGAGCAAGAGCTCCTCTTCAGGTTCGATAATTTTCAGTTCCTGATGTATCTCTGGCCACAGCGGTTCTAGAAGGGCATTCGCAGTGTCCTTCTCAGTCTGAAAAACAGAAGAAATGCCATGACCTGGCAGCTCACAACTTACCAGTAAACACCCCTCCATTTTCCTCAAACAGCCCTCTTAGAATAGACAGGCTCCTGGATGAGCACACTCATGGGTACAGAAACACAGACACGCATACTGCTACCAGTTCAAGGAAGGAAATACGTCTATAAACAAGTGGGTTTATGGAGGAGATCTGAGGTACAGCCAAAATGAGGCCTGGACAGATGTACTGCAAGAGTGAGGTGAATGAGTAGCTGGAATATCTCAGCCTGTTTCTCAGCTCTTCCCATTCAGGCTCACTTGGCCTCGCCAGAGGATCTGCGTTCCCAAATCACACACGAACTGGTATGAATAATCTATTCAAGGAGCTATGCCAAGGGATCTTTAAATAGCTGTCCAGAGATGAGTATCGCTGTAAGAAACTTGGTGAAAAAGCTCTGCTAGAGATACAGAGGAGGAAAAATAATAATAATAATTTAAAAAATAGTGTGTAGAGAATGGAAGAAAAAAGGACTGTTCAGGGTGTCCAGGACAAATGGGACAGCAAAAACAGAAGGGGAATTCAGAGACCATGGGTCAAAATGCTCAGACATCCAGACAGTCTCACATCTGGAATGTCTCAGAGCAGACAGATTGTACTGACTGCAATCGTATAGTTACAGGAAAAGAAGACCAAAAGGGGACAGTAGGTAGTTGTGTAAAGGTAAATCACCACACAGTGATGTGGACGGAAGTGAAATCAGTACATGGTCAATTCTTGATCCTGCTTAGCCTAGGTCATAGACTGAGTTTTCGTGACTACGGACACACAATGAAACTTTAAACAACCTCCCAGTCACCACCATGACATTGTCCCCCATCTTTTTTCTCATGCCTTCTTCCTTACCACATCTCTTAAGCGCGACCCTTCTTCTCTCTTAGCCATCTCGATTTCCTGCTGGCCACAGCTGCCTTCTGAGGAGACATCCTTTGTCTTGAGCTGTCCTTGCTCTACCTTGTCTGCAGGGAGCGTCCCTGTATGAAACTCTGAGTCTGGTGTTTGTTCCAAGGTGGGACTCTGCTCTGAGGACTGCTGGGGGCTGCTGGTGCTGCTTGTGCAGCTGCTTTGCTCACATAACGTCTCCTGATTTTCTGCTGCTGGCTGTGGAGTTTCTAAGGACTCTGGTTTCCTGGCTGCCACCAGCTCCTCAGGGTGAGAGCCTGGATCAGAAACACAAATGAACGATGTAACTACTTGTGACTGAAAACATGTGCCCTGAGACAAAGCACTGCTGTTTCAACCCAATGACAGCTAACAAAGCTAAAGAGCTCCCTCTGGGCGCAACAGGACGTGGCTGGGAGGCCACCCACTTCCCCAGCCTCATTACTGCAACAAGCACCAACCTGACCTGCTACCATCAACACCCACCCTGCTACAGCTTGGTGTCTTTCCTGCCACAAGAGCAGGCTGGAGCAACCTCCACACCACCGAGCTGCAGGGCACCTCCAGTAGCCCAACAGAGGCTCCACATCCCCCTCCTTAACACACTTTTACCTCTGGATGCTTCCACTGGCAGAGTAGGCCCTGCCTGTTTCTCCTTCTGCTCCGGCGCCTGCTCTGTCCTTGTGTGTGTCCCCGCTTCCAGGGCAGAGGGGCTCGTGCTCTCGGCCACCAGGGAAGATAGCTCCTCTAGGCTGGAGAGGGAAAGCTTCTCCTTGGCAGGCACACGGCAGGGGGTGCTGTTGGTGCTGATGACTGCGGATACCCGGAGCGGGACAGAGACAGCAAAGGGCTCTGAGATGTTCAGGGCTTTCCTCTGGTGACGAGGGGAGGCCTCCAAGGGAAAGAGGCTGCTTGGGAAGCCTGACTTGGCGGCTGTTTCGGAGGTGTAGAACATGCGGCCGCCTTTGGAGGAAGTCTGCTCGTTTTCGGCATCCTCTGCTGCCCGGAAGACTTTCAGCTGCTCAGGGGGTGACTTTGCCTGTGGTGTCCGGGGAGGACCTTTCTCCCCACTCAGCTCTGAGTATCCTTTGGCCCCCATGGCAGATCCTTCCCGCTCCCACTCATTCTCCTTGCTGAGGTCATATGAGCTGCCTGTGCCTCCTGTCCGTATCTTCATCACCGGAACAAAAAACCCTCCAGTAGTCACTGTCCGTTTGAATCTGCTCTTTTCATCCTCCCCTAGAGGTAGGAAGATAGGAGGGAGTTAGTGGGAAGCAAAGCACTAGCAAGCAACCTTCCTCTGTGAGGAGCCCTCCTCAATCCCTCCAGGGATGAGTCCTGCCCTGGTGAACACCCATATTTCCCCAGAAAGATGGGGACAGCAGGCACTGAAGACCTTCCAGGCTTCAGCCCTGGGGCCTCCTTCAAACTGGGCAGGCAGGGCTGGATAGGATGCCCTCCAGTGGAAATCATGTAAGACTTTTATTAGAGGCCCCTCTCAATCAGATAMAGCCAAGTCTAGGGCTAGCGTGCATTGCCCACAAAGATCACAGCTCTGGGCTTTGTCGGCTTATTGCAAGCACTTTTCACTGCTTTATACTTTTCCTTATAAATGGGAATTTTTTGCCCAGAATAACCAAGAATGAAATTGAAGCAATCCCACTGCTAATAAAGATGCAGCTAGGCACAGTGGTAACTCTCAGGTGCATGCACCAACATAAAAGACACAGAAAAGGGTTAAAAATGCATGCACACAAAGGCGAGGGCACATGTCAGCAGCCATGGCACAAGCATACAAAGATACACAATACAATGAGATAGGCAAAGAAACAGACCACCATATCCATGCAGGCACGGGGGAAAGCTGAGAATGCAGAGGTGCAATCCTTCGCCTTTATGGTATAGGTTATTGATGTCTCACCTTCCACTGGCAGGGAACACAGCGAGTCCATGCTCTTCGCGGGCCGAATAGTTGCTTTTTCTGTGGAAAATGAGTTTTAGAAACAGGCTTCAGATCCTGCAGCTTTGCAGGTTTCAGCCCCAAAAGACCAAAGGCTACATATAGATGGGCATGCCAGGCAGACACCAAAGTTATCTTCCATTTCCAAGCATTCCCCCTCTATATCCACACCACATGGCTTGTTACCCACAACACTTGTCCACACAGCTGGGGATCTGCTAGTGCTAACAACAGCTTTGCACCTGCTGGACACGTGGAGAGCTATACTTAACCCAGCCAGTCAGCACCATCTTCACTGTGAAGCACTTAAGCATCCCCAAAGCCGTTATGCGCCACTGCCCTCCCCAATCAAGTCAGGCTATTGGTTGTGGGGACTTTTTAACTAAACTGACATAAAYGCCTTCCCACCTCTCATTCCTGATAGCAAATGTTAAGTTATTTTTACTTGGCTTGGTTATTTACCGCCTCTTTCGCTGGCATGAGCATACCCTGCCTCCAGCAAGCATGCCAGGAAATTTATGAGGGCAGTAGGCAACCTATTTTCCTGGTCATCCTCGCTGGACTTGCTTGTCCAGAAACAAGCTGCCATTTGTCACCAGACACTCTACAGGTCTGTTCCTGACAGATTCTGGAAGCGTGTAGTTGTTACCGCTCTGAAAAGGGGAGATGGGGGGAACATAGCTGGCAAGGAAGACGAGTTAGTCTCTGGCAGCTGGGAAAGAGTTTGTGGAGCTTTGGAAAATGTCTGGGAGCAAAGTTTGCTGTTTACAATGTTGCACAAAGTAGGTAAGGCAGAAGGTGAGCAGGCTTGTTGGACTTCATTTGTTTATATAATTAAGGCTTCTGGGACTGACTTTCACATGAGCATAGAAAAAACTCCAGCTACTTTTTGCATTTATATGGAGTTCTGGCTACCTTTTATGTTCATACGGCATGATGTCTTGAGCACTGGCTCCGCTTTACCGGAGGAACAGAATTCAAGCTGTGGAGCTCGCGTTTTATGTGACTTGCAGACTTGTRTGCATGGACACAAACTGTGTTAAAGCATGTGCTGAGTTTCAACAGCAAGTTCATCTGTTTCCTCACATTAGGCGGTAAGCAGAGAGCACACAAAAATACAACATGGCAGCGCTAAAGCACTGCTTTTCAAAAGCACTACTTCAGTGCCTAAATCTCTGTGCACGGTTGTGCATTTGTGTGTCCTGCTGGTGAAAATGTACAGCCTCCTGTCACTCAGCACTGTGCCTGGAACAAGGCTCAGCCCCCACGATCACTGGGCTCCAGTCATTCCTGGGCATCCTTGTGTTAGCGCTATTTTGGGACAGAGTATTCCTTATCAAAGTGAGAAGGTGATCCCGTGATCAAAATAGGATGGAGAGCTATTTTGAGGTCTGCCATGGGCACCCTATGTGAGGCCATCTGTACATGCAAAACATGGGGGAAGGCAGGGGTCCAAAAAGAGCTGGATCCAGCATTTGGCTTCACACTCACTTCTGATCCAAATACAGTCTCTCTTATATGTGGTGGTAGGTAATGTTGCCAACACTAACTATTTTATTTTAAGTCTTGCAATGTTTGGTAGTGCTCCTCCAAACACCAGCTCCCGGAGTCATGAGACTATAAAAAAAAAATTCCACCTTCATCTTCTTTTCAAAAAGTAAATTTCTGGATGTGGAGATACTAAAAAAATCTAGGACATATAAACCCGAAACGCTTCTTTTTGAACTCAAGTAAAAAAGGGTATACCTTCTTTTAAAAGTTGTGATTACTTTTAAGTCAACTTCATGATTTTCAAAACTTGAGTCATCATTTCTGAATACTGGGAATTGGCACTGCCATGTGATTTTCTAGGAAGCAGAGTGTTTAAGAGATTGCATCTCAGGAGGGGTTAGAACTTGGGACTACAGCCAGGAGAAAAGACAACTTCTCTCTTGTAAATTCTGCAAAAGTAATAGCTTCCCTCGAAGTGCTGAGAGCCAGGAGCCATAGGAACTCCTGGCGCCTTGTTTTTCACAAAGACACTGAACACAGTTGGTTCTTTAATGCCCTTTAGTGGAAGGACAGCCTGGAAGGACAGCCATTCACCCAGTGCCGTGTAAGGAACATTAGGAGCCAGAGGCTGGCTGGGCTGGAATAGTGGACTAATCCAAACCTACATAGCATTTCTTAGTCCGCAAGCTTGACAGCTGGGCAACGGGAGCCTGTTTATCACATACCAAAATGGAATATTTGCTGTAGCTGTCTGGCATATCCTCCTGAAAGGGCTTCTCGCCGTCACGTGAAAATGAGATGTGCATGAAACCAGGCAACAAACACGATCCCATTAGACTATCTCAATGGGGTATTTGTGTCATGTGGATACAGGTTGCCCCATGTGATCAATATTGCAGGAGAAAGCTGCAAAGAGAAATACTTAACTGAAAAATGTGTTCTTACCAGAGAGCTTCTGTGCCCTTACAAAGACACTCCCGTTTCGACTCAGTTTAGACTTTGATTCTGAGCCAGAACGGCCCAAGTTAAATATCGACTTCCATTTCTTGGACTTGGTAGATAATTTTCTCCTGGAAGGAAAAAGGGCTCAGGAGGTTACCAAACCCTAGAGACAAAATTTTGTCTTTTTAATATCCCACAAAAGCCCCTGAGCTCTCTCCCCTCAACACTGGCCCTCTTTTCTTCTCACACCTCTTTTGATTCTAAGGCATGCAAGGCATAGCTACACAACCAACTCTTGCTTTTCTGTAAGTGATTTATCTGTATTTCTGATTTAACCGTGTCATGGATGGAAAGACACCTAAGCCGACTCTTCAGAGAGTTGGCTCTGGCATCATGCTACAGCAACTGTGATTGACTGAGTGACCAACCATGCTTGCATCCATAAAGGAGAGGTTTCCGAGGCTAGGACTATCTTGCAATACAGTAAAGAAAAACTGCCTTTTCAACAGGTTTAATGACAGAATGTGAGATAAATTCCAGAGAACTGATGGAACTGGGACTACCACTCAGTACACAAAGCTATCCTTTAAAGTCCACATATCTTATAGTTTTTATGAACTTGCGAAAATAAAAGGATCCCTTAATTCAAACTAGCTATTAACACTTCTCAGGCCAACATTAATTTAATCACAGGTGTTATATGATCATATGAAAGTATAATGTACTAACCAAAAAGGAGGAGGCTTAAGGGAATTAAATCAATTTCTCGTAACTGTCAGAGGAAATGGGACACCAGTTCCCTGTGTCTCTTTGGAAATCTCAGCTTTAAACAGAAAGAAGCTGCTACTCCTGAAGCCAGTTTTCTTCTATGCATATTACTGCATGAAGCTCTGTTTCAGTTCCTTCACACACCCGTTCTGACTCCTCCTTCAATCTCCCCTCTTCCAGACCAAGAACCCTCTTATCTCCCTGTCTTGCTCTCTGTAATGGGCTTTCTACACCCATAGTTCTGCTTTTCTTTCAGATCAGTACTCAGAAGAGCACAAATCAGTCCCACAAAGAGGATTAATATCTTGGGGATAGGACTGTTCTCTTCAAGTGAGAAAGGAAAAGGCACTCTAAAGGGGCAATACACCCTTTTGTCTTAAGCTGGTTATCCTCTTGCCAGTATTCTGTTAGATGGCTCCTTTTTGCTTTAATATATCAAGTGCAAATAAATATCCTTGCTCTGGTGCTTTATGAGTCAGTAGATTAATGAGCCTCCTGCTGCAGAGGCTATAATCTCTCAGAACCAGGCAGTAGAGTGGCCATATATTAACAGATAGATAGACCAATAGATAAATATTTATGCTGGGCAGCAGCGCCAACAAATGCAGCAACCTCAGCTGAAATCAGACTCTTCTCCTRGCATAGGTATAGGTGGCATAGGTGCCACTATGTAAATATCTCTCCATGCTAGGAGTGAAAATTCGCCTTACTGCTTGGCTATGAGTGCAGAGGAATCTGGAGAACGATGAAGCTGAGCAGCTCAATGCCACTAAGCGTGCCGTGGACCAGCCGCCAGCAGGTGGAACTCATAGGAGAGCTGTGTCCAGACCTGCTCCACGTTCAGCCCATGTTTAGCCAAATCCTGACCTGACACAAGGATGCAAAGACAATTAATTCCTCCTGCAGGAGGTCTGCAAGGTTCTGCCCCGATGGAGGGATGAGGACTAGTGGAGCTATGAACCCAGCAACTGCAATGCTTCTCAGGAGCAGCTGTGCCTCTTTTGAGAAGGGCATGCAACTTTCTCTTGATGGTGGCTGTAGATTCATGCACGCAGGTATGGGGGTATCACGCTAACAAAAGTCTCATTCCCAATCATGCTGAGGAACCTGCACTTTTTTGTTTGCTCTTTACACTCCTCTTGGCACTTACTTGCTGTCAGGGAGGTCAACAACTGTGTGGAAGAGGGACCCAGTTACAGGGACAATTTCAGGCAAGCTGTTCTCTCTTCTCTCCTTCCGAGCGGGGTGGGAGGCAGACAGACTCCGTGCCTGCGCTTCTTCCAGGCTTACCAGTTTCATCGGCAGGGAGGCCGAGGGGATGGTCAGACTTTTCACAACCGATGCGCTTTCTGAAAAGCAAGAAAATACATTCCCGCCTGGAGTGAGGAGARACGAGAGCAAAAGCTTCATGTCTTTATTTGACTGAACATCTCCTGCGGAGGGGGGAAAGGAGCAGCACGTGCAGGGAGAGAGGCTTTTTGTCAGATAAGTCTTCTGTCTCCCCAGCAACCTTATCCATCTGAGTGCATTCCCAGCAGGGGCCACGCTCGCCAGCCAAAGGCTGCGATGCACAGACTTGCTGCCTGTGCTGTAGACACTTTGGTGTGAAAGAGGCGTCTCTGAAAACCACCAGGATGCACACATTCCCCTTTCTCCTCCCTCCTTCCCGCCCTCCCTCCCCAGATTTTGGAGCAGTTCAGTCCCCGATCCAAACCTATCTCTCACTTCCACATCTTTCTCCTTGTCTTGTTCCAGGAAGGGGGACTGTTCTAAAAACTGGCATTACTTAACCTTCCTAAAGCGTTTCAGGACTATAGAAAGGAGTGTGACCAATAGTCCTGGAAACTGAAGGTCTCTGTTTACATGGGCAGTGGCAAAGCCAACTTCCCATACGCCGCCCCACCAACAGCCCTGTCCTAAACAGACCTCTTCAATGTGCGTGAAGGAAGGGCAGTCTCTGTAGTCCATTAGGTACTTAGCCCTTCTGCTGAAGCAGGGTGCAAGCTCCTGTCTGTGCAGAGGGGCTTGGTGAAGGGGCACTTTCCCACTAAGAAATCAACTGGGACCATCAGCATTTTCCTCTCCTGACTCCACACAGCTGTTAAAGGCCAGCAGTGTTCAGCACTTACAAAACTTGGGTCAGTTTCGGGCCAGTGACCCGCAGTACAACCAGAAGCCTTGGAATTTACTAGTCGGTGTTTTGCTGCAATGCTTAAGGCAGTACGGGAGCAGTTTCTTACTCCATGCCTTCTGCCAGGGCATAAACAAGGGCATAGGAACGGCACCCCCACCGGCAGAGCAGGGATGCTACAGGTCGAGCAGGGCACTGCACTGGAACTGTGGSCTCCAAGGACAGACTAGCAGGGAATGCCACATGTTAAGGGAAAGGTGGATGGGACAAGCTGACACAGGGCTGGAAAGCAGAAAGGTTACTCCCTCACTTCTGCAGGTATTATGAGTCTTCCCAGTGTGTAAAACAGAACAACGCATATTTCTGAAATTATGTGAGGTCACTGTGGACCCAAGCCCTCTCACTTCCCAGGCTTAAAAGCATTTTGACAACAAACCTGTCACTAAATGGCAAAAATCAGCATCTCCCAAGATTGTTGATGTCCCAGGAAAAAAACTCTTTTTATAAAACATCCCCAAGTACAAGACATAAGTTTTTAGAACACAAGCTTAAGTTTTATCTTGGGAGTGTGACCTCTGACTTGGGTGGATATGGATATGGCTGCAGGGCAGATATCATCGGCATGAGAAATTACAACTGGGGGAGCCTGAGAGAAGAATTGAGACTGTGGCTGATGGGCTTAGAGAGAAACTTAGGCCAGGACTGAGAAGCAATCAGGTGGTCTTCCTTTTGAGGAAAGGGTTAAGCCAACTGAGATYATGCAAAAGATGAGCCATAGGGCAATCTGGGAGCACACTGAAGGATGCTAGTATTCAAACAGAAAATGTTGGAGATGGGGATGAAGAGGACAAGGGTAATGAGGGATTGGGCTCAAGGTGTGTTTGGGGGAGTCTGTGAGCACGGTAAGAGTTGATGTGCTTGAAATATTAGTGAAAGAGGATACAGTTAGAGCTGGAGTACATGGCAAGTGACACTTAGAGTGGTTCAGGGAGGTTGTTACCAATGTTCTCCGCACAGATGGCTTTTCTGTTGTTGTTGAAGATCTGATCCACGTGATTCAGGATGAACTCAATCACCAGCTGCTGCACTCGTACCTCCAGGAAAGCTGCATCCCCATTGCAGCCAACCGCCTCAATCTCCTTTGACCTGCACCAGGAAAGACGTATACTAGTAGCCAGCATTGCCACACACAGCCCCTGGGAAGGAGAGATCAATTTTCTTCCTGCAAGACTTGGAACAGGGATGTTTTCCCCACTCTTGCTGCACCTCTTGCTCTCCTTCCCTCACAGGCTCTCATCCTCTCTACCTTTACACTCTTCTAAAAGTTATTTTCCCTGTTTTGTCTGTCACCTCTGCTGCTTTCTTTCCTGCCTGTGTTATTTTTCCTACTTCACTTTTACATCCTTCAGCAGTAGATAAAACTGTGACTCTCAAACTCCACTCTTCGCCTTCTATGCTCCTCTTTTAGCTATTTCGAAGTTGGGCCTGAAAGACAATGCAGGAGCCTTCAAACACTGCTTCCAGATCCCTACCCAATGCTTCAATCATCTCTCAGTGAAATCCCTTAGAACCCTGCTCAGGTCTTCCCCAYGCCAATTTTTTCAATGCTTTGCCGTGTGCCCTGTGCTTCTCTGCCCCCCTGCACTCCCACATTCTCACTCTTGCTCTCAGCAAAGAAACATTCCTTATCTTGACATGCCAAAGTGTTGCTGAAGAAATTATCTTTGGGCAATGGATCCTTTGTAAAGTTAATGACTGGTGTGTTAGATAATAGCTTGGGGCATTGCCAAGAGGATAACCCTGTAAGGAGACTGCGGTTGCATTGCATGCTCCTTTCTTTTCCTCCCTGGGACTTGCACTTACGAAAGGTTGCAAAAGGAAACAGACTTCAGTTTTTTTGACAAGGACAGATGCTAGAATGAAAATGTCTCAGTAGTAAAGGTCCACTTTGTGATATTCAATAGAGTCAACATTTGATTCATTTTCAGAACCTGCTCTGCCTGTTTTGTGATTTAAAAGGGCAAGGTAACTCTTTAGAGAATGCTTTTCAGGCCTGTCCCTCTCCAGCCAATGTCCCTCCCTCCTGTCCTCTGCCAGCCCAGGGCTCCCCCCACCAGTTCTGCCAGCACCCCCCTCCGGCCCAGCTGCAGTCCTGGACTCTCCCTGCATAGTTCATTCCTCTCATGGGTATGGGATGGACAGGGAAGGGAATTTCAACAAGATACAAAATATTTCAGTACTTTTTTTTCCAGATACTATTTTTTCTTGTTCTGCTTAGCTCTACAACATATCAGCCAACCTCTGCCTGCATCTTATCTGGGTATCTTCCCAGGAGAGTGACAGGCATAGCAAACATGACAAACTAGCTGGTCGTCTTGAGATCTGACACTACGTGCCATCTTAAGCCCACCAAGCTCATCTCACTGATGCTCAAGCAGCTCTGGGCACAGGCCTGTACTATTATTGCCCTGTTGCCCTCCCTTCCAAGCCTTGCTGTCTCTCACCACCCCATTGCAGAAGCACTGGCACTGTCAGAAATGTCATTTCCGTTCCACAGTGATGAGCTAACTCCTCATTTTTAAATCAATGTGCTCAACTTGCAAATAACAGCTTTTTTTTTTATAAGAAACACTCAAAAACCACAAGCTTCCTTGGATGCTGGCAGTAAGATCTCAGATTATTCAAACTGAAGAATTTTTTCTCCTTTTAAAAGCTGTTTGCTCTGCTCGACTGTTCCCTTTAGTTGTTCTGCTTTTCCCTGTTTTTGCATTTCCCTCAAGGGATGGGTCTCCAGGCTCAGGTGCTGGCGCTCCTCTTGGAGCTCAGCATTGGTCTCTATATTAGAGGACTCTCTACTGTACCTGAGGAGATTGGGAGCCCACACCAAGGCCAGGTTCCTGGTGTGCATGTTGGTCATGTTGCTGAAGGAGGCCAGATGAGTCAGGTGCTTGATCAGGTATTCCAGCGTTCTGCAGTGGTTTCATATGAAGAGAGAAAAAAGTGTCAAGTGACCGATGCCTGCCCACTGGGACAGCAAGGCTCAGACTCAGCCCTGGCCTCAGTGTTGTCCCCTCCTCAAAGAAGGCAGTGTCTGCAATGTCACAACAGGCCCCATAGGGTAGAGGGTTTACAGTGCCAGCATTTACACGGGATGGCAGTGAACACCTCAACAACTGTGCTCTGGGGCGGCCAAGGATGGGGCAGGAACCAAACAATCCTTAGCGTGATGGGTGCGAGGAAGACAGCAGGTGGATGGGAGAAGGAGTGGGATGCTGCAAAGGCTGAGGGCTTAGCTCTTGCTCAGGTGCCTCCAGCAGATCATCTTCTACTCACCACACCCAGGACACTGGCCAAGGGTGCCACGGGGGTCATACCCAGGGAAGGAGGATGATAGACTGCAGCAGGGAGAGCTTGTTCGATCTCTAACAATGGTTTGTTCAATGATATTTAAATGCCAGATAAATTGTTGTCAGATTTGGAAATGGTGAGTCAGCTTTTGGGAATTAACTTCTGGAAATTAACTCCAGCGCTGTTTCAGGCAATATTCCCTCATGGTGAGGGTCACCACACTGTTCCTCAGTACCTTGCCGGACACCTTCTCACCTGTAATGCGATGGGGGGAGCTCCTGGATGACATTTTGAATTCGTGCCAACTGCTCGTCCTCGGGGAAGCGTGATACTGCTTCCTACGGAGATACAAGGAGACAGTCCACCCTGGCAATGGACTCAGGGAAAAAGGAAGAGGGATAAGGAAGGTCACATGAGACAGCCTGTGTCAGAGGGAATGCTCTCTTGTTACCTTACAGAGCTAGTGGTAGAAGAAGTTGCTTTGTGTTCCCAGTGCAGCAGAGATTTGCTGAGCTGTTATTTTATGTCTCAGTATACCTTTCCCACACGTTGGGACAGGGTGGTCAATGTTTTGGGGAGAGGGGCGTTTAAGGACTGAGAGTTTCAATTGGGAGTTATGTTTCTTTTCTTTTTTTGTTCTTTTTCTCTTTTTTAACTTGTGCTGTGATGGGTGGAATAGAAAGAGAGGGAAAAAGAAAAGTTAAAATAATGAAAAAAAAAATAGTGACACCCCTCCCCCCCCCCCAAAGTGTTAAAAATAAAATAGATCTTTCAAGCACTGTGTTATGAAAACAGCTGGGATATACATGTTCCATATTCATCAAAATAAGCAATATTTTTGGCTGTCATATGAAGATAGCTACAGGGAGTAGTTTGTGTGAGTTTGCATCTTTTATGATGGGAGAAGCCTTAGCAAAATCACTCTCTAGGTAGATTAATAAATTCTTATACTCAGGGTTAGACTAGGTTAGACAGAATCAAGGTTATACATCTTGGTCTTGAGCAAGTCTCTATGGACCAAGAGCTTAGAGAGCCACGATAAGCTTTTGTCTGCATTCCTAGGAGTTTACTGCATTGGTATTCATCTGTTCAGCTATTCCCTTTCAATATTTGTGCTGGGGGAGAACAAACCACCAGCGAGCTCAAACAATGCATGACTGTCTGGGAAGCTCCTGCCTACTCTACTGCCACTGGAGTTTGGAGCGAGTTCAAAGAAAGATGCTGGGACCTACGCTGCCAGCAGAAGCTTTGCCTACAGACAGACGTCAGCACTGCTAGGAAAGGAAAGGAAGGAAATAACCCGTCCCAAACCACCCGTCGCTTAGACATTATGAACCTGAAATTACCAGCCACAACTAAAGAAGCATCTTCTTGTAGCAATCACTACAACATCCACACTGATGATGCTGCCATCTCTGTTCTGGTCACTGTCCTTTTCCCAGCAGACCACTTCTCATGGTCAACCACCAGCAAACCAAACATTGCCAGTTTCAAGGCCAGAGATGAATATGAATCATGTTCTATTCCCTAACACTGGGAATTGAGATCTGTGCCCTCTAGTTTGAACTTACTCACTGGTGTGATGGCAAAGAAAAACAAGTGAGCTCACTAGTTTGGTGAGATGCGGATGCACTTCTTTTGCCCAAATTAAAGGTATGTTAACTCCTTCTAGTACTTTTTACCCATAACTACAGCTCCTTTTTTCTTAAAAAAAAAAAAAAAAAAAAAAAAGCCTATTACCATTAGCCCAGAAATCCTAAGTGTAAGAACTCTGTGATCTTCATACAAGGTTTCCAGTTGAATGGCCTTGTCCAAAGACAAAAAAAGGAGAGAAATACAAACTTTAACTGGTGCATCTAAAATACTATATTTCATCTAGATTGTACACAGTATTTTCTCCCCCAGTGCTGATTTTCATTCCCATATTTAACTTCCAGGTCTCAAAGACCTAATTCTTAGCAAGTGAATACCAGCTTCTCTGAGGTCATGACCCATTCAAACCTCCAAGCCACATTTCTGACCCATATGTGTTGTGCCTTTGAAATCTGAGGCCCCCTCCAAAGCTCAGGATTACAGAAGCAGAATACAGAATTCAAGGAAGAACCAAAAATTCCATTTATTACATGTCTGTTGATCATGGTACAAATTCATGTCATTTAGGATTTTTTTTTTACTCCACTGCTGATTCTGGGAGTGCACAATTCACAAGCCCTGGTTAACAAGTGGAATAGAGTCCGGAGAGAGAAGGTAGGCTTGGCCTCCTACAGCTGATTTGCTCTTCGAGTACCATAGAGTACTCGGTCCCTCTATGCCCAGGCTAGAACAAGCAGAGTCAACTTATCTATTCTGTGAAACAAGCAACCATCACCAGAATACAAGATGGCAAACTGGAGAGCATGAGATGGCATCATTTTGCAAAAGTTGATAGCCAGTGAGGTCATGACTGGGATGTTACATCTGTGAACTTGACATAGTGATGACCAAAAGGCCAATCCCTCCCTAGTCATTGAGAATTTTACTTTCCTTAGCCACAAGTGTCTGAATCACTCTGGTGACTCAAAATGGAGCCTATCCAATCTCAGAGATAGCTCCGACTGAGTCAGGCTGGGATTAGCATGCATCCTTTACTCCTTCCAGCACTCTTCTGCTGAGGCACAGCTGCCACCGTTCCCTGTCCAGACACCCCATGCATACACATGCTCCTAGCAGTTTTTCTGCTCCTTGGGGAATTGGTCTTTTTTCTTTCTTTCCTCCTAGTATCTGACTGTGCTTCCTGTCAGCTGGGTTACTCATTATAAAACCCTACTGAGTAGACTTATATGAATAATGGATTTTGTGGCTGAGTGGACAAACTAAAAAGCCGGAGATTAAAAAAAAATCCCTTTTAGGTCAATCCAAAGTGATAACATTTTGGGGAGCTGGCACAAGATTTTAAAAAACAATCGTTCGAGGTTCACCAAAGCATCACACTCAACCAAAAGTGAAAGAAATTATCATTTAAATCTGGGGCTGTTTAACCCTTTTCTGAAAGATGTTTTATTTACAAGTTTGATGTGTTGATTTAATTTGAAACATTTCCTTTAGAAAGTATTTGTAAAAGAAACATTTAGACAGTTACAGAAGTGTTTTCCCTTTTGTTTTTGAATAAAACTATTTACCAAATGTATCTAACGAAAATCTGCAAGTCGTCATCCCAAAACTGCACTTTTCAGCAAACATTGTTTCCTAAAAAAAGTTTCCATCTAAATCTTCATGTTTCCTTTAGAGCATTTTTCTTTCATAAATCAGTACTGATAGCCAGAAAGACACCAGCCGAACAGCTTCAACAAGAATGAGACTCATCAGTTACTGTGAATGGTTGAATCATACCCTGTATTTTCAGGGTCCTATTCATCCTGACTGTCTCTAGTTTAGAGATCCTATCCTATATCCTCAGGACCCCTATATCCTGAGGATATAGGTCAACTTTTCAGATCTGCTCAGAATTTTGACTGAAGTTTTGACTATACATCACCTTGAAACACAAACCAATGTTACTTAAAATTTGGCATCAAAACATCAAGATACCTAACACTATTGCATATCTGTCAGGCAGCACAGTGAGCCAATTCCCACCTCATGTTCCCCAGCTCAGTTGTACTCCCTAACATCTACCTGACTTCTTACAGCAGGTTGCTGCTTGGCTGGTCCCATCTGGCTTTGCCCTACAGCAAGCCCCCTGGCACACAGCGGGCAACAGGGAATCTTTGGAGAATATCTTCTTCTTCTGTGGACCCTGCAGGTCTCTCTCAGTGCCTCCTGTGCCACAGCAGCGCTGCTTGGAAGTGCTTGATTCAGGAAAGAGGCAATGCAGACAGCAACACCTGAAGCTAAGGTTGCTTGTCACTTCCCGTTTCGTTTGGATATGATTTTGCAAAACTCTTCTCTGCAACATCTGACATTTTGGTGATGTCTGTCCCCTCCGCCTCCCAGCAAATGGGAAAGAGTAGGATGACAGAAATTCTTAACAAAGGACGGATGTTTCTAACACTGAGGAAACAATCCTTCCCATCCCCCMACCCCAGTTGTTTTAAGAAGCTGGTGAATGCTTTTAGCTGAAAATTCACACCTCTGGCACGTAAGATTTCAGCCTGAATGACAGGATTTAAATTTGTTGGTGTCATAAACAACTGAAAGTGGATTTAGAGCGGTAAGAAGCAGACAACCTTAACAACAAGCATAGCTTGCTGGGCCACCTTTTAATAAAATACTATCTGTCATCAAAATTAGCCAACTCTTTTAAAAATTCAGGCTTTGTGGTCTTATTTTTCTGCTCACTCGCAGTCTGCTCCTAGGCTCCAACTCTATCCATGTATAATCTATGGTTGTTTTGCAGAATCGAGTTACTACTCTTTGAATTATAATCCTTTTAAACAAGGTTAGAGATTTCTGCTTGGCCAGCTGCCACTTTCCTCTGCCATTTGTATTTATGACATGATCACGATGGACCTGATATGCCATAGCTGGCATAACCTGTATCATCATTTGCGCTCTGACAAACTGTGTGAAAAATGCTACAGATGCAGAAAAGTTGGTGCTTTACACATGGGCTTTACGCACCAGTTTGCACAGGTGTCAGGGACTGTCGGAGCGACAGGGAGGAGGAAACCGCACCCCTGTGATTATGATCATAAGCCCCAGGTGACCCAGAAGACTCTCAGTGATGGACAGTAATGAGGAAAAGAAAGATAATTAGTAATTCTGGGAGGAGGTGCACAGTGGGGAGAAAGAGTAACGGCAGGGAAGCAATGCAGTGAAAAAATGAGCAAGATGAAGGGGAGGAAACAGCAGAGAAACTGAGAGAAATAAACATGAAATGGAGAAAAGAAACAAGGACAGGGAAAGAAAGCCGGCRCAAGACGAGAAGGGAAGAGCACTGAAAAGTGTTTATAGAGATAGATGCACCAGAAGCCAGGACATTGGAGTGAATCCCAAATGACTGTCATGGAGGAACCTGCAGCACATCCACACTGCTGGAGAGGAACAAGAACAGCGAAGGGTCTCACCGTGAATTTCTTGTAGAGCTCATAAGTGAGGAGAGGGTTGGGCAGTTCCCTGAAGTACAGCTTGCAGAGTGACCCTACGCAGTGGATGTCCTGGAGGTAAACTTCCCTTGTCAGATCTGGGCATTGGTCAGAAACAAACTCTTGTCTGAAACAATATGGAGACATAACAATGTAGGAGAATAAGGGCTGTAGCATCCCAGTACTCCACCCTAAGTACTCTTTTACAGCTAGAGGAAAAAACAAACTGGAAAGCAGAGATGTCTCTGCAGCCTGGCCCAGATTGTCTCYCGGGATCAGGCCCCAAGGTTTCAACTGGTCTCTGGTTTCCATAACATAGTCCCATGAGTGGACCTCAAACTGATATAAAAAGATTGCTTTGTCTTGAAGTGAGAGAGAACAACTCAGCATTTGTGCTGAAACCCTCCAGGCCTTTCCCATTAATAGATGCAGAGGGAGATTTTTTTTTTCTTTGTCATGGACTAATCCCTGAAACATTGCATTTCCCTGTTACCAGCTTCAGAGACAGTTTCTCTTCTGCATCAATGTAGAGCTCTGTTGGCCCCAATCTATGCCTGAGGGACTAACAGCGAAAAGGTACYGAGCAGCGTCACCGAATCCCTCTGGCACTCAGACAGATTGCCCTTACCTCAGCTTTTGTATGTTGGATGTCACTCCTGAGAGGCGGTAGATCCCATCCACAATGCCATGAGTCTCAATGAACTCCGCACAGCTCTTCAGCACGTAGGGGACTAGGAGGAAAGCAAGTCAAGATGCCCAATGAATACACACCGAGAACTTCCACAAGTCACAACAGAGGAGACAGTTTCATGAAACAGCAGCAGAGGCTCTCTGCAGATGCAGATAAGGGTACAGCAATGGGAGAAATACAGGGCAAACCAAAAATAAACTCCACAAAGTGGCCGTGGCCAATTTGCAGAGTGAGGATATGCTATGGTTGGGCCATGCCACGCTCATTGCCATATGACAATGACTGAGCCTGAAGTCACAGAAACATTTGGGAAGAAAGGTAGTGTTTCTCTCTCTCCCTTTTTCTTTTCTTTCCAGAAAAAGAGGCAATTTCATTCTAATTGAAAGCATGAGGTAAAGCATGAGGTCCTGGGAACCTCCCCCCTCCCCAAGATAGAGCTCCAGCCTCGCTGAATCGTGCCAAAAGGTCTGATTGGCTTGGATAAAAATCAGAGAAGCATTTGCACTACCATATAAGCCTACATACCCACAGTTTAGTGCTCATAAACTCCCACAGAGGGGGTATAAAGTTCAAATATTGACTAGATCTGCACACTGACAAAATCTGACATTGGCTTCAAAGAACTCCATCAACATAACCAGCCAAAGACTTAACCAGCCTTAAAGCTGAGAGGAGCCTGAGGCACAACATTTACATCCAGACCTCGACCCAAGGCATGTGTTTATTTTTCCCCCATAATATAGGTATAGGAAACCCTCATCCTCTTGGTGAGACCAAGCCTCCCTGTCCCCAGTACTATAACAACCCTAGCTATAACAATAACAGTAAGAGAGCCCTTCCTTATTAGGTGCTAGAAACTGCTGTGTATTTAACACAATGCTTCACACAGCCATAAGCACAAAAGTCAGCAAATGCAGAAGTTAAAGTTCCCCACTGTAATGCTGACTCTGCTGCACTGTGCATTCAGAAAGCTGTATGGAAGAAAACAGACTAAGCCACACATTTGACTGAAAAGCCAGGCATAGAAACTGCTGGATCTTTGCGACACCACAGAGATAATGCCTCTGGCTGGACCTTCCCTGACTTCTTCTGCTTGAAGTTCAGGACCATAATGACATATTAACATGTGCTTCATCAGGYGGCATCCAAAGACAGCACTCCAAGGACAGCCTGAACAAAAAACAGCTGGTACCTAGTCGTATTCTCATGGGTGCCGCTGAGGCCAGAGCCAGCTCATCGGTGGACTTGCCCCTACCAAGCAGCCCAGGACACAGGCTCTGGTGAGGAGGGCTGGTGCCTACCTCAGTGACACACTATTACTGAGCCCGGTCAGTTAGGGAAGTGCTACCTTTCTGCCTCCCGACTCTTACCAAGGCAGGTAAAGAGATCCTTCTTGTGTGTCCTTTCTCTTCTCAGTGTGGCCAACCCAAATGGAGGAATACACGAAGTGCCGCTGATTACTTGGAAGCCTGAATGATCCAAACAGACTAATTCTCCTCAAAGGAGCCTCTTCAGAACAACAGGGAAAACTTGACTTTATGKTTTTTTGAGCAGGGATTCATAATGCAGGTACATTAGCCATGCTGTGTCACACTCAAGGCCCTTGGGCTGATTTTTAAGACCCTCAAGCTGTTGGGCTAAGACTAACAAACAGCTGAGCTTCTGGCCCTAGCCTACTACAACAACAGTCTTCATGAGAAACAATGAAATTGSCAAGAGAACAGGTGAAGTCTACAGAGTCAAAGCTTTGTCCACAGCAGTCACAGAGCTATAGGATTCTCTCCTCAAGGACTTCTGAGTAGAAGGCACATCAGCGCCTTCCAGAAGGAACATGGGAAGCATTCCTTTCAGTATCTACAGCACCCACTTCCTAAGAGGACTAGATGATGTGTAAGGAGACAGAGCAAAAGAAAAGTATGAAATTTCCTTAAAATCCTGCCAAGAAAAGCCCAAGTGACACATCAAGAAAGAGGACCTTCCTATCTCTGAGTAAGACCTGATTATCTGTAACTGCAGTAGGGAACTCAGATCATATGATGATGAGCACGCTCATCAAATAAAAAAAAGGAAAGGCAAATGACTTCAGGCYTCTTCTTCATTTCTGTCTGGTCAGGCTGTACCGTCTTTGTGGCAGGAGCTATGCATACATGGCACATTAAGATTTCTGTCTTGGTAGGGGTCTCCGGGAATAAATCTAATGTAAACAGCAAAAATGAAAGCTAGGCAGATCCATGTTCACTTCAGATCCATTTGGGTGGGAGAATGGGTGAACCACTCCATGCCACCTGGAAAAAGAAGAATTAATTGAACAGAAAACCTATTTGAGCAGGACAGCCACGTGACAAGGTTTGTTTAAAAATTAAATAGTCTTTCATAGAGACAAACTTCATATGATGGTGCCTAGCTGCCACACAAGTGAGGCCCGTGCCCACAGTGCCCTTCATTAGATACTTTTTAAAACCTCAGTGTTAAGAATAAGCACACCAACTAAAAATGCATATACTGATGTTTGTTGTGACTAATTTGACCTCTTGAAAGTAAGACCATTTAAATCACACTTTTTTTTTTTGCTGAGTTTTAAGCATCCTTGGGATAAATTAGGTCAAGAGGCCTCAGGCAGGTAAGCAAACCTCTTATACAAAAACCAGAGAAGGCTAGATCCATCTGTTGAGGACTGGTAAGCAAAAAAAGGGGCCTGAGGGGAATAATCTGTAGCAAACATATAAAACTCAACTCATTTTTAAAAGTGGGTGAAGACTCCACAGCAGAGACAACCTTATAGACTGCAGATAGACAATATGCACCGAGCTCTGCAGATACCTCTTACTCCAGCCCTGCAACCTTCCCTGCTTTTCCAGCCCTCGGCTTCTCACTATCTCTGCCAGTGCCCTTCACTCATCATGTACACGATTTCCTGCCCTACCAGGTCTTTGGCTCTTATGAAGAGAACCAGCCAGTCACGCCAAAATGTGTGGCGGTTTTGTGATGTCAAAAAAAATCCCACATAGGACACATCTCACTCGCAACCAAAAATTACAGACTTTGACCTCAGATCCCTGGAGTTGAGGGGACTGCATCAGCTTCCTGCAAAGCAAGCCCCTAAATGCAGCACTTGTATGAAACTGGAGCACAATAAATGTTTTCTTTGAGCAGAACCTGCAGCTCTGAAATTCCTGAGCAGCTCTGATCTCCTACAAAGCTGAGTCTTTCGAGCACTTAGGGTAGGTGAGGTTAGAGCGGCAGTGAGTGGCTGCCTCCCACTTCCAGCCGTCTCTGAGGTGGTTTGATTATTTCGGATGTGGCTCCCGATGAACCAAAACAAAGGCTGTGATCAACCCTGAATGCAGGGACGTAGACTCTAGCATGCACTTTACAATGGGACTCCATTGGCATTACAGGGCACACATAAATCACAGAGCTGGGTCTCTCCTGAAGGAAGATAGGACATGGATGGGTATTTGTAGCAGGGGCTCTGTGTGTGCGTGCAGGCACAGAAAGGGGTGGGCGGGGGGGTGTCCAATCTTGACACTTCTATAATTAAAACTGTGCTGGAGGCTTAGGAGTTGGAAGAGGCAGCTGGTGTCACACAGACCCTGCTTGTTCTGCCAGACAGCCAAACTGTCCTCATTTAAAACTACAATAGAAACCAGATGGAGGAGGAGAAGAGAGCGTGGAGCAAGGCATCAGGCAGAAGGGAAATTGAGTTATAAACATACTGCACACAAAAGACAATACTTCTCTTCCCCTAGACAAAAATAAACCAGAAGGGCCGTCGCAGTAGTAACTCATTCCACTCTCACTGGATATCACCCCTGAGCTCAGCATACACAGACGTTCACGTTCACCAGGGTCTTTTCCATGACCACAGCTCATGCCACCTCCTTTAAACGTGTGTGCGGGTCCTGCTATGTCAGGTATTGCACCTCCCTCCCCTCCCCTCCCCTCCCCTCCCGATCCCACCGGCTTCCAGCGCCAGCGATGTGCACTGAGCCTCTCGCCTCCCAGCATTGCTGGGAAGGGGGCATCTCTCCCTTCTCCTGTCCCTTCCCAGCCATGGTGCTACCACCCACCAAACCTCCTCACCAGCAAGCAAGGTGCTCACTCTTTGCCTGCCTGACAAAGGCTTCATCTGGCACAGGGCTGAGCATTTTGGATCAAAGCCAGGGAGACCTTTAAGCATGCACCTAACTAAATCACCAAGCAGCCCTAGTAGGAAGGAACACTAGGAAGAGAGGGAGTCACCCCATCTAACGACCGGTGGGAGGATGGCCTCCTGGTCTCCCACCAAAGCCAGCAAAGAACGAGAAAGACCCTGGTCCAACAGGAGGTGCAAACAATGCCCTGTAGCCTTCAGTGCCGCCTTCCAGAAGAAACTTTTAGATTCCATGGGCTACAGAAGGACCCTAGGGAGGAGGTTGCTATGTCAGCCACCCAAACCAGTCAGGGTGAATACTGTCCAGTAMGACTGTGCTTAAAGTTAGCTAACCTGGACTGGGTCATATATTCAGGGTACACTGTACTGAACTGGACTGAATAGCAGCAGGCTTCATTTTTGCCTTTATCCTTCTGTTGTTCTCTCAGAGGGCTCCTTGCAAGGATAAAAATTAGTGACAGAGCTACTCAGGTGCTCCTTAGTGGTTGGTTTATGCCACATGGAGGAGGTTTCACATCCTCTCTAATTTTATTTTAATTTTAGTTCAAGTAACAGGAGAATAAATGCAGACCTTTCATTTCACCTGAAACATCAACTTTTTGATGTTTGACTTGCAGGAAATGGTTTGGGTTTTTTTTTTAATTTCTCCCAAAAATGAATCCTGTGCCATAAAAAAAGTTGTGGGCCTTTTTACTTCACCATTTTGGTTTTGTTACTTATTAGTATTTTTTTAAATTGTCTTCCATTGCCCTCAATAGTAGTGCATGCTTTCTATCATGCTATGTCAATAGCATGACAATAAAGGTCAAAATAGTCTCTTGTTTCAATTTAAATGACTAAATTAGGAAATATTTCCTCCTAAAAAATGTTTCAGTCTGTACTAAGCAAGAGCTGTTATTTTGTACAAACAAAAATAACAAAACAGTACACATTTTAGAACATACTGATATATTAACTTGGCCTCCTAATCACAGGAAAGGAACAGCATTGTATAAATGGCAACACACTTGAGAGTCAGTATCTCTGATGTGACATTTTTCTGCATTTCCTGATGCTTCCTACTTTAAATCACAAGCTTTAATGCTGATTCACTAGATTTCTTTTTTTTTTTTTTTTTTTTTTTTTTTTTTTTTTTTTTTTTTGCTGATCTTGTCTGATTTTTACTAGGTGTAAGGTTAGCTGAGAAACAGATTCCAGAGGAGATCAAACTGTCCTCTCCTCCCTGCAGCTCGCCCAAGCCCTGGTCCAGCACAGCAGTCACGATTCCAGTTTGCCTCCCAATGCACAGCCCTAACCCGTAGAAGCTAAGGATAAATACTGCCTTGCCCCCAGGTATCATCTCCTTTGCATTCCACCATGTCCTTTTCAGCAGTGGCCAGGGATGGAAGGGACCACAGCATCCAAAATCGCTGCAGAGGATCTCTCCTGCTCAGAGATAAAGTTGGCAGAGCTGGGGATGGGGAAGGTTTGCCCTGCCTGAACGTAACTGCTACAAGGACAAACAGTCTCCAGGCTTCAGTCTCCAGGATGTCTATGCATACCTTTCACCAGCACTAAATTCATTTTACAGAAGAAGAAAAAAATAAACTGTCTCACCATCAAATTCCAGTGTTTAGTTTGGCTGTTAGCGCTGAGCTACCACAACCCCCCCATGCACACACACACCTGTGTTTGAATAGTGTGAGATAGCTAAACACCACCAAACAGGCTTAAAAACAAATCACCTTGTTAGAATCCTCCTCGCCTCTTCCCCCTTAGCTGCCATAAACACAGTTAAAAAAAGACGAATAGCTGGCGCCGAGGTGATCCTGTCTGCATGGACAGCACAACTGAATCACCATACAAGTCACACACTTCATTTTTTTCTTCTTCCTCTACTTCTGTGGGAAATGTCTCTGCAATGTCACGAAGGTTAGCACAACAGTGCCGTTCCCTGCAATGAAAGCACCGTCCTGAATGCAGTTGCGATTCTGCTGGGCAAAGACGTAGGAAAAAGAGATCTCGAACCTGTCAGATGCTGCGAGCCATCACCCTCCATGGCCTGAGCGGGAAGTGGAAACRCTGAGCACCGTTTGGGATGTGGCTCGCTGATTTCAAGCAAATGCATTTCAACACAGCCTGCAGGCCCAGTGTGAGTTTGAATGAAGTCAATGGCACCACTATCAAGGGTTTTTTTCCCATTGATATTATACCCAGCTTACATCTCACATATCTAAATAAGATGTGTAGGAACACCTGATTTTCCAGAGCAGATCTGACAACTGTGATGTTCCAGGCAGAAATGAAAGAGCCCAYGGCAGACCTGGCCAGCTAATCAACAACACACATCAAAGAAAGCCTAAGAGAAAGCACTGCACAAGCAGACATTGAATGATGACTCTCAAACCCGGCAGTCACCATGCCCCTCTGAAATGTGACTAGTACCTTGACATAGCCGGCAGATTCTGTCATGCAGGCACTTTTGAAAAGAGGTTGTACTAAATACTAGAATAATTTTGTTAGGAAAACATCCTGCTGTGGGTTTCCTGMAAAAAAAGACCAGATAACTGAACAGGATATCTCCACTCCTAACTTTTATGACTCTGTGGTACAGCCACCTCGGAAAACAGCGGCTTAGGTTCTGCAGGGCAGGTCAATGAGCTGTGCACATCCTCAGCTAGCCATTTGAATCCTAACAACTCTGACCCACAGCAGATTAGGGTGGATATTGTACAGCGTTTTGTTCACCACAGCACAAGCAATTGGGATAATTAATTATGGAGGTAGGAGTAATGGGACAATTTATGCTGTCTCAGAAAAGGGACTCGGGTATAAGTATAGAAAAGATCGGAATAGTTTTGAAGCTGCATATAATGAATTGACCTCCATCTCAGTAAATGCCTAGATACTATGAGGATAAGCAGGCTGTGAGACAGGAATTCTGCCATTAATCTCATTTCTGACAACACATACTAAAAACACTACCAAATCCAAAGGCTGCGTCAGCACTGATGGAGCACAGGAGTGAGCGGGGCAATGCCGATGCTGCAGCTCAAGGGAGCCAGGAGAAGCAGCCTGCAAGGGAAGAGTGAAGGTAAGTCTTGAGTGCTGGGATGGACGGCCGGTGATGTAGGCTCCATTTGAAGTCTCTTGAGTGCCCACTGTCTTTCACCCAGATCAATAAACAAGCTTATGGACTGCAGGTGTCACACTGTATCATGTTTTCCTTCCTTTCTCCACTCTCTTCTTAAGCATGGA
The DNA here is from genome assembly GCA_035582835.1 of Phoebastria nigripes. Taxonomy (NCBI): domain Eukaryota; kingdom Metazoa; phylum Chordata; class Aves; order Procellariiformes; family Diomedeidae; genus Phoebastria; species Phoebastria nigripes. The sequence continues at coordinate 1,675,871 of JAYKAV010000389.1, read as the reverse complement.
CACCAATGTAAGCCATGCTAACCTACTTAACTGCTGGCAACAAAGCAAGGAAAATATATGGACTTCATAATTTTTTTCCTCCTCTCAACAGATTTTGACCTATATGTTTTCATTTACAAGGGCTTCAGAAGCAAGTTAGAAAACAAACTGTGCACAGTCCCCATCTTTTACCTCAGCCTGCTATCTGACGCAGACTTGCTCAGTTTCTTACAGTCCCAAAATTACTCTAGAGGTGACTTGTAAGCTATTACACCCATTTCTTGACTGTAAAAAGACTGTAGAAATCAACATCTCCCTTGACACGTGGGAACTCTTACATGGGAGTCTTAGTATCCCAGAATCTGAACAAAGGCAGTTCAAGGGGATCAACACATGCTCCCTACCCAGCTGTCAGTGTTAAGTTTGTTCCTTATTCCTTTTTGACTCGGACTTTAGTGTGCCAGGCAATAGGTATTCCAGGTTTCTCTTTATAAGGAAGCCTTTGGGGCTGTTAGAAAGAAATTCTGGGTGCTTAGATCTTGACGTGCATTTGAAAAATACCAGCTACTTGTTAAACAGTTTTGAAGTCCTTTGTACTGTGCCTTTCACGAAGACCACCTCCATACAGTGAAATCTGTAGCAATCTCTATAGGATATAGAATTTGTCTGTAGTTTCTGTGCTGTTCTGTCATGCTATCTCACTGTTAGACAGATCCTTAGTCCACTTCCATAGTGATGGCATGCTGGTGACAAAGCAACTGATTCCCAAATAGATGCTCTTGGAAGGCTTCAGAAAAATGATGCTACTGTTATCCTGCTGGTGAAGAGACAGAGTGAAGCGAGGAGCTGGGCAGTTGTCTCATGAACTCTGGTGCTGCAGCAAGGTGAGCTTTTCTGCAGTTCTCTCTGCGGTTYTTTCCCAGGAAATTATTGTTGTCCCTTTGAATGTGCAAGGGTAGGCTGGAGGTCCTTCAGCACTCATGGTTCTCCTTCCACGCTTGCTACACAGCAAGTAATTCACAAGTGTATATGACAGCCATTCCCAAGCACATCCAGCTGTGCCAGCTAATGCAGAATAGCACTGCCAATGAGCTCAGGTGTATGAAAGGAAGAGCAGGGGCCAATCACTCCACTGAGAGCCCAGGTTAATGTTTGGTAGCAAGGTACAAAGTAACTGAGAAGCTGGTCCTGGACCAAGCTCTCATATGGATGAAAAATTGCATGGCTGAATCTCACAGCACATATTTATATCTTTTCTCTTCTTTTTGTTTTGCCTTCTGTCACACTGATGGACTGATGCAGGCTGACACTAGATTATGCAGCAATGTTCTTTCACTCAGGCCTCTCGCTGATCTTGCCTCTGGGGCTCTCCTAGTGAAGAGTGGATACAGCAATTTCCAGAGGTTACTCCAAATGGGCTGTTTTACGGGTAGTCAACAACTTAGGGCAAAGAGCAGGGAAAATTGCTGAGGATCATTATATATCACAGACAGACAGATGAGGAGCCTAAACACAAACCCATACGGGCTGCAAATGAGAAGTGAAAGGCAAATGAAAACAGACTTTTGAGAAAAAGTAAATAAGGTTTTATGATGTCAATCTGATTGAAAACAAACATGCAAAGGCACTAGCAATAATCAGTCATTATAGTTTGAAGCCAAGCAGCACAAAATCCATTCCATCTTTGCTCAGTTGCTGAGCATATATTTAGATTGAGTGTTTTCATTGCAAGGCTGTCTGGGCCTGACCCAAAGAACCGCACTCATACAAAAAATCCCATTGAATTCAGCAGTATTTTCCACAAGAGAAAAAACAAATCTGTTTGTTCTACTCTCTCTTACCTCTTACCATGGCATGCAAATACTAGCAAATGAGGTGAATGATAGAAGCATTTTCACCAGCTCTATAGAGCATAAAATGATGGTGTGAGGTTCAACACAGAGTGGAGAATTAAGACTGCGGCTTGCAGTGGAAGATCACCTAGAAATGTTCCTCCCAGCCCTGCTCAGAGGAGGCTGAAAACAAATCAGTCTTTATTTGAAGAGGATTAAGCTGTGGGTGACTCGGATTGCTGATGTTTGTTTGGTGAAACAAGGTGCTGTTCTACCCATCCTAAGTAATGCCCAGGGCATACGATCGCCACAGCCTGTGGGCTCAATTTCTGTGTCCGAGCAGCATGGAGAAAATTCTGCCAGAAGCAGCACCTGGTCAGACACACATACCTCTATACATAAACAAATGTGTATTTATGTATATATCAACATATATATGTGTGTGCATACATACACATATATGCATGTATTTTTACATATACAATTATATTCATTTATGTATGTATATATGTGCRTGCGAGAGGTTTCATGTGCATTACCAGGAAATTCTTCTGAGACAAATAGCTTTTTTTTAATAAGGTGTCAATCAAAGCCTAATACCTAAAGGTGGTATTTACAGAGTCAAAAGCTGCAAAAGCTTGCTAGGCTGATGTCATAGGTCTGAGGGATACATCACTACACGTTGGTGCTCTTGCTTGTTGAAGCTTGCTCAGCCAGCCAGAGAATAAGCCATTGCCACAGACATTTTCCATGCTCTCCTGTCCCAGGCAAAGTGCATTTAGCTAGTGCATTGCCCTGCATGTTGCTACTGTGCCGAAGGCCTTTCTGAGTGAAGTACTTACTCTCAGCCAAGGAAAGCTGTTGGTTTGGGGGTGGATTCCTTAAGCAGGCATGGATTTCTACATCAGCAAGTCCAGAACCAGTCTCAGTGGATTGGTTTCACTCAGTAGCTTAGTTAAGAACAGTAGCCCGTGGGATACGGGTCATTTTGGCTACACTTTTTTGTCTCCAGAGGCTGCAGTCCTCTGAAGTGTACCTTACAGCCTTGATCGCGGGGATCGTATTTTCCTTTCCATACACCAGGGAGGGTAAAGAGCTCTAAAAGAAGCTGCTGAGCAGCTTGGCTTCAACATCTGGATGTGGTGCTGCACCTTCAGGATTTCTTTCAGAGACAGCAGGGAATACAGCACTGCTCCATCTGCCAGCCTTGTGGCAGATCAACACTGCACATATGTTGCAAGAGGGCAGCCTTCGAGAATCATCAAGGACAGCAGAGGAGGCAGAACACCATTTGCAGATGGTGTCACACAGCCGCCCAGCCTTCTAGAGGCTGATGCTGGGCTGGGATTGTTTAGAAGAAAATATTTCCTGCCCTGCTGTTGGTGTCTACCTCCACACCAGGATGTTGGCACATAGCTACTGAGACGCACTCAGAGCATACGGCATGGTTTCTCCAAGGCTGACTTGCAAGGACTGTACCTCTGCAACTGCCTGRCAGAGGGGTAAGGGTATCAGAAACAGAAACTAGTTCTGTCAGAAGGTCAGTGATGAAAGGAGGCATGATATGACTTTTACAGGCCCTAATAAAAGAGGAAAAGAAACAAAGCTGAATAAAATATTACAGCATGATGCCATCTTCTTATTCCCCAAACAGGCTTCTATCCCTTCACCTAGTAGGGACAAGTCAGGAGAGATATCTATCTACATGCTACTCTTCTGCCCCCAGCAAGAGCAGTTGTCCCCATGACTTTTCTCTCACACAGAAGATCTCCCTGGTTCCACATGGGATACAAGCCTCCCCCTCCCTCCCTCTCTCAATAAATGTGCATGCCAGGGGTTATCAAGCTGAGGGTCATTCTCAGTGCTAACAATGGAAAAAAAAGCAATATCCAGCTGTTACTAAAGTAGTAAATCTAGTCACTTCGCAATTGCACTCCTCAGTTTCCAAGCCCTCCAACAGATTCCTGATACATTCCATATTTTGCTCTTTATTTTGTTTTCCATTTGGCAAAGGACAGGCTCTGAACCAGTGTGAAGAAAAACAACCTTCCCCCCACCCCCTTTTTTTTTTTTCACTGCGCTATCTCTGCTCCAAGTCAGGCCAGGTAGTGCTTATCATTTCCTCTGCACTGCACACACCAGCGTGCATGCGTTTCCTGCCGGCGAGTCCTAAACYGCAAGCTGACATTGTTTTCAAGGCCCCTCTCACTTGGAGGCAGGAGCAGCTCTGCTGCACAGTGCTTCCTGTTGATGTCAGGCCCCTCTTCCTCCCAAAGCAAATGGGCTTCCTGACAGCATCTGTGTCCTTTTCCATGAGGACTAGCAGGAGCCATTTTCCTACACAGCGGCTGGAGGGGGCGGAAATAAAAAAAAAGGTGGTGGAGACAGGGATATAATGGGGAGGAGCAGGGGTGGATGGTTTTTTTTCCTAGCAATGTTCTTCTGTTGAAGAACATCTGGGGCCCCTCTCAGTGAGGAGGAGAGAGAAGAGATAAGAGGTCAAAACAATAGAGCTATGTCTCAGGGATGCCGGTATTTGCAAGTACCAGAGAAATCACTTATTAGCAGAGAACATCAGAGACTAATTACAGCTGCCGATTTCCCACTGCTAAGGAATGTAAGCTCACAAAAGAAAAGCTACAGCCATGGCCCCCGTGCTCCAGTGGCGCTGTCATAAGCTGTGGGAGATGCCAAGACCTTTACACCAGACCATTGCCTTCGTTTTTATTCTTTCAAATGGAGGAATCTCTACCACTGCCAGCACTGTTTCATCAACAGTGGAGAAACTGGACAACAATTGCAGAACACAGCTTATGCCAAGATGAAGCACTTCAGCTCTGCAGACTGCCATTGCATGAGCCACTGCCCCATCAGAGAAGGGAAAACCTAACCAGACACCATTTCGGACCTCCCCACAGTCCATGGCATTCAAGGTTTGCATTTGTCCTATTACAGAAGCTGATGGACTTGTCCCAGCTCCCACCAGGAGGTTATCAGTTTGCTGCACAGTGTAAGAAACAGCCCAGGAACACGTGATTGCAGGCTCCATCATAGTGGGGACACACAACATGAGGATCACAGCCAGCCATGGCAGCAGCGTTGCCTGCCCTCCGCAGCCAGTTTCAGCCACGTGACTCCCATGGCCTCCAGCACAGGGTGAGGAGCTGGCTCACATTAGGACATGTTCCCCTGCAAGCAGAAGTTTCCCCTACCTAGGGAATGACTGGGGAAATAGAGTCCTCCAGCATTTCCTATATCACACCTAAAACTACGGCCAAAACAGGTGGAGTGAGGAGGGGGTTTACTAAGGGGTCCCTAGCAATAACCAAACAGGTTTTTAGGTCCCCTAGCAATAACCAAAGCAGGACCTGTCCCTTAGAGTCTCAACTACTGCTCCTAATGGTCCTCTGGGGATCAGTTTCACATGTATTTCAATATTGTTATAATGTGATTTTCTTCTTCTTTTCCTATCTGTTGCCTGGTCACCTTCCTGCGTCACTGTAGGAACTAAGCAAAGGGTTGCACTTCCAATGTCTGGGTGTAAATTGCCACAGAGGCTGACAAAATTACTCCAGCTTTATGCAACTGTAGCCAGGAGCAGATGTGGCCCCAAGTCTGGCAGAGCCAGCAGAGTTGCAAGAGAGTGAACTGGGTCTTAGTTTTCCTCACAAGGAGAAATTCTTACTCAAGGTGCAATTGCAAAATCTTGACAGCTGGTGTGGGTGTAAGATGCAAAGGAAAAAAGCTCACCTACATTCTCACAGCCAAAGTTGGGCAGGGCTGCTGAAATTTGCAGTGGTGACATTTAGGCAAGCATTCCCGGCCGCAGAAGATGCACCCTGTATGGCTAAACTCAGCTGGAGCTGTGCTGCTGCTCGCACATAGGAGCAGGATGAGGGACCAGGAAAGGAGACCTCCCCGCACTTTTTAGGGAGCTCCAACCTACACGGTGCCAGTGGCTTTTCTGGAAGTTGCCTAGCAGCTGGCAGCGCCAGGTAAAACCTGTGAGCGCTTTGCAGGATGGGATCCCATTTCCAAAGCTGCTCTGGGAGCAAAACCACACTTTGACGAAGGAGCGTGCAAGAGAAACAGGCTCCACCGAGCTCACATTTTCCTGTCGTGCTCTCCCTCTCTTTTAGTACGGCTTGCTATTCGTGAATGAATTACCTCAATCCCTCTTAAGCAATGTACTGACCAGGAAAAGGGCGTGGGGATTATTAATGGAAAAATCCTTGAATCTTTTAGCCCTGTAGCATGGCTACAGTTACAATGAAAACAGGATACCATGCTGCATATGGGGAGGAGGAAGAGAAAAGGAGCAGAAACTCTAATGATCTACAGGGACTGACTCGCAAGGAAGAACAAAGTGGTGGTGGTGAATAGGCACAGCTGGCCCAAATTACCAGGAGAGAAACGAACGCGCACAATAGCGGTCTGCACGGGGTGCAAATACCGCCAAGGGAAAGGGCTTGTTCTGGATGATCAAGGGGTTGTAACTAGGAGTGACTGAATGAAATTATGAGGGGAAATTTAGGTTGAATGGTAGGAAAAACCTCCTAAGAGTGAGACATAGTATCATGTTGTAGAATTGCCTTCTCAAGGGAGGGGGTGGGAGCCACGCTGCCTGGATATTTAAAATTAGGCAGGAGATTACTCTGAAGGGAACAGTCCTGCACGGGCCACTGTGACAAAGACAAAACAATCTTGCCGGCCTTCCCATGTTGTTATCAGGCGATGCCTTTTAAGCCACAGCGAGATCCCCTGGAAGAGCTTGCTGTGTTAATTATAAAGGAAAGCATATAGTGCCAGCACTCACTACAACAAGGGACAACCGCAACCAGCAGCTGGAGTTTAAATTGGATACTAAAGCATGCAGGAAGAAAGGCTACTTGAAAATCTTCCAGCAGAATGATTTTCCAGTGGGAAAGTGTGCATTTCACAGAATCAAAATGTTTCACCGGAACACAGGGATTCACTTCGATTTTTCAACCAAAGAAACACTCAAATATATTGTTTCTAGAAGGTGAAATATGTTCACTTCCATATCATTACTGTCATGATAGTGTAACCTTTTGGAGAATTTTTATTTAGGGGAAGTTTCTACTTTTTTATTCCGATTCCGGATGAAAGGAAGTCTTGAGGTAGGGGAAGATGGAGCACAGTGCAAAACAGGAACTAGCTCTAATGGATATCAAGTGATATCATCAATGACTGGCTAGCGTTTGCTCCTCTCTGTACAATTCTGAGGATGGCAGCACCATTCCTTGCAAGCTGAAGCCCAGAATATTGTGTGTGTTTCTTGTCAATGAACAAGAGAAAAAGGAGGCGAGTGTCCTAGGGTTTGCTTTTCAACCCTCAGGATACAAAACCCCCTCATTTGAAATCTTGCTTGTATCTCACATCCCCCATTGTGAGGATAAAACCCCAGCACAGTCTCACAGAATGTGCTTTGCTTCTGTCAGCAAAAATCTAACCCCTTGGCAAGGAGTCATGAATTAACAGAGGACAAGTATCGTTCTCATCCCATAGGTGCAAAAAATGAGAAACAGAAATGAGCTGGCAGCCTGAGGTCATGCAACGAGTTAGTGGAAGAGCTAAGGTTAGAGCCCATGGCTTTGATTCCCACTCTGTAACTAAACCACACAGCCAGTTTTCTTGTATCTGAACTGGTAAATAGAAACTTAACTTCAAAAGTTCAGAAGCTGGTAGAGCACACAGAGATTGCAACCGGCTTATCAGAATCACTGACCCAGAAAGTCAAGTTGAAAATCTCATGCAGATGTGTTTTTCTGGGAGAGGCTCAATTCTTCCCAGGCTTCTACCAAACCAGAAAGACTCTCCCTACCCAAACTTCTAGCCAAAATCTGGACACATGGACTAAAACCTCTGAAGGAGATTTGAGTCAGAGATCGCCGATCAGATTCTTGGAGCAACCTTTTGGGCTGGTTGTCCTAAAAGTTAGCCTTGTACCAAAAGACCAGACTTCAGTACCCCTGTGCCTGGGAATGTTTGGAACTGGATCCACGCTTTGTGGCTTGGTCTCACTTCTAATTCTTTTCTTTTTTTTCCTCTTGAGTGGTTCTCTCATAACTAAATACCACAATAATGGCAAGAAGCTACCCAGAGGCCATCTGGGGAGAAACTGCATTATTTCTGATCATTTCAGAGAAGGGAAGTTGGTGGGGGGTAGGAGGGAGGCCTGAATTCACTGGAAAAGATGTCCTGTCTGTTCACAGATCAGTTAAACCAAACTTCTTGCATTCCCTGTCTTCTGACTTCTTCCATCTCCTCAACTATCCATTGGTTTCCTTTCTTTACCTTTCATTTTCATTTCACAGGGCACTCTGTTTTCAACATAATTTTCTTCCCATGGAGACCAAACTCAAGCCCCACCTTTGGGACCTGGACCAAGGTTTAAAATCCCTCCCCAGCAAAAAGGCACTTGGATCTGGCATTTACGATTCAGGCCCATATCTTGCAAGTGCAGCTCTAAACGGGATCAAAGACTTTTGTTCCTAGCTTTTGTTCCCAGCTTTTGTTCCCTTCTCTGTTCCCTTGAAATGTCAGCAAACATGATGGCTTTGTTGATGCTGTCAGGGTGGTCTGACCACTTCCCACACTGGGCATGCAGATTGGGTAGCCGTGGAGCAGTCAGCAATTCACTGGGTGTCTCCTCTAGGATGTTGTTGTTCCTCACACCAAGGCAGTGGCCTGAAGCAGCAACACTGCCATGAAATCAACAGAAAACAAATCCACCTCCAGCTGCCCCAGCTTGCACAGGGACACACAGACTGTTTGTTCCAAACCAGCAGCTGCCGATGCTGCCAGGAGGACAGGAAACCATGCTGGGAACTCAGGGCTCTCCTCGGATATTGGGATGGATATCCACCCCTTCAGACATTCCCCGCTTTGTCTGGAGGAAGACTCAAAATATATGCCTTACTGCTGCCTCCTGAGCTGACAGACTGCAGGGCTGTCAGAGCTCACAGCCCTCACAGCTGTTCTAGCTCTCTGCTGACTTCCAAGTGGAAATGGTTTCTCTCAAGTCCAAGTGGGGGGGTACTGGCATGTCCTACCCCAGACACCTCCTGTCACCTCCCCAGACACCCCCAGGGCCGCTCTGAGATGACCTGGGACCTCCCTGGCTACYGGCTGTTCCTTGGTCAGCACTGGCAGCACTGCGGGGTAGGGGCAGACAGCACTGCCGGTCATCCTGACCCATGTTGCTCCCTGCAAGGTTATAGGAGAGCCCGTGCAGAGCCCAGCAGGTTCTGCCTGAGCTGTGGGAGGTACCCGCAAAATGTGGCTGCCTGCCATCACAGCATCACAGGGTGGTTCACAGGAGGGATGGGGAAAAAGACAGGCTATGAGTCAACTACCAACCACAGGCCACATTTCTCTGCCCCATCACAGGAACCACTTTTAGCCTGCACTGGCCAGTAAGGGTTGCCTTAGCATCAGTCCTCTGCCCACCTGAAGTGTTTGTACCCAAGGGGGATCCTCAGGGCTTCCAGGACGTTTGTGCTGCTCTCTCTGGTTTGCCTGCCAATATGCTGCAAAATATCAGCCGTGGCTTCTCAGCTGTTCTGAAATAATGTGCTTGGCTTCAGCCTGAAGAGCCCAAGTAGCGCTGCTCTACTGCACTTCCCTGGTAGCCATCATGTTAAGGATGTGATCATATTTAGGAATGAGCTGAGGCTCTTCCTGCTCTCTACTCTGCATCCCTCCGGTTCAGTCAATCTCTTCCTACCACAATGCTTTTTCCCACTGCTTATTACTAATTCATTTTCTCCAATTACAGCAGAAAAGGGCCCTGGCCAAAGAGGAATTTTGCAGCATGTCTCAAAAAAGATCCTATTTGTCTGCAGCTTGGCTTCATTTAAGGAAGGTCATTCTGTGGTCAAGCACTCTCAAAACAGACAATGCCTTGTCTCCAGGTCTCCAGAACCTCCCATCCAGGCACTGTCATCGAAGCTTTCAACTTGAGTGCTCCTCTGATACATATCCAACCTCTCCAATACTTTCTCAGCAGTCTGTCCCCACAAGAGATTTAGGCCAACGCAATCTCCTTCTCTTGGAGTTGATACTACCACCATCTTCAATGCCAACTGCAGTCAATTACAACAGTACTGTTGACAAATCCACCTAAAACTCGGTTCTTTTTTTCACTCTTGACACCAGTTGTGTCCTGGTGCATTCCTTGGACTTCCCTGGAGCTAATTCATGGCTCACTCTGGTGGTAACAGGGAAAGCATGGGTGTCGCAGAAGCACTTTGTCACAGGGGAGATTTGCAAGAACTCAAGTCACGTAGACATTGCTTTTGTTCTGCTGTTTCACCAACCTAAATCATAAGCCCCTTTACGGCTGGGAACACTTGCTGTATATGCAGATTTGAAGTACTTCCACACCAGTTGGCTGCAGCATCCCAGATTTATACTAGTATCACTGAGGTCAGAAGCTGGCCTGATGCCATGCAGCCTGTGCTTCTGGAGGAGCTCAATGGTAAAAGGCAGTATGCTGAAATGGAGGCAAGGTGTCAGAGTGCTGCAAGGTGCTGGAAAAACTTTTCAGAGCCACAGTAGCAAAACGAAGACACCCCTTCTCTGCCTGCACGTGAATCCCTTATACTTCTTGTGTCCCACTTTGAGACCCCATGTGTTGGAGCACTTGAAAGGACACATGGGGTACCAAGAACCACATGCTAGGGAAGGCCTGTGGTACAACATGCATCCAAGGAGCACGTTCTTAAACGGATCCCTTGGCTTGTACAGCCCTGCACCATCCAACTTTGCCACACAGCCCTGCACGTTCCCTTCTACTCCATAGCTTCATACACCAGAGGACAGCTGGGCAGGGGATAGCCAGTCAGGCCAGCTGTGCCTCTGGCCCACCTGAGCAGAGCAGGAAAGGGGCTGCAGGGAAATACATCAATACGAATGCATGAAGTGCAGACACAGCTGACGTGGAGTATAGACCAATGCACTGGTCCCCTGGGCACAGACGGTCCCATGCAGAGTTAGAGCCTGGTTTCACTGCATGCGCAGCACAGACACCTTTGTCACAGACACACATGCAGCATTCGGGCCATCCCAGGTTTTAGGATGGCTGTGGGTAGAGATGGGAATCAGTTGTATGAATCCCGCACATAATGCACTACCCTTGGTCTGAAATGCTGGGCATAATGGCATGATTTAGCAGCATAGCCTGGTTCACAACTGTCCCCTTGGTTTTGCAGTATGCAAGCAGACATTCGGGTGGATGATGCCTTGTTGGACTCAGGCTGGAAGGGGAGATGGCAAAACGGGTGGGAGTCACAGTCAGGTGTATATCGGCAAGCTTGTCCTACTCAGAAGAAACAAAGGAAATGTTACAAAAGATAGTGATGTTGCCAGGGAATTGACTTTTGAATCTGGCTTGCCTGGCCGTGACCTGAGACTCCTTTATAAACCGCATCAGGAAGGCAGCATTGGCCAACAAAACACAACAGCTAATCATAAAATCCAAAGAATATCCATTATGTGCTCAGCTAGTGACATTTTAAAGCCTATAATTTTTTGCATCTGTAGGCTCCTGGCCTGCAGTATTCACTCTCCCTTCTCTTGGAGCCAAGCTAGAGACAAGCTCAGATAAAAACCCTGCAGCTGAACACCCCGGATTTCAGGGAAATTGAACTCAGGCGTCTGTACTTCAAATTCAACCCTAATCAGAGCAATCTGAGAAGAACCAGTTCAAAATGAGCTGGGCTCCAGACAGGAATCTTCATCTCCCACTTTGGGCAGGAGACAGAAGAGGCCAGTGCCAGACCTCCAGAGAGTAATCCACGCAGGCTCTTGAGATATGCAAAACTCAGGTGCAACTCAAGTCAGCTTCGTAGACTTGCAGACCTTTGTAGACAACAGACACAAGGTCTTTTTCTTCTGATTTCAGGTTTTGTTTGGGAAATTTCTGAACTTCAGTTTGGTAGCACTTGGGTAACTTCAGCCCTCTCTTACACAACAGCCTGGGCACTCCTGACAGGAATCTTTAGAGAGGGTTTGAAAAAGAGAATTGGAAAAATATGAATTTGGGAAACAGGAATGTTATAACCTTGCTAGCACAAAGGCAAAAGCCATTGCGCGCACACAAATTTAGAAGCAGCAACAGCAAAATCCTTTGAAGGAAAACAGCAGTGATTTTTATTATTGCCTTATATGAGTTCAGAATGTTGCAAAGTTAAACAAAGCAATTATAAAGCTGGGGTTTTAAAAATACTTAATGTTTCACAGTCTCCTTTGAGATGAATCAGGTATCGAAACATCTGGGGACTGCAAAATCCATCAGGAAACACAGACAGATGAGACACATCAAGACAGGAAGGTTCAGGGCTGCCATCGGAGAGACAAGGAACAGCAGGAGATTCCCGCAGCTTCTTTTGGGTAAGAAATGTTAGTACTACATGGATGTGTACACTAAACAAAAAGAGGAAGAAAAAGAGAGGGCTAAAAAAGGTTTTTGCAAGTCTCCTGCTGTTCTGTGTCTTTCTCACTTTGCTCTGATCTCTCTGTACATGTCACTGGCTGGCAGGATGACTGCTTCCTGCTTCATGATTTCATATTTAATTCTTTCTGTATAAAAGGAATTTAAAGGAAATTATTACAAACAGTTTGGCCACACTGCATCAAGTCCTTGGAAACTATTTCATTACCCCTGACTTTTTCTTTTTTTTTCCCCCTCCTTTTTTTTTCTCCTTTAAGAGAAAAGTTAGACGCTTTCCTAAACGCTTTCCAGACTTGAGCTATTCACAGATTGCATGTGGAAGGCAAACACAGCCCAGGCCTGGAAGAAAGAGGCTCTCATACTGGACACCCCAGTAGCTTGGGGCGTTGCAGGCGGTGTCCTCGGCAGCATTTCCTTTCAGAGAGCCATTGCTGCATGAAAATGCTTTGGGTGTAGCAATCCTGTGCTCATCCCACAGGCGCTTCATGAAAGAGGCAACTGTTCCATGTTGGGAATTCAGAGAAACCTCTGGCTAGCAGCGGCTGCTGGAGGCGCCCTGATTAAAGCCCCATTGTTTTGCCCTCTCCCGCAGTCCTGCTAAACCGCTCCCTGAGGAAGCTCCTGTCTGTCCAGYGGTTTGGGAAGAGGCAAATAAGTAAATATGGTCGTTGCTGGGAATAACAAAGATTGGGGGAAGCAAGGAAAGAGGAAGCAACAAAAAAAACCCTCTAATGCACTACGTTTCTTCAAAGGCAAATGCCAAGGAATTGGGTTTCTGGGCTGTGTTTCTTTTGTCTTTCTGACTCCTGGATCTTGCTGTACTAAGGGCTTTGAGACACTAACAAATACATTGCAAACACAAGAAGGGGTGTTGCAGGAAAAGGGCGTTGAGATCATACTTAATCAAACTTCCTTACATTTTGATAGCTACAGTACTGCCGTGTAAGTCAATCATCTCTTTGCCTTTGCAGTTCTCTGCAGCCAACACAGCTGAGCCACACACTTCAGGCCAAGACCTGTATCCTGATGTTAGTACATGGCTGATGGGTTTCAGAGGAAAAAAACGCCAGGCTAAGTTCATCTCCTTGTACAGGTCTATCTCAAAGGGGGACGAACTGCATGATCTAAAAGCAGGAACTTACTGGAGACTGTAAAATCAGAGAAGTTTTGATTCACAGCACAGGCTTCCAAAGCAAAGGAAGCTGAGGCACTGCATGCCCTCAGCAGGCAATGAAGCTGAGCACATTTAAACGTTAAGTATTGCAAGCTTATCCAAGCGAGACAAAGCTGCTTTGCTCACGCCCATAGACTCTGGAACTGATCAGAGACTGAAGCTCATTTTAACATCAGTTAGGCACCAAAGGGGGAATGAAAAAGTGTAGTTAGCTGATGAAAAAATGCATCACTCACAATGCAGTAACTCAATGGCATCTCCTTGCACTTTCCAAAACCAAGCTTGTTTCAAGGGCTGAATGGAGCCAGAAATAACTCCCTCACCTCTTGCCCTGGCTCAGTTTTGGGTAAGAATCTGGAAGAGGAATTTTGGATAACAAGAGTTATTGGCACTGTGAGCATCTTCCTTTACTCTCCACTGTTTCTGATGAACACTATTCCTGTCTATCCTCTGGCTGTCTGTACCCAGAAAAGCATCTCTTCATCTGTTCTACCCCTACTACCAAAACTGCCAGGATTTTGAATTTTGCTCCCACTTATAGCCCTCTCTCTTCTTCCACTCATTGGCAGTCTCCAGTTGTTTCAATACGGTCAGTTTTGCTCTCAGACTACTTTTTCCAACTTTTCCCTCCTCTGTTTCAAGCATATTGGGATTTCCTCACATGCTTTCTCCACTCCACCTTTGCCCTTATTCCCTTTCCCCATTTGTTCCCTCCAGTCTCCTTTTTCATTTCTCTGCCACACTTCTTCCCTCCCAGCTGTTTCTTTGGACGATTATCACTAGCTTCTATCAATAACCTAAGGTTGGGCCTGGTCCCAAAACCAGAATCAATTGAAATCGCTGCCGGTGACTTGTAAGGGGCAGTCCTTTCCATAAGCCATGGGTTTTTTGCAAGATTAGCAGAACTAAAGACAGCATCCTGGCCAAATTCCAGTTTAGGGTAATCTCTTCTGCTATTTCAGACAGATGCTGCATTGTTTTTCCATTTCCTAGACCCAGAGGTTAGTTGGTAAATGGCTGTCATGTTCTCTTCAAAGCTAAAACGTCACGTATCAGGGCAGAGGCCTCACTAACTCAGAAGGATGCGCTAGCAACCCTCCTCTCTAGGTATGTAATGCCACCCTGGTGTTCCTCACATCTCCGTCTGAGGTTCTTGGTATGGGGCCTGCCTGAGACAGGCAAGCTGGGTAAGCGCCATCCTTTTCTGCCCTCACTGTCATCCAATATGGCACTCCCCACAGCTGCATGAGCCCACTTTTCAGTACTGGGTGATGAAAACAGCTGAGACCCTTCACATTTAATAATGATAATAAAAACAATTATAATCCTGAGAACTTTCTACCAAAAAGATGACAATACCAGCATCATTTAACCACTGAGGGGAGTAGGATGTGGAAAAAGGAGCGGCCTAAGGTGTCTCACTGAGTCAAGCAGGGGCAGGGGCAGAGCTTGCCATAGCCTGTGGCATGCCACCGGTGTGACTCCTACCACCTCCTTTGCTCTATGCAATTCGAACTCCAATCTGAGCAACTCAGCCTTCATTCACGTACAAACAGAGGAATTTAAAGAGAAAAGCAAAAGGTGTGCTTTTAAGCTGCTTACATCTCCGCCAGGTCACCAAACCGGATGTGAGATAAAGGAAGCCAAACTGGGGGTGCAAAAATCTCATTTCACACGTGAACATCCACGCTCCCTTTTAGCCACCGATCACTGCCTCGGCATAGGGCGTGGAGTGGACAGCACTGCCTGGGGCGCATGTGGACCTCTTCCCAATATTTCAGACAACTGTGCCGCTGGTAGCTCGCAAAAATGCTCAGCCGAAACCGCTGACACGTGTCAAATCCCCCAAGCGGCGTTACTGGCCTGGCCAAGTGAGTTCGAGGAGCCGTCTGGCCAGGGACGCGGAGCCCACGTGCTGGGGGCCGGCCTCTTGCTCCCTGGGCCGGGATAATTGGACATTGTTCAGCCGCTGAATCGCCGCTCTGTCGAGCTGCAGGCTTGTCTCCTAGGGACAAGCTAATTAACATGCAAACTGCCAAGGGAAGGAGAGGGTCAGAGATGGCCCTCACCCCTTCCTCTCCCCCATAATAAACAGGAGGTTTGTGTGCAACCAGAACGCCCCGACGCAGGGAGGGGAGAATGGGTGGGGAAGGGGAGGGGAAGGGAGAAGCTCCTTGAATACTTCCCATTCAAACCCAAATACGGGAGCCCTCATCAAACATGGGAGAGGATTTTCCTGCCATACCCAGGTTTTTGTTTGCAGTCGGTTCCCTGTGAACTTGCGAGCAGCGCCCGAAGCCGCCCGGAGATCTCAGTGGCGCTCAGTGCCACGCTTGCTGCCTTCTCTCCCTTGTCCCGCATCGGCCAAGGCCTCGCTTTTCACCACCGCAGCCCAACCAAAGAGCTGAAAGCACTGTGGAGACAGGACTGCACTGAATGTCCCAACCTCCACACTGGTGTCACCATGAGGTAAAGCAAGTAGCACTACTGCCATCAGCCTCTTTTCAAGGAGGCAGAAGTGGGGAAAGGGATAGAAATAAGGCACTTCACAAGCTAAAATATCTTTCCTTAAGCACAACAATTGATGTCAGGTGCACCTGCACTGTCCCCTGAATCACAACTATACAAAATCTTTTCATATCCTGCAAACATTCTCTGTCAAGAGGCAGGAACACTTTTTTCTGATTTTTCCCATTCTCCCAAAGAAAACATGCATGCCTCTTTCCCCTTTTTCTACCAATGCTCTTAGATTTTCTTCATAGGTATTTAACATTGCAAAGGAAAGCCTTGCTGTCACCCTTTGTCCATCATCTGCTAAATCCTTCCACCATCCTGCAGTGAGTTCAAATCTGTAGTAAGAGATGCACGAAAAATCCCAAGTAGGGAACCATTATTAGGGCAGGGATAAACCTCCAAAGCCCTTAGGATCCAGAGCTGCAGTTCACATCTGTCTTTAGTGGCCAAGGGCTAACATCAGTAATTTAACGAGCACCTTACATCCTGAAATATTTCACAAACTGCAAAACCAAGACTTACTCCACCCACCTCTAGGCTGGGAGGTGGCAGCTGTTGAGCTGGGCAGAGCAACGCTACGTGATAGTTTAGGACACTGAGCAAAAAAAACAAATCATGGCTCCAGCTGAAATTGCTTCTGGAAAGAGAAAGACGCAGCACGGCATGTACATGTGTAAAAAAGTCCCTATCCCCTAGAAACAAAAGATAAACCAGAACTTTTTAAAAAGGATTGGGGCCCTTGTTTTACACTGTGCCCAAATGGTCACATTTCCCTAAATGATGCCAAGTCAACAACTTGACTGAACTGATACTACGCTTGCCATCTTCTGAATCACCCACCCCATTCCTGCAGCAGATTTTCTTGGGCAACTCCCATGCAAGTGCTAACCAGACATAAACCTGCTTAGGGTGTAATTGCTGCAAGCACGGCTTAAGGCTGAACAGCAGCACGCTTATTGAGCTGCCATGTTTAGGGGCCTAAGTAGTATCCAGTTAATCTTCTCAAATCTCATTATTGCAGCAGAGTGACAGATGGGTATTTTAGCAGGCTAGAAATGAGGACTAATTAGGACTCCTAGCCCTTCTTTGTATTTATTACACTGGTTCCTTCCCCGCCTCCGAAGCATGTTTATGAGCAGTGCTGGGGAGGGGGCTCTGCCTGCCACCCCGAGGACAGTGGGTACTGGGTCACGGGTGCTTGGCTGATCTAGAGACGCAGGAGGATGTCACTCCTCATCCAGGTTCTGGGGGACCCCAAACTGACGCTGTTGGCATCTGGAAGTGAATTTCCTGACTCAGATCCCTTTTGTAGCTTTACACAGCAAACCTTGGGCAGCAGTATGTGACTGGCGCTTGCTACTGAGCCAGGAAGGAAGAAAAACGGACTCAATAGATCAAAACCAGCTCTTCCCATTTACTGCTCTTAAGCCAGCCTTAGGCACTGACGCTTGATGTATTGACTTTGGCAACATGTGCATACTGCCATCCTGGCAATAAAGTTATTGAAATGGAGGAGGGAAAAAACAAAAAACAAACAACAACAACAAAAAAACCCAACTAAGTCAGGGGAACTGAAAACACTCGAGAAAAGGGAGAATCCCCCACACTCCCTTTATAACCCTGAGCTGTTGCCTCAGGCCAAACCCCCACACTCCTTTTAGAGGTTCCAGGACATTTGTTTTAACTTTTTTTGCTGCATTCCTCTACCTTGTTGTACTTCTGGTTTCCAGCCGGGACTGGAAGGGAGAGAACAGGATTATAGAAGGGAGTCTGTTGCTCTATTTTTTCTGGCTTGATTAGAAGCAGAAGATGCAATAAATCTCACAAGAGAGTTTGTTCTCATTTAGCCTCTCATGTATCTGAAACTACCTGACCAGAGCAAGGGTAAGGAAAATGCAATACCAAGTGGGGCACACTAGGAAGATAAAAAGAGAAAGAGCAAAATGGTGAAGCTGTTCCCCTCTCCGATTTTGCATAAGGAAAGCAAGCAATTCAGTCCTGCTGACAGCTTATTTATTTCACACAAATTGCAGTACAGACGCAAGGGATCCAGAAGGAGGCTCACCCTGCCTGATCACACCTCTGAACCTCCTGAGGTGTGACTGCCATCACTACCCACAGCACCACGAGAAATGAATAGAAAAACAAGCACTAGTTGCACATGGAGCAAAGGGTTTTCCGCATGCTGGTTGGCCCTGTTGTGCTGCCAAGCTGCCTGTCTGCAACAGGACTGACAGTCACATTCGCTGCTGAGATGGCAAATACAGAATACTAACAGTATCAAAAATATCCCAACTGAAATATTCAGATCCAGATAAACAAACCCCTCCCTTTTCTCCCAGTGTTCTGGGTTTGCTAAATCAGCATTTTTGATGAGCCAGTGAATATAGACGGTGAGATCAGGCACTGATCTAGCCTGGATTCTCCGCCCTGCATCCCACATGTAGATAAAGTTTGCGAGCACGTCAGCACCTTTCAGGAAAAAAGGCAGTACCAATGCTGCTGTGTTTGGTGAAAACCGCAGTGGTATCCTTTAAACGAAGTTTGTACTGGAGAATCTGACCTATTCTCCTGTCTAACACTCTGTAGGAAACAAGTTTCACAACTTAGTTACAGCAGAAATGTCTCCTGGCCCTTTGGATGTTCAATCCCTGTTTTAGAGATGCAGGTATGTCTCCTCTAACCATTTCACCATGTGACAGTATTTAATCATGTTACAAAACCAAATGTACACACGTTCCCAGATGGGAGAAAGCAAAGAAAGGACATGAGATGTAAAGAGAGCTTTGCATTTGGTTTGGGGTTTAGTTTTTGTTCTTTCTTTAACTGTTCTGTGCTTTACAGAACTAAACAAAGCCTCCTGTTCCAGATGATAAATCTTCAAGCTGCTCCTGGCCCCAGAGAGCACAGGAGATAATAGCATTTCCAAAGGCATTTAGTTAGCTGAGCCTTGAGTGTAGAAGAGGGCAGAGAGAGGAGCTGGAGATAAATGGCTATGAACCCAGCTCAGCTGCTCAGGGCATATTTCTGAAAGCAGCAGCCACAGCTGAGAATCCTGCACAGGGATGCACGTTTCCCCTCCCCTTGCCCAGTCCCTGTGCTGGAGAAGGGCATGTAAGACAGCACCCCGAAAGGAAGAATTCCTGCCACAAGCCCCCGGTTCAGTGCACGGTGCCTTTGGAGGGGCTGTACAACCACCACCTGAGAAAGGTGTGCTGCTTCACAGCATTATTTGTAGGCTTTCTATTAAGCCAAGGCTCTGCAAAGCTTTCATCAGATGCAGCATATCAGCGCATTATATAAAGCATACATTAATTTGTTTGAGCTGGCCAGCAACAAGACTGCAGAAACCATTAAAGAACAGCAGCCCTTTATGAAAAGACAATTCTTTTTCAGCATTAACCAGGGCAGAAAGGATCCTTAACACTGTCCCAATTGCATGTTAGTTATTGACGGAAATTGCCAGCCTAGGCTGGGAGACCAAGGCCAATTTCTGATAGAAACTGTATAAATTACTAGGAATGTCAGAAGAATTAGGAAGAGTGTTGCCAGCAGGTCGAGTGATGTGATCCTTCCCCTCTGCTCAGCACTGGTGAGCCCACATCTGGAGTCCTGTGTCCAGAGCTCCAGGCTCCCCAGTACAAGAATGACACAGACTTACTGGAGCAAGCCCAGCTCAGGGCCACAATGACTGAGGGACTGGAGCATCTCTCATATGAGGAGAGGCTGAGAGAGCTGGGACTGTTCAGCCTGGATAAGAGAAGGATCAGGAGGGATCTTATTGATGTGTACAAACACCTGATGGGAAGGAATGAAGAAAAGGGAGACAGGATCTTCTCTGTGGTGCCCATTGACAGGACAAGAGGCACAAATGAAAAAACGTGAGATTCCATCTGAACACAACACTTTCCCGCTGTGACAGTAGTCAAAGGCTGAATCAGGTTGCCCAGAGAGGTTGTGGAGTCTCCATCTGTGGAGATACTCAAAACTCAGCTGGACACAGTCCTGGGCAACCTGCTGTAGCTGACCTTGCTTGAGCAGGGAGTTGGTCTAGATAATCTCAAGAGGTCCCTGCTCATATCAGTAATTCTGTGATTCTGTAACATTTTCTGCTGCTGTTAAGGTAACTCTTCCCATATGCACATTAAATTACCTAAGTCCAAGCAGCCATCCAGTCAAACCAGCATTGCTTGGAACTGGGGCTGTCACACACAGCATCAGCTGCTGGCACCAGGGTGGAGGCAGGCTGGTTTGAGCCTAGGCCAGGCTGCTGCTTCCAAATGGGAGTACAGCAACCGGGGCAGAAGAACTGAAGGCAAGTGCAAAAAACCGTGGGTTTTGTTCTATCCCTTTTGGTGCACTGTTAAGATCAAAAGTGCCTCCACTGGGCTGAAAATGGGGAATCTAATCCAGCTGCAGGGTCATGTTCAAGGCAGGAGAGTGAGACAGGAGTGAGACTTCCCTGTCCGCTTAAGTGGTGTGTGCCAAAAGACTTGCAGCATTAGGGACTGAACTCCTCGCTCTCACACACAAAGATAGCATTGATCTGGCACTTGAGTCAGGGTGAAGTTTAGTATTGGTGTCTATAACTTCATTATATGCAAAGGCCTAGACATCTGACAACAAGCTAGGTCTCAAGCCCATGTTAATTACTTTCATATCTGTAATCACAGTCGTGCAAAAGAGCAGAAAGTCTGCTTGTGGTTTCAGATAAATATAGAAAACAGAGGGTTACATTATTGAATTAAGTATGAAAGTTAATAATACAGTCAGCACAGTTGCCCCACATTATTTAATTTAACACTAAATTCAATTTATGTTACACTGTTCTCTGTCTGTGTCCATTGTAAGCATGCCGCAGATTTTTTTTTTTGTTGACAATGCAAAACACATTCACTGAAGTTATCAGCAGAGAAGCTGAAGGCTCTGGCATACGAACAAAGGACAGCTGGAGCTTGAGGCTCTGGGAATGTATGGAAAGTAGACACTAGTAGGCAACTAGCAACACTAGTTGCCCTTAAAACAACCAGCAGTGGAGCCAATTAGCAGCCATTGTATTGTAATAAGCTATCTGTAGGTTTCCATGTCAAAGCTCCAAGTGCATCTGGCGCCTTGTTGGTGGCTCAGGACTGGAGGCAGACGGTGGTAAACCTCCATCCCTTAATCACCCTCCATTTGTATTTCACACTTAGGAAAACTGCATCCAGTGCAGATCAGAGATCCAGTCCGAGCCATGATGTGGGCAGTCAACCTGACAGCCACCCCACCCCACGCCCTGCAGAGCAGGACTGGGTATACCGTTACTGACAGGCTGTTTTCATTTCCCCTATTACCGTTAAAGGAGAAACACTGGAACATACATCTTTGGCACAACCCTGACTGCCAGCAAATGTTGCTGCTGTAGAACAGCATCATATATGCAAAGCCCGAGTTACAGATGCAAGCTTTCTAGTATTTTGTTTGTGTCACGAGCTCTCCAAACTAGAACCAGGCCTACACCAAAACTTTGGATCCAAGCACTGCAGACAATTGGGGATCTCCCAGACTACTTGTTCACCATGTCTGCATCAGCCTATGTCGTACATCCACCCTGTGCAGTGCCAGCATTTCATCCACGGCAGTTATTTCCTTGAACCTTTGAGAGCTGTGATACCACAAGCAGTGAAGTCCCTAGTCCTTGGTTTCCCAAGTTCAGATGAAATCAGCTGTTACCAACAAAGAGAAAACATTTGCCAAATCAAAATACGTTTTCTAATCTAGAATCTGCAGGCAAGACATGTGATTCATGCTGTTCGCAGAGGGTGGGGAGAAGGCAGGATCAAAGTGGGGCTTAGTGCATGCAAACGACACATGTGCCTCCTGCGGTGCTTGGTAAGGGAAATGTAAAGCAGGAGGCAGCGTGGAAGAGCTCTCTGCTAATCACACAGCGCTAGCAATGGAAAGTCAATACAGAATAAGGAGCTCAGCTCGCAACATGAATGTTTAACTGCAGTAACACTGTGCCACAGAGACACAAAAATCCATCTCCCAGGAACCAGAAACAGATTGAGGAAGTAACACCAACATCATCCAAAATAAGGAGGAACAGCGGAGTAACAGAAGCAGACAGATGGCTTCTGCTCCCGTTGTTCCCAGTGTCTTGTTGCTCTCACTTTGTTGCCATAGAGGCTGATATCTGGGACTCATAACGTGATGCTCTGCTTGTGAGAGCGGATGGAGAAAAAGCAACCTTTACGTTATTAATAATTTCCCCCACACTATCCATTTTGGCAGCAGAGTTTCCCACTCCCCTGTCTGCTGGACATGCCTTGGCAGACTTTAAAAGGCCAAGGAGCTGTTTTCTCCCCAAGCCTGGCCCGGCTCCTCCACCTGCCAATTCATGTACTCAGCTCTCAGGGCCCCTCTGCCATAGCTCTCCTCCACTGTACAATAATACAGTCCCCCTTCTTTTGCCCCCAGGCTTCAAAGCCCAACTGTCCCTTTTGCGCCCGTCACAATGATGAGGGGAGGCAGCCTTAAGTATCCACACAGGCTGCATGACTACAGCCAGGGATAGACCCCCACAGAGTGCAGGTCATGGGACTGCTTGGTATATCAGCAGTGTGAAACTGTAGAGCAGACTGCAGCAGCACGTCAGATAAAAGAAGAGGACTAATGCATTTCAAGCCAGCCCAAGAGGCTGTTCTTGTCCCCTTCTCCTCCAAGCCCCTGCTGCTTCCTTCCTTGCAGGGAGACAAGTGTTTGCATAGCCTCAGAGTGAGGTAGGTCAGGGAAGAGATCTGGATTGAAAGCAACCTGGCCACAGAGAGAGAAAAAGGTTTCTTTTCAGCTCKATCAGTTCATGAGACACAAATCCCCAGTGCCACAGTTTCTAATTTTGAGAGCGGGATGAACGCAGCTTTTCATTCTTCTGCAGCAGATTAAAAGCGTGTGTGCATTTTCATTTTTCCAAGGGGACTTTGAAAAAAAAAATGGCCTTGTCTTTTTCCTCCACATTGCCATTAATGATCCTTCAGCAGTTTTCCCAGGACTTCTGCATGCATCGCTAACCAAAAGCACCTACCCAAAAGTATGGGCATGCATTCACTTCAAAACATCAACACAGGGAAAGCAGCTTAAAAAAAATATACTAAATGGACACAAATGCATCGTTGTGTGGTACACACTTACATGTGCTATGGACTTGCATGCACCCTCACGCACAACCCTGCATGCTCTTATCCCACAAACACATGCAGCTGCACATGCAAGTGTGACAAAGGAAAGCCACACAGCCCAGAAAAGCTGCTTCACATCTGGGAAGCAGCTTTAATGATTGGCTCCGAAGGGAGCCTGTTCTCGAAGCAAACTACTTTCTTCCTGAGTGACAGGTCTCCTCATCCATCTGAGCACAGACGAGGCAGCTTCACAATGAAACACATAGCATCAAAATCACGCAGAAAGCAGCATGCTAAGGGGCTGTACCAAAACAGCCAAAGAGTATCCAAGGCCACCTTTCCTTTGTACAAAGCGTATTACCACTGAATTATTGTTACTGTTTTCCCTCAGAAATACTTGCCTATCCTACAGTAAAGTCTTGATCTACTGCAGCTCACAAAAGTGGTTAAGATCCTGCTTGGGGAGTCAGTGCAAGCCAGAGCTCCCATGTTTTTATGAGACCACTAACACTAAACAAAACCTTTCCTTACTCTTTCATTCAAATGCAGTTGTGACAAGGCAGAAGTAGTCATTGCACAGCCACACAGCATTGAAGAATATCATGTGGGCTACCCATATTGTTGTCTCCTTCCCCATATTACAATCCAGGGGCTTGTAAGGGTTTCCTCACCCGTCTCCCTGTGCTACATTTGCAGACAACAGCTCCCTTTCCCTCCCCGGCCTCAGGCAGTGCTGCTGGCTGGCCCTGCTCTCTGCCATGGCAAGAAGGAGCCTCAAGCGGAGAGCGCGAGGGGGTTGGTGGCTTCAAAGCTCCTCAAATGAAGCAGCTCTATTTCTACAGCAAATAACAAACAAAGCCAATAAGCAGCATTAGACAAAGAGATAGAAAGTGCTTTGGGTGCCACAGGCTCAGGATAAGAGGCACTGAGGGAGCTGTGGGGAGTGTGGRAGGGGGTTGAGGGGAAAAGCTGATCTCATTGCATCCCAACCATACAACATCAGGCAGGAAACAGATGTGCAAGAAACCACAGAGGGGTACAGCAACAGCAGAATTAACTCTGCAGCAAACAGGGGAAGCTAGGACATACAGAGCTGACCTGCACCCTGAGAACAAGGTATCTAATCTGAGATTTGGCTTTTTGCAGTCCTGGTAGCACCTCCTATCCCAACATCTAGACACCATCATACTAAAACTGAAGGAAACCTTCAGCCTTTCAGAGAAGCCTTTCAGCCTTTCTCCAAGTCCTACCTGGCTCTAAGCAAACGAAGCAAAGGTAGGTCTGAGTCAGTAGCAGTTCCTATGCAAAAGACTGAATCATCTTTTACCAGCACAATCAAATTTTTATAAGTGCTGTGCCTATTTCTATTTTAAAAAACAGAAGTTGTACCTGGTTGTGGACCTGAAATCCTAGTCTGAATCTCCCACAGTTAGAAGTACTGAGAATATTAAACTCCATTTTGACTTAGTCCTCCTCACTTTAACAGCTTTGACTTTTTCAGCCCCCTCTTACAACACTTCTGTGATATAACCAGAAGCAAGACTACTCTGTGACTTTTCTTAGGCAGTTCAGACTGCCCTGCCCCAACTAAGGTTTGTGCACAACCTTGAGTCTTGTCTTCTCTGCTGGCCCATCCGTCACTAGACAATTATACTGTTGTTATTACAGGAACTGGGGGCCTGATGTGCAGCTCCCATTGACTTCAGTAGAGGCACTATGTGTTTTTCTCCTCTGGAAACCAGGCTGGTTATCGAGAGGCCAAAATATGGCTCTAATGTTAATACTTCAGGGCTAATATCTGTTAGCTCCATTGCACCTGTACAACACTTCATTGAAGTTTGACACAGGAAAATGTTTTAGTAGAGGAAATTAGTGCTAATTTCCTCCTGCATGGGTGCCTATCGATGCCCAAAGCCTGACACTGCTTTCTAGTGAAGCTCTGACACTCCAAAGGATCACTTTCCTCCGTGTGTGGATTCAGCGCTGGCAGCGACAGAAGAGGGACTCTGTAAAATCAGACCGCTTTTGCTCATTGGTATTGCGAGCCACCATTCTTTTATGTCTTATGTGAGCTTTTCCTCAAATCCACTGCTATTAAAGTCATTGTTTGAGAATTTTAGTGGGAAGGAAGAAAAGCCAATTTTTCCCCAAGTTTCTAGCCCTCTTGCCAGTAGAAAGACTGGAAAACGTAACTCAGATGCACACTGAAGTTTCAGAAAACAGAAAGCAGAGGAGGAACCCAGCACTGATTTTTATTTTATCATCTCATGATTTTTGTGGCCTGAGTCATGATTTTAAATGCTTGGGAGCACTGATAGCTGTCTGCCCCCATAAGGGGCATGACCAGTCTCTGTATAGAGACTGCCAGCAGGAAAAGGCCAAGTAGGGTCAAATGTGGTAGTGACAGGAACTGACTTGAAATACAGTAAATTCAACACATCTGACCTTCAAACCAGCCACCAGACAGCAACATCTGTCCATCACCACTGACCTGGGTCAGAGCTGAAGAATCAACTTAGGGCTAAAGGCTTTGTGTCACATTTTTAGTCTCCTGAGTCCCCACTGTGCCTGCTAAAGTCTTTCCATTTACACCGCTCTTAAATACTTTGTAGTTCTGCCACAGCTTTTACTGTATTATCATAAAGCTCTTTATAACAGCGCCTTAGGTACATCTGTCTGGTAAGGGAGACAGCAGGATCTTTTCACCCTTCACTGAAACGCAGCCATCTCTGAAGCGGACCATAGCAAGTTATTAAACAGTTAAATAACAGGAGAGGAAATGCTGATACCTTAAGCAGAATATAATTCTCTCCACTGGAATTTGGCAATGACACAGGGACTAAGGTCCTTGCAGAAAGCACAAGCTGCTCTTCAACAACCACAAGCATGTAAGGACTCAAATTGTGCATCTCCTCCACAAAGCACCACACAAGTAGTGCAGCACCCCCTAACTGTAACGGCCGTGTACTAATCCGGAGGGAAAAAAGCCAAATTGAATTGTCTACACTAGCCTTGGCCGTCCCCTGTGCTCCCTTTGCCATCCCCAGCACCAGCAAAGCAGGTCTCCACTTCTCTTTGCCTGTGTAAGTGTGCAGGACCAGTCACACAAAGCAGCACTGCTGGATGGCGTAAAGCAGACCTGAGCATGGAAGCACAACCAATCTGACTTACATCCTGCCTGTCCTACAGCCTCTTCTTCTTTTCCAGTTAACCCTTCTGGGTGCATTTGAAAACGTGCTTTCACAAAGGTCCACAACAAAAYGTTTTCTGGACAGCGGCCAAAGTGCTCTCCCCCTCCTCATCACTCTCAGATACTATGAACAGTCTTACATCTTCATTGATTCCAAGTAGGGAACAACCAGAGCCTGCATCCCACCAGTTAAACACATAGTACTATCTAAAGCAGAGAGAAAGTTATTGCTTTATGTCTCTACCAAAGCCCCTGCTTGCAGGAGCACTGGTTTGTCACTGGAAATAATTCTTAGCAGGACAATTCAACTATCCCCAAATCAACCATCTCCCATACCCTAAATGCTCTTCTAATTTGGTTTTATAGTAACAGGTTGCAAGTCTGTGATGTCCTGATGTTCCTGGCTGAACCTTCATGTCTTCCCAAGACATGACTTTGGCATACTTGGTCACTTCCCTATTCATCCTGAGAGCCCTACCAGCAAAAAAATTAGCATCTCTAATTCTCTCACTTCTTCTCTCCCTGTCCCAACAAATTGAATTGTACCAGTCTAACTTACACCCTTCCCAATAAACCTATAACAACTGAGTCTTTCATTTCTGGATCCCACGGCACTGGGCAACGGGATGTGCTATTCAGCAAATAGCAGTACTGCATAAAGGGAAAGGAACTTCATGTTCTCCCCCACTGCTCCTCAGCACAGAGAGATAAGTAGGTTGGAACTGTGAACCATCCCACAAATGAGACTTGAGACAATGTCCTTCCTTCTTGTGCCCAAAAAACTATTTTAAAAAACTATGGGATTTCGGGTAATAAATTTTGCTGTTCTGGCCTAATTTTAACTGCAATAACTATGTTTCTCCCTTTAAAATCCCCCTTGCTGCTTCAACTGAATATACTGCCTGTGCCTGCCTTCCCTGCGTTGTTTTTCAGTGTTCCTGTAAACAGCTGTAAATTGTTCCTCCACCGCGGCAGCTCATGTTAGCACTGGATGGAATTTATCTATCTGTACCGCGCACTGGCAAAGTGGTATCAGTTCATTAAGTCTGTTATTTTTGCTATTTCAGTTCAATTGCTGTTAAGGGCTATATAAGTTAAAAGATACAGTAATTGTTACGGACGACTCACAATGAAATTGAACGACTGGTTTTCCCCCATACCTAAATAAATGCACATATATTACATTTTAGCATAGTGATATATGTACTGCCCTCTTCACTGTGCAATGGAAAGGACTACTGTTATGTAGTCCATCCCTCTGCCAGTGTAGTTCCACACTGTACTTCATCAGCCATGCTCATCAGCAAATGAAAGACCTGATTGTACAGCCCTCCCTGTACAAAGCTGACATTGCCGCTAGAAGCCTTTTTTCCTCAGAGTAGCCTGACATTTGTAAAAGTTACTTAATTCAAACTGGAACATAATGCTAAACCTGGAACATAATGCTCACATCAGGGATGGTAACAGGCATGTATTTATTTTTCCTCTTGCTAACTGCAGGTCTTTCTGTATGCCAAACTCTCAACTGCTTCTCTCATCATCCAACTGTCTTTAAGAAAAATTGTTCTGCTCCTTCCCTCATCCAGGACTGACCATTTCAAGCTCAGGACCCTCTGATCTTATTGCAGTTACCTCTTGTCTGAGCTACCATATTCTCATCCGATATCTGGGGGCATGGAGGTCAGGGGGAGGAGGAGAGGAGAAGAGAGAAAGATAACAGGCAGCGTAGTGAAAATATTAGCTCAGCTGCCCCCTACACCTCACACCCATCCCTACTCCACCCCACCCCCCAGTCTCCATCCTGTCTCCATCCCGCAGTGAAAGGACAATATGGGAACTGTAGTGGAGTCCAGGAGGGGCAGGTTGGACATTCCCAGTTCCTCCCTACAGCCCTGCAACACTCTAGTCTTGTGGACTTCAGGAGGATTTCCAAGTCCGGGAGGAGGCAATGCTAAGCACAGTTCTGATTTCCGAACCTAGCTCCCTAAAAGCCTGCTACTCCCTTCCACGGCCAGGCGGATGGGAGAGGGCATCACAAGGTACAGCTGGCCGCCTCTGTCCACACGTAGGCAGCCCGAGAGCCCTAGCCCAGTCCTTTCCCCACATGCAGCGCTACTCATGCAAGGGTCATACAGACGTGTCACCAAAGCAATCTTCCGATTGTTCATTCATTGTGAGCAACTGGGCAGTGACTCCACTTCCCGGGGATAAACCAGCTCCAGGTTGTCTAGCCCTCAGCCTTGGGAAAGGTCCGATTTGCAGTACTACTGGTAAAAAAAGGGGGGACCCGCGCTCTGCTCCTCCGCTACCAGAGTGAAAATAAAGAGGCATTTACCATCCTGCCCAGAGCTCTCCAGATACTCTGTGAGGTCGCAGCCGAACGCGCTCGCGGCTCCCTTCCTCTTGAGTTTCTGCTTGGCTCCCTTGTTCTTCATGAGGTTAGTCCCAAAAGAGGTTTGCCCCCCTCCTGCCTTGCCCCCCTCCCCCCAGCCTCACGCTGGGCAACAAAAATCTTGCTCTTCTCAGACCACCGCCCGTGTCCCGCTCCCAGGGAGTAACATCGGGGGTCCCGTACAGCGTCCAGCTGGAGAAGTAAACATTAATCCCCACCAGATGTTGGGCTGCTCGTGTGGCAGAGGAAGGTCAGGGTGAGAGAAGGCTCTCCAGCCGGCAGCAGCAGCGATCATAGCCCGAGCCCAGAAGGGTTCTCAGAAGAGAGAAGTGGGTGGTGGACGGGTGCCCACATCGGAGCTGGCAAGTTGGGGGCAGGCGATGGTGGGGGGGACGTCTTTCCCTCAGCACGGTCCCGGGACCCTCCACGGCCACCTTCTGGGTTTCATCAGCCACGCTGTCGCCACTTCCAGCAGAAAGCGTCCCAGTCTGGTCTTCCTTCTCTCGGCTTTCGGAGGAGACTGGAAGTTCAAACAGACTAATGAAAAGGGACCGGGGAAGAGTCTGCACAAGGCTCCTCTTTGGCTCCCCCCCTTCCCCTCCTCCTGCCTTCGGACAGTTGGAGGAATGAGAAACCAGCTTCCTGTCCTGACTCCCGCTCGCTCGCTCTCTCCTTTCCCCCGTTTTACAAATCCTAGGATTATCCAGCTCAAAAAAATGCTGAAAGGAAGTTAGCTGAGGAGGGGGGCGGAGGACAGTTTTTGGCAGTAAAGGGCATGTGTGTGTGTGCATGTGCGAGAGGCTGAGGGAAGGCGGGGAGAGGAGTTGGGGGACAGGGATGGGGACGGGGGGGAGGAAGAGGGAAAGCCTGTCCTGACAGTCAACAGATAACGGACTGCCTGAGAGGAAATCACTGCGAGCCGAGCCGAGCCGCAGCCCGCGGCGCGGTCAGGCGCTTCCTGCGCTAGCAATACTCAGCTCTGAAAAGGCCCGAGGAGGGGCCGGCGAGGAGGAGAGAGACCAGGAGCCAGCTCCAGTAAATCTCTGCCTCTGTTCATCCAGTCCTTCATCGCAAGGCGCCTTCCTGCCCTCGAACATAACTCTGTCACTTCAGGATTTGGCTTCCTCTACAGAGGCGCAGGCTGGAGCTACCAAAGTGCAAGAAGGGGGCAGAAAGTTGGGAAACTAGAGAGAGGGGGGAGGAGGGAAAACTTCAGCTCCCTCCTCCCCGGCAAGCAGAAACAGATGCCATCCGGGCATCTAAGTTCATGTACTTTTAAGTCAGCTCCCAAAAAAGGCTCCCTTTGACCAACGAAGGGGTTTAGAGATAAGGAACAGAAATCACCCAGTAGCAGCAAGAAGGGAAATGGGATGGGTCTGCCCTCAGGCCCTGAGWCTTGTCCCCCCCTCCCGCAACACCTTTCTAGTCTAACCTTCAGTACATGCAAATCTCTGCTCGTAAGAGCAGCACTTGCACTTACTCCACTTTTTTTATCCCAGAAATTCAGACCTCTTTACAGGGTTAGGTATGCTGGTGGGCCGCACACTTCACCTAGAGAGGCAAAATTAACTCTGCTAAGGCTTCACTGCCTCCTTTTGCTCCACGCCAAATGTAACTGTATGGGTCTGGGTGAAAAATAAACAAATGAAAAACAGGAAATTGCAGCTTTTCACCAAAAATCGGACCAAAGACGGGGAGAGTGGTTTTGGTCTGGAGGAAAACTGGCCAGGAAATGGGGCAAAGGACTCCCTTAACTCACCTCTCTCCTCAGCCCTGGGGTCCACACCCTCATGCGGCAGAGAAACCCCATCTCCTCCCCCAGAACTCTGCAAACTCACCACCTCATCCCTTTATTTTGACAGAGTTGTTTTTCAGAGAAATCAAGCCTCTGACTGTGATCCGACCACTGCCAAAAGCAATTCAGGTTCTGTCTGTTGGTATGGTGACGCCTTTTTTTTTTTTCCTCAAAAGTGTTGGATGTTATCGCTTCACATACAAGAAAAAACACCAAGAGCCCTAGTGAAGGACCTTGAGCAATTATAACTCCTATTGTGCAGTTTATCACCGTAATTATCGTTATTATCCCCGTTTTACAGCTTGCTGGCTGAAGGGTTGAGGGGAAAATGATTTGCAGAAGGCTGCCAGAGAGATCTCTGGCCTGTCGGCTACCAGCCTCCTGCTCCCGCTCCCAGGCTAAGAGGGAAAACTGAGCTCCTGCCCCCAGACTGAGGGTTGTTCTCAGGGACCCTCAGYGCTCACGAAACACTTAAAACTTCCTTGAATTTATTCTCGGCTTCTCACAGCACCTTGATGTCGAGTCGGCATATGGGATCCCTCCCTGTAACGGCGTGCCGCCAAACCCATTGCGTGTCGCAGCGCATCCTGCCAGCCTGCCAAGGGGCAGACTTCAAACGGGGCGGACAGACAACAGGACGCTCAGACCTGGATGTCTCACCAAGCTGTCCTCCCACTGCCCGGGTGGCTGGCTGCCTTCTGTAGGAAGAGAAACCCCTCTCCTTGCCCCCTCAGGGAGGAGGCATGTCCTCCCGCACAGGCCAGCCCTCTCCAGCAGGGCTGAGCCACAGCACCGGTCCGGCGAGGGGGACCCACTTCACCACGGCAAGTAACCACACCGTCGTCTTCGAAGTCCTGAACTCCTCTCTGCAGACACCTCCCTCCCTCCACAAACCAAATAGGACTTTTAAACTCCCCGTGCCGGTCTCATCCATCACCCTACATCAGGCGGCATCACTAACAGGGTCTGTGTCCACAGCACTCACCTGTCCCCTCTGCCTGGTGACCTGCTGCACCACACTCCTGCCCTCACCTCCATTCCCTCCCTCATCTTAGATACAGTTTCCCCCCTCCTCCCTTGCAAGCCTAGCCAAACAGGATGTCTTCAGAAGAGGATGGCTTCATTTAAAAAAAAAATAAATTCAATAAATAAAATCAACCCCTGCATGTATACAGCTTCCTCATGTCACCAGCAAGGGAGCTACAGCCCCAGACGCAACAGGGAACAAGCTGGCATGGCCGCTGTGCAGCACGCGCCCCCTCCCCTCCCTTGCGCAGCCCTGCTCCAAGGGGTCTCAGTGGCCCATGGGCCCAGAGCGTGGGGACTCGGCTGCACCGCTGGGTCAGCCCGCCACCCTCACCCCTTGGCATTTCTCACAGGCTGGTAGCCATTTTCAGCTGAAAGCACCATTTCTTGGAGTCAGCTCTGTGGCGGTTCCCTGCAGCCGCTGAGAGAGGCATCATCCTTGGGAGCCATGGTGGTGGGTCCCACTGGCTGATGAACACTGCAGAAATTGAGCACTGCCCTCTGATTTTGGTTATCTGGGGGCTGTGCTGTGCTGCCCTGACCCCAGCTGGGCTGCGGGTGGGTGATGGCTGCCCAGGGCCAGGCCACAGGACCACCATCAGCCATTGCCACTGGAGTGCCGTGGCGGGGGGCAGGGAGAGACTGCCATCCCCCTGCCAAGAAAAAACAGTATTTGAAGCACAAATCTGGGGAAGAGGAGCTAGAAACAAAACAGAGAGGATTCCCACTTTATTCACAGAGGTTGTCTTGGGCACTGCACTTTGCTGCCCAGCTGCCCTGCACCAGGTACCCCGTGGAGGGAAGAGGGAGCCGGAGGAAGGAAATGGCATGGCAGGCAGGCTGAAAGAGGCRTGCACCGCGGCAAGTGAAAGAAGGCGCGAGGAGCTCCAGGAGGGCTTTTGCCAGGCAGGCTGGGCTACAGGGGTGGCTTTCCCCCTGCCAGGATGAGGTTCAGCGAGAGGACAGAGGGGAGGTCGCTGCGGGATTGCCCGGGGAGCCCAGGGCCGGGAGGAGGAGGAGGAGGTCAGGCAAGGTGAGCAGGAACCAAACAAGGGAGGCTTTACAAACAAAGCGCTTCGTATCGGAGCCTGAAATCAGTGCTGAGCCAGGGGATTTTTCTGAGGGAAAGGGGCGATGTTCTCCTCCRTAGAGGAAAAAAATAAGAAGTCTGGATTTGTGCAGCCTGGGAGGCAGGGGTGGTCTCTGCTAYAGTTAGGGTGAGCGGCAGGGCTAAGGAGTAAGCCAGTGTCCCTCCTGGAAAAGCTTTCACAGATGAGAGCAGGCAAAGCCGGAGAGGAAAAGAGCTCGGGCCAGAAGTATGAAAAGCAAAAAGGAGTTCAAAGCTGAAACAGCTGGAAAAGAAGGGGGAGTTTCTCTCCTTCCTAAAAAAAAAAAATGGAAAAAGAAAAAAGTGAGTCCGCAGAATAGAGCAACACCAAGCCAAGCCAGAGCTCTCACAGAAGCAATCTCTCCGTAGAGATTACTTCCTAGTCCCCGCCGCCTTACAAACAGCGTGATGGCCAGCTGCCCCATGGTACCGCAGCCCAAATCAGGAAGTCATGGCCCACAACACTTACTTTAATTCTTTCCCTTTGAACCTGTAAAAATAGGTCAGGATTTGAAGTTAGTCACAAAGGCCTCCCTGTCAGAAAGGGCCGCAGGTTCATGCAGGAAGGTGGAGCACCTTCCCATCCCGCTTCGCTGCTGATCTGCGATGCCTCACCCTTCGGCTTGAGAGCGGATATGGCAAGCCAGCGTTTGTGTGTGAATGAACGTAGGACAGATAATGACTTTACAGTTCTCTCCGTTCTCACAGACAAGGTATCAGTGACCCCAGAAGCAGTCAGAGAGCCTGGGGAGCAGCTTTGGCCATTAGGCCTAAGTATTTCTTCCCCTTCTAAGAGCCAGGGGCCGCAGTGGAGGCGTCACACAGGGCTATTTCTGGGCACCCATCTCTCCCCTCCCTGCTGCGTTTCCTTCATTGTGTTTGAGCTCTTTCCTATCCATGGCTTTAAAATCTCCACCAATCTGCCAGGCGCCACTCAGCACAAAAGAGCGGGGGGGCCGGGGAGTGGAAGACACGGGGAGGGGGGGATCTGAACCCCTAAAAATAGCCCTGCCGAGTACGACTGTTTTCCTGACACAGACGGTTCATTGTTAGACCCTGACACGCCAGTTCACCATCCCTCCCCACCCCTCAACATACTCTCTTTCATCTCCTGCCCCTCTCCAGCCCAGTTTCCTGTCTACTCCCATCCCTGTGGCCAAAGCTGGAGCGTATTGTGAAGCCTAAAGCCTGGCGTGGAGGCTTTTGTTTCTCTGAGTACACGTCGGATGGCAGACTATGGGGCTGCCCTTCAGCTTCCCTTGTCACAGGGCACCCACCACTCTCGGTTCCTAATTTCACCCGTTCCCAGCCACAAAGCCCTGTCTCCCCCAGCTCTCACCTCCCTTTCTGCCTTCCAGAGGACTCCCTTGCCCCACATCATGACACACCTTCTGTGTGTCTGTCTGTCCCATGCAACCTTTTCGTTAGCTACTTCACAGACCCCAGCACTTCAACTACAAATGAAGGAGGCACCTCACACTCGCACGCTACCGAGCCTCCTTACTGCTGGCTGCGTACCCACGACACAACGGTGTAACCAAGAGGTACAACAGACCTATGCCCAGAAGGCTGTAGTTACGAGCCTGCATGATGATGTGATGTCATCACAGTGATGTCATATAAGGCAACCAGAAGAGAACAAATGGAACACGAAGGTTCCAGGAAGACACTTTTCTCCCACTTTGCTGGTTAGGGCATAGGGAAAGGATCTATGGCTGGAGGACCAGGTGTAGTTACAGACATAATAGGAGCAGACAGATACTCCTGCCCATTCCACCTCCTTGAGTATCGTCCCAGTCTGAAGTACATAAGTAGCCTAATACAGCATGATACTCAGTTATTGACTATGCACACCAGAACTACAAAACATGCAACTACATTTTTAGCCAGACTGCCTTCTCCCACTGTTCACAGTTATTTCAGAAGTGTTTTGCATACAGAAAAACAGATGAGGACCATATCTCCCTTCCCTTACTTAAAGCACAAACTTGTCTGAACAGTGACGGTTGCTTAATCCTGTGTTTGTGCAGCATCTAGCACAGATGAACTCTAATTCTTGACTGGGGACTCCTATTGTTCTTTATTTAAACAACATAAAGACCATTATAGAAAGGCTTTATGTCTCCCAGTGTAAAACTCCATTGATAGCACAATAATAGACGATAGTATTATAAAACAAACATTCAGAGAAAAACTCTACCAGACAAGCCACACAGCTAGCAAAAGCTTCCTTCATCTCAGAGGCACGTTCTGAACCTTCTCCAAGCATCTTACCAATGAGATGACCCATTTGGTGAGGCAGGAAGGCCACAAACCTCACACCATGGAGCCATTCCAAACTCACACAGGCCTTTTCAAGAGCATCCTGCCAGCAGCTTTTTGGATAACATGGAAGAGGCAGCTGGCAGCCCTGTGCTGAGTACAAGCAAGATAGCATGTCATAGAGAGGTGATTTCCTCAACACATTGCCTCACTGCAAATAGCAACAATAAGGCTTCCCACCAAACCAGGAAATGTTTTTGCCTCCTTTTTCACCCCTGATCAGGTAACCAAACAGACCTACAGAAATTAAGCAACTTGCTTAAACCTACGTTGTGACTCTATAGCAAAGCAAAAAGCCAAATCAACAGCACCTATGAACTTGGGCAATGCCTTAACCACAAGCCCATTGCTTCTCATGTCTTACCAGCCTGTGAACAAAAGCAATAACCAGATTCTCAAGCACAGGCAGGATCTCTAGGAGCTGAGAAAACTTAATCGGGGAAGAAAATCCTGAGGAGATCTATCACTTTAGACACCCGTTGCTTAGTCATGGTGTCCAGCAGCTATACTACCACAGTCTAAAGGACAGCAGAAGACTTTCAGTATCTGTTCCTCCACATTTGCACCCCACTGGCTTTGTAGGAGTTTCCCCCAGCCTTTATCCCATAAACACTGCTCTAGCAGAAATGAAAAATCTGTTGAGCCAGAGGCCTATAACACTAAAAGAGAAACTATTTAGACTCTCCTGCTTTCAGTTCTGCCAAACAGCATTGCTGGTATACTATAAAGGATCCCACATGTATAATTTCTGATTAGCCTAGCTCACCACCACTCAGAGGACACTGACACGAACACCCACTTCACTGCCTATATTTCCACCTTCAGATGTCCCTCTCTTATTATCCGTTCTGCTAATCACGTTGCCATGGGAGAAGGAAGTTGTGGGTTAACCTGTCTGCATAAAAACAGCAGTCTATTGCACTTGTATTATTTTAATGGTGATGCAAGGCTAAGGACTGAGAAAGAATCTCTATTATAAGGACTAAGCTGGAAGGGAGGAAATGAGTTTAGGGATTCACTCAAGCAATAATCTATTTTGATCACTTTCTGTAGAAGATAAGGGCTGCTTTGTAATAATCTTATTTGTTGAAAAAAAACCCCAACAAATAGCTCAGGGAATGCTCACTATTTTAGGGATAAAAGCTAGCCTGTTATGTGCTATTTTTATAAGTCATTTAAAACCTGACTTCTCTTATTCTGGGGTCTTCTCTTGATCACTTGTGAGAATCATCTTTTCTATGAGAGAGTTATGTTTTGTTTTAGCACAAGCTTTCAACTAAGACTCCTTTTATTGTGTCTGAACATCTAGCACCACAAGGAAGAGTTCCTATGAAGAATTGCCAGCTATGATGATGGTCTCCAGCTAGGACAGACTGCTACTTCACCCCTTCTCTCTGTCTCTAGCAAGGTGAAATATGATTTGGTGGCAGGAAGGGGGAAGAGAGGAAATATACAAGTTTGGCAAAAGCCACATGTCCCCCTTGCAAACACCTCTACAAGAGGGCTGTCAGCTGTGATGGGTAGAGTGCTAGCAGCTGTGGCAGGCAAAGCCAGGTGTTCTTGCAAGTGGCAGGCTCCAGCACATTTGTTGTTTCTTATTTCTACTCGCTGAGCTAAGTCCCTGTAGGGAAAGCACTGGCGGGTCTGTGCAAATGATCTCCTATTGTCTTCTCTGCGAGGCTGCCATATCCTCTCTCACTTCTAGGCTTTCTCTTCCTGCCTTGCACCACATCGCTCTTCACAGTCAGGCGTGTGCCTAGGTTAAGTGGAAAACCAACTTGCCTTTCTACTGTGCTCTCAAATGCTGAAGGTACCGAGCAGGGAGATCAGCTATGCTGGGAGATTCCTTGTGCCTGAGATTTGAGTGCCCCCTCTCTCAGGATGTATAATATTAAAGCTGTCTGTATAGTCCCTCAGGGAAAGCCACATTTCTCCTTTAACATTTCCTTACCTGCGCCCTGGCTGTTCTAGTGGGAGGTGTTTTCTGTGGGGATGTGCCAGGTTGTGGAGGATTTTTTAAACTTCTTTGGCACATTTGCTTTCCCTTTTCCTCTGCTTTCAGAAATGTCACCAGCCCTGCAGTGCTGTCAGCAACATTATTTAGTTTGAATCCTACTGAGTCTCAACACCACCAGGCAAAGGTGGCACAAAGTTATCTTCTTTCCATCACAGGCCAAAAGGGCTTGGCTTGCCTTCACTCTGACACCTCATTGTCTAAATCTGTAGTTCAGATTATTTCCTGACTCATGCTGAAGTTATATTGGGTGTGAATTATAGCAGAAAGTACTTAGAGGACTTCAGGCTGGAACCAATAATATTCTCTCTGTGCTTTGCAATTACTTACACAGCTTAACAGGCTGCTTTCAACTTTATGGCTAGCGTAGCATTGTTGTAGCTGGCCAATATGATTGGGACATCTCGGGAGCCTTCTCCTGTGTAACTGGGGTGCCTATAGCAGAACTGGTGTCTTTTCTATAGACTAGCAGAGGGGTTTTGTTATCTTTAGCGTAAGCTTTGGCTAAGAAGCCTGACTCCCTAATGCTGCCCTGCTATATTTAGACTCTCTTCTGGTGTGCCCACCCAGTGCTGTTCCCCTTGTTTGTTTCCTACCAAACAATGAGACCTGAAAGAATTGCTTGGAAAGGGGCCAATGCTCTTGCAAACGAAACTGTCAGGCGGCCAAGCTTTGCAACAGCCCTTTGTAACATACTGTACTGGGAAATGGGAAGCAATTGTCCCTCTTGCTTCAACCTCCAGCACGGGCTTTTTCCCCATGCTAAGCGCTCTGTGGTGTGGCCCTGCCCCAGGGACTGTCTTTGAGGAGGTGTCAGAAGACATGGGGGGAATGCCAAGGGGCAACAAATCAGGGTGGCAAGGAGCAATGTAAGATCTGCTCTCTGTTCTCCCTCACCTCTAATCCTGTATTCCTGCCAGAGCGTGTTTTAGCAGCAGGTTGTTCCTGGAAAGCCTTTGCTATCTGTCCTGATTGTAGTAGAAGCTGCTCATGTACATATAGGGTTACAGGTGCGGTCAGATGCCCTTCTCGCTCACCCCGTGTTTCTTTTCTGTGCTCTTGTGGTGCTTGGCTACCATTTTCTACAACCTCAGCACTGTAGGGGGAGAAAAAAAGCAGCCCCAGCCCTACTGGTGAGCAGAACAAGAACCACGTTAAAATTACTTTTGCTTGTTTTAAACAAATGGAGCCAAAGGAAAAAACAAAGGAGAAGGAAAAAAAGCCAGACAGAGAGAAGAGAGAGAAGAGAGATTTCTTTAAGACAGAGGGGTCTGCCTGATCCACAGTAGCCTAAATGATGAGAGCCTGGAAATCGGAGATTTGCATCCAGAACAGATTTTGTTCCATTACCTTAGGTTCCAACTCTGTTGCTTCTTTTGGCCTCCTGAGCCAAACCCTCTCTAGCCAGAAAAGGATATGTGTATCCCTGAGGGAGATTCCAGGAACACCCTTCAGTTGGATCTGTTTTGGGTTTTCCTTTAGGCCCATAAGCATTACAGAGGTCAGAGGTTGTGAAAAAGAAAAAAATAGATGCCAACATTTCCCTCAGGGGAAGAAAGGTACTGAGTACCAGAATCACAGCAAAATTTAGGGCAAGAGAAAGATGAGCTAAAAAGGTATTTGCCCAAACCGCGCAGGCGTCTGCTGGTCCTGCCTGAGAAGAGGGGTGTAAATCTCCTGTGAGGAATAGGGGGAACGCATGTGCCACCAGTGCTAGAATGTCACACTCTCATTCCCCTGATCACCACGTATGCGCTGTTCTCCGGCAAATTTAAGAGATGCTGGGATGAATCCAATGGTTTGAGTTATAGTTACGTAGCATCTTTTTTGTAATGGTACCAAGTATTTGCAACTTGAAAATGGAACCAACTTTTAAGAACAGCTTAGAAGAACGCATGCTGGCAGGAAAAATGCAGCTGGGGGAGAAATCAGTAGATAATATTTTGACACCATGGGCACACAGCACCAATTGACAGGCATTGTAGGACAGCAGAAATTGCGTAGATGAGTGGAGAGTATAGGGGGCAGTTCAAGCGTTACAGCAGGAAAATCAGGTAAAAGGGAGAAATCAATGCAGCAAGGAAAAGCTGCATTTCAGACTGACCCCTAGCAGACAGTGTCTGTCAGATACAGTAAGCAGGACCCTGCACTGCTGCACTTTAATATATCACAGAAGACAACTTGAATAACTCAAATGTCACTAAAAAAACTGGAAGAGTCAATTGGGGATGGCCCTTGTCATAGGAAAAAAGGCAGTTTCATATGCATCAGTTTTTCTGGGTTGTAATATTATTGTCATATGTAGCAACTGTCTTAAAGTCCCAGCTCCTGGAGTCAGGGGATTTCTTGTAAGAATCTCAGCTTTCAGTATAAATCAGTACCAAAAAAGCTACATCCTTCATTAGTGTACAGGGAAATTTTAAAGACGCAGACCCTAAAARCTTGGAGAATTTTGGATGGTGGCCTAAAAAACAAAGGCCTGTCTCTATAGCAGCTCCTGATTTGGTGCACACAGGCTGGCCGAGAAATCTGGGATCCTCTTGGTTCATGTTGCAGTAATAAAGGGGGTTATTTCATACTTGCTGTTTATTTCAGAACACAGATCCACTGTGCTCAGTGACTAAAGATCATTTGTGGAGCCTTAATAGTCAACAGGAAATTATATTCTCATTTTGCCAAATCACTTTATCACAATGCCATTATGAAAAGACTGTTCATCTATTTTACTGGTTGCTTAGGAGATGTGAGAGGGATTGGCCTGCAGCCACTTCCCTCTTCTGACTCTCCCCAAGATAGCGCTGCAGCCCCTTACCTATAAGAAAGCCACTGGGCAACTGCTTAAATGGCCAAGGAGATTTTACACTCGGGCTCCTTTTGTGACCTGTTGTGGCAGCAAGGCCAGGTGGAGGAAGTCCTGAACTCCAGCTGAACGGGAAACAGAAAAGCTTACCAGCAGGGAGGATCAGGGGAAGAAGTTGGATTAATGACACTCTGAGAAGCTCAGGGATGGCAAGGGAATGGCTGCTGAAGTGGTGCTAATTCTCTGAGGAACTTGTGGCAAAAACCTGCGTTTGGTGGTTGCATGGTGGACCCTGTTCTGGAAGGAGCCTCTTGCAGAAACTTTTGTTTAGATGTGAAATGGGTTAGGAGGACTGCTGGGGGAGGAATCATAGTTGCCTTTTAATTGTGTTTTTAGCCTTTAAAAGAAATGGATCTTCCTTTTAGAAAATGAAGCTGTCTGAAAAATGAATGTGAAATTTTGACACAGTGTATTARAGGCCTAATCTCA
The DNA here is from genome assembly GCA_035582835.1 of Phoebastria nigripes. Lineage (NCBI taxonomy): Eukaryota > Metazoa > Chordata > Aves > Procellariiformes > Diomedeidae > Phoebastria > Phoebastria nigripes. The sequence goes on along the minus strand of JAYKAV010000389.1, from coordinate 1,635,602 downwards.
CACCAGCAAAGTGAGGAAAGTCACCAGTACAAAGTCTAAGAGAAGTTTGCTGAAGTCAAAAAGCTCCTTTCCCTACAATTTGCAGCCTTTTCTGGAAGTTCAAGGAGGTTTTCTGAAAGTTATTCTTTTTTTTTTTTTTTTTTTTTTTTTTAATAATTATTTTTTTTTTTTTTTTTTTTTTGATTCAATAACTAATGTTCTGATCAGCACTAAGAAATTCATAGCAAGTTGGAAGACCAAGGAAGACTAGATTTTCTTTTTTGGTCTCAGTATAAATGAGATTTGAAAGGCTGAGATCTACTAGCTCTAAAACCTTGTAAGACACATTGACCAAAAAGAAACAATTCAATTCACTACCTACAGATATGTCCTTTCCTTGCTTAATCAGTTTTGATCAACTTGTCTTGTATATCCTGCACAGCTACTGTGTAGCTTCATTATCTAATAAAAAGCAGAATTAAAATGCTGGCTTTCTGCATCTTAATTGAATTCCAATTCTCATCCAAAAATAGCTTGACGCAAATCAAAGTAAAAAAAATAATTATCATGTAAATAAGCAAAGCCATTCACTATTTTCTAACATAACTAAATGCAAATTATGGATCTGAATAAATGTGAGCGATTAGATTGTTCTATTTACATGTGCAGAGAGCCCAGGCTAGCAAAAAGTTACCAAGTTTAGTGGAAGGGCTATATTTAGTTTCAAATCAGGATGCTTTAATTACCAGTTAACAGGAAGCAACCTTTTTAGTTTAGTTTTGTTTTGTTTTCTGGTAATTTTTATGAGGTTTTGGAAATAACTACAAATGTGAAGCATAATTAAAATAGATTGCTCCAATCATCCTTTTTTGCTATCTGATATTTTTAAATCACACCATCTTGAACAGACATTATCACACACCATTCTTGCGGAAACTTTACAAATGCTTTTCTAAGATATCCCAGTTCATGCCAACTCACAGTTGTCTCCCTTTTAAACTATCTGGGCTACCCACAAGTGAGTTGGAGCTGGATCATCTCTTCTTTTCAAGTTAACTTTTGCAAAAAGTAACACAGTTCCTCATGTGTTTGCTGGTTTCACTGGCTCTTTATGGCCAGAGCAGAAGTGGATAGCAGTGGAGACCCCCAACACTTAATATCTGCTCAGCAGCCTCCAAACAAACAAAAAAAAAACCCAAAACCAACACCTTTTCTGTTCACTATAGTCTAACACTACCTACTGCTTATTACAGGCATGTGAAACCACAGTCACTCAATACCTGAGGGTTATAAAAATTTTTTTAACTTGCTGCCTAAGCTTTGAAGTGCCACTGCATCCGAGTACAGCTCTTGCGTCAGGGGTAGTTAGGCGCCACATTTCCAGAAGACCTTGGAGTCTCTGTCACCCCTATCAGTCCTCTTGCTCTGCCCTTTCCTGGTACAATGCTTCCTGTACTTCAGCTTTTCATGCCGTCCTTGGGTTCCCAGGGCCTGTTTGTAGGCTGCAGAACAATAGCAATTGCTCAAAATATGAAATGGGAGAAAAGAAAACATCTTGGTAAAACACTCACACACTGAGAGTAGGATATAAAAATAAGAAGTGACAGCTCAGCTCTGGGGCCCCAGGATCTATGGGCTGTGGACAAAAACTGCTTCTATTTTTCTTCTAGAGTCTTACCTCTTGTTCTGCTTCTGAAAAATGCCAATAAGGAGACAGATCCTCTTTGTCATCACTCCTAGGAAGTACATTCCTCCTGTCCCAATACCATCATACCTTCTATTACCATAACATATTCTGGATCCTTCTCCCTCCTTTTATTTGGCTCCTAGAGCTCAGTGAATAATTTTGCAATGAATTGTTTATTCAGCAAATCTCACTTCTTGTTCCATTTTTGGAGTATCCCAGAGCAGATTGCAATTTCCTCAGGTTCTTTATTATCTTCTGTTATCTGGCAAATTTTCTGCAGTTTCTTCTTCTCATCTGTGGATTGACTGTGAACTTTGAAGGAGATATTTGGCTAGTCGTGGTTTCAGGCATAGGGGCCGGTTGTGATGAGTGAGACTGCACAGCTTGAGAAAAATCAAGAGCATAGTCACGTGCCAATGTTTGACTGCAAAAAAATCATCATTATTACTTTAAGTTGCTATTAACTTTCACACCTGTATCTTTCACTTAAGGAAAGTGAACCTGAAAGAAGGATGCTGTAGGGAGAATCATTTAAATATAGGACTGCATGTCATCGAAGGGGAATAACTTTTTCATTATATTCAGAACAGGACATAGCCTCAGATATAAAATTCAGAGAGAGGAATGATGACTGAAAAACGATATTGTCAAGCTGCCAACAGCCACTTCATTTCATTGCTATCCTTGGGACACCCTGGTGTTTTCCATGTCCCCATCCCAGCCCCTGCCAATTTGTTGTTCAGTTGCAGGAGGCGATTCTGAAGGCAAGCAGAGCAGGTAGTCACACAGGAAAAAAACAAAACCATCCTTCCTCTAAACACCGTGCAGGTGTGGGTTGCCATAGTAAGGAAATCCCATGAAAGGGTCTCCCAACATTGGTATAGTATGGAGGGCCCTTGAAGGGAAGTGCTTGTCTTGGCTGACCTCCTGGGTTGTGTGCTGGCCCCACCTTGCTGTAATGAGAGGGTTGGTGGAAAGTGCAGGTTTGCTGCAGACTCCCGTCATCCCTGAACTCCTTAATTTACCTTTCCAGTGAGGGAAGGAGAGGCAGGGAGTGGAGAGGAATAGTGACGGTTTCTTCGAACAGGCACTAGCACTGACCGAGAGCCAGAGTACTTTGGGGAAAAAGGAGAAAACAAGGGAACTCCACCCTTTTACCACAGAAACATCTCAACCACATCCCAAACCCTGGCTAGCTACAGAGTCCTTCCTCTCATTGAGAAGCAGGCCGGAAAGGGAGCCGGGAGAAGTGGGATGTACAGGGACCCAGAGATATTTTTAAACATGCTGGAGGTCTGGTTGCATAGTTTTGGCCTGGTTTTGTTGGCACAAGGCCCTTTCTTCCCTGGTTTTGATAGATCACATTTGCTGAGGAGGCCCTCCTCATGTGTCAAGATGAAATTTTCTGGCTGACAAGATAGCTCTGGGGACGAGTAACCAGCAGCAGCAGCTTTTCTAACCACACTTATTCTGCAGCCTGTTTGGTTAAGGAGTCTCTCCACTCAGACCTGCTGCTCTGTGCACAAAAGCAGGACTGCCAAAGAGGACCTGCTGTGGGCCTTCAGATAATGTCACAGGTTTGACTGAAGGACTTCAGGCCAAGACAGCCTTTCCCTCCCACACAGCTATTCGGCTGTCAGCTACAGCTGGAACCTCCGTTCCCCGTGCAGGAGGCAGACCAACACCATGCCATGTTTGACAGACCTTTTACCCTTACAGAGCTGTGCCTCAGGGCCTCTTACCAACGTTCCAGCCACAGAAGAGGACCACAGGAGGTACTGAGGAGCCACCAATTCAATAAGGGACATGAGCCATGACTAAACATTGTTTGTACACTCAGGCTATGTGGAGCATGGACAAGGAAAGGATTGTGGCTGTATGCAGGGAGGAGGCTTGGGTGCCTCAGACCTTTCAGAGGTGTAAGGCACCATTGCTAAATTGCTAAACAAGAAGGTCAAGACAAGGCAATGAAATCCTCCACATTAGGCTGTGGAGGAAGTACACGCCTGTGCTGGCTCTGCATCCAATGTACCTGGTCACTCTTGATCCACTGGGAGATGAGGAGGAGGAGGAACTGCACGCAGGAGGGGCCCAGCCACTTCCCCATACAAGAGAGAGCTGAGCTGATCTCAGCTCGTGTCATGCTGTGGTGATGTGGTATGTTGAGGTGATGTGGGACATCCTGTGACACAACTTGTGACAAAGCCAAGAAAGATTAAAAGTGCTAGAGAAGAAAAGCCTTGGCGTGTTTATTTTTGGTAGAAACAGGAAGGATGCTGGTGAGGCTAAAAAGAGCCCAAGCAGTGTCCTTTCAGAAGCCTACACCTAACAAACTATGTATTTTCCTACACACGGTAAAGGAAAGATCTCATCCTTTACATAAGAACTTCCATCGAAGAGGCATTTAGTTAGATGGGAATTTCTTCACCCCTGCTGAGAAGCAACCTTATCTGGGTGGTAACAGAGCTGTCATTTAACCGTGAAGGTGATGAAAAGAAGCACACATCTGAGAAATCAAACACGTGGAAGGTAGTGAGTTCAAACCTGGCCAGAGTAACAGTGCCGTAGACCTTTCCTGAGGAAGGAAACACAGGACTTCTAATAAACACCCTCCATTAGGAACCTCAGTGTTCAGCTCATCTGAAAGGGAGCAACTCCACCGCTTCCAAACTAAGCCACTCGAATGAATCAGCTCTCTTGTGGGTTTTGTTGCATGCAGGGGGGTCCTTGATCCAAATGCTGGTCACRACTTTTGTGCTTCGCATATGAGTGCTGCTAGAGCTGCAGTCCTAAACTAAAGGCTCCTCAGCTTTTTCTCTTTACTCATTTTGGTTTTAAAGCAACTCAAACTGGCCAAAAGGGAACAAAGAAAGAATATAGCCTCTCTTGCTGATAAGTTAACTTTTTCTCTATGGACCTATATTAATTGCTTCTTTCATTAATGGTGTGAGCAGGTAGATTTCATTTTTGAACAAAATCACAGTTAGTAGCTGTTAGTAACACCTGAGCCTCCCTCTCTGGGCAAAGTACCCCTTTAGAAATCCCTTTGTCTGCAGTAGCTAAAGCCCTTTACACATGTCAATCATTTTCCTCTGAGGAAAAATTAAAATCTACCCTGACACTGTTGCTGAGATGGCTGCAGCAGGAACAGCATGTAGGGGCTTCCTGGCTTGATGCTGGAGGCATTTGTGGGATTTGGGACACAGTTTGACATCTAGTGGTAACGTGTGGTATAATCCCAGAGCTCACACTAGAAATTGCAAGGGTCACAGTCCCGGATCAGACAAGCTGAGAAAGGATCCCTCCATCAGCCAAGGACACACTTGTATGCTGCATGTACAGCCACATGACTTGGTATTATGCATCTTCTATCCTGCACTGACATTTAATTAAGGGAGAAAAACAGCTAAGAGGTAGGCCTGGGTCATATTTCATCCAGAAAGGCAACATCTTTTAAGATCTGTGTTTTGATCTCTTTGCTTATGATCTCTTGGATCATTATGCATGCTTTTACCTTGCTAATGAAGCAATAGCAGGAGGGTCTTAACCCAAGTAAAGCAACAGAAGATGTCCAAATAGTTAATTTTGAAGTCTGCTAGGAAGMTGAGGTTAAAGAAATTTGGGATATTTCAGCTTCAGATTTGATTGGTGCCGTTTATGATTGCAACCAGGAGAGTCTTGTGGAGCTGATCTGCTGCTAGGAACTGAATAATGAATGCACAGATAGAGCTGTCTTTATTAAAAGAAAATGTAGGGAAGAGTAAAATGATTCAGGTGGCGTGAGCTGCAGCCCAACCTAACACTTCTGGAGGGTTAGAAAAAGATTGAAATCTTCCTTATTTTTGTACTTCTCCACATTTCCTACAATCAGAATGGGAAAGTATCATTAGCCCTTCAGAAACATTATTTTAGCCCAACCTACACTCAAAATCTCATAGGGAAATCACATGCTCTCAAAAAGTTTGGCCGGTTTCTAACTCTAAGAAACTCAGCTTGGACTGCAAGGGTGAGCAGCTCCTCTGAACTTGCAAGATCTGCTTCTTACCACTAAAATCAACCTGTGCAGATAGACAGTGGTCAGGCAGTTGCCCTATCTGCCTGGAAACATTAGATTAAGTATGTATACAGGGATTAGTAACATTTTATCAGGGATGAATTTAGCCCACTGTGTACAGCTGCCAAAAGGAAAAGAATAAATGTTAATTTGAAATTAAGAGGTTTGGAGCATTTAAGGCAATTGTTTTCTTTCTGTTTATTTTTAGAGAGAGAAAATAAAAATAATGCTTAAATCAGAATAGCGATTATGAGTTAGAGCTCATGAAATCAGATACCCTGTCCTCCAGATTTAGAAGAGTAGAGACACTCCATTCCTTCTCCCTCTCTGGGAAGTAAACCCATTTTCTGTGTGCATTAAGGCAGGGGGTAGTGCTCCATACTATCATTACATGAACCCTATGTGCTACAGTGCAAACCACTCTTGAAGTCCACTCTCTGGTGCAGTAAAATGATGTTTGCTCCCTGGGGAGCAATTTCTCAGCCTCTGGAGTGTGTTGAAGGGTGCAGTTTTAACTCCCCCCAGGATGTAGCTCAGCTGGTCACCTGAAAATTGCCTTCTCAGCCTTTTCTTGGCAGAAACAAACCCAAGATTTGTGTGTCCAACAGATAAATATGGGGATGTTCAGCTGAAAAGACCAAAAGATTTGGCCGGCTTTATCGGCCTGCCTGCTTAGAAGTATTCTTCTGTTTACTAAGTCAGGCAAAGGGCTTGGCTGGCTGAATAGGCAGGATGGGTTGGTTTCCCCCGGCAGGTGGATGGGAACCAGGCTTCTCCTCTGAGTAAGTCTCCAGGTTGCAGAAGTCTCCAGGTGCAAGAGGTGGAAAGGAGTAAGAAGCATCAGTAGGCTGGTTTGTGGTAAGGGAAATCTCCTATTGACCCTGTTCTTGCTCTGTCCCATGGCCCATTCACACACCATAAACAGCCACAAGGTCTGAGTGTATCTCAATCAAGGCTTCAGACTCTGTTCACAGCCCTGTTACACATTCCACAGCTGCTTGCTTCCTCAAACAAATGAGCTGGTATGGTTTCCCTAATGAGATCCTTAATTCTGAGGAGAGATACAGAGCATCCCCTCCCAGCTTGGAGCAGAGAAAATCTGCACAAGCAATTCCCTAAAAGCTTTGCATTTCACTCTCTTCTCTCTGTCACCAGGTTTGCATCAGAGTTGTTTTGTTTTGTTTTGTTTTGTTTTAACCTAGCTGCAGTCAAGTGCTCTTCAGGGCAGGAACTATGTCTGTCTATCTGCCAGGAGGGTGCCACAAACATTTTAGGCACAAAGACAAGCAACATAGTAGTGTGCCTCTAGAAACCAGGCACTACTACAGAAAGAGGAGAAAATCCAGCAGTAACAGGAGATCCAGGGCAAAAGAATCAGCATCCTGGCCATTGGCAGCTCTAGCATTTTCTAGCTGGTGGGCATCTTGAAAGAAAATTTTATAGTAGGTATGCGTATGCATGTATGATGTGATAGAGGTTTAAAGGAAGAATATCAGACAAGAACAGTGAAAGGTTATTCATAATCAAGATATTACTATCAAGGTGAGAGTATATAGGGTTCTTTTGGGGAGTGGGGGTGAAAAACAGAAAAAATGGTCATTACTTCTTAAAAGACCTTGTAGCCTTCTCGTACTTGTCCTGTCTTTGCAATCAGCCTGTGTTGCTTCATGTCCATCTCTGAGCCTGGGGACAGCCAGTGAAATCCCCACTGAGGACTACTGCACAGGAGCACAAATGCAGAAGAACTCTAAAATGTTTAAGCATTATTTAGAAAGTGTATAAATCTATGGAAACTCATTATGAGCACTCGTAACAAGTTTCCATGGATATATTTTTTTAAATAATACTTGAATATTTTGGAGAGTGGCAACTCAGATGAACCCAAAAAGACCTGTGTAGAAGAAAGTTGTAAAGGTTAGTCCTTTACAAGGTAACGGCCATGTCTTCTGTCTTCCAACATATAACAACAAAATGTTCTTGTCTTGTTAGTAGTATCTTGATAATGATAACCAGTGCTGTTCTTACTTTGTACAATACTGTTTCCTTAAACACCTGTTGCATTGTGCTGCAACTATACATCGCTGTTAAAACAAAATGACAAGGAAAGTTTTAGTGAAATTTATAAAATACTGGTGGGGCTGGATGCTGCTGTCCCCAAGGTAAGAACTGCCCCAGTCTTGGCCTTCAAAACAGGAGGAAGAAATAGGATTTTCATCCCTGCTTATAGAAGTTCTCCCTTCCCCTTTCTCCTCCCATCATGTCTCCTCTAACAGCCAGATCCTACAGTCTTCTCCAGCTGGGAAGGTGAAATCCTGAACAATCAATCAGGTGGGTGCTGGCTTCTGCTGTGCAGAGAGGGGATCCAGGTCCTGGTGTTTTACACTGCAATTCTCTCAGCCTTAGGGGCGTGCTGTATTGGCTGCACAATATCAGCTCGCTATGCTCTTGTTCCCCAGCTGACCTCTTACATCCTAAAAAGCACAATAAAACAAACACCAGTTTATTTGCTATGGAGAAACGGCTGAAGGAAGCCATGTATTGCAGTGTATCAGCAGCTCTGATGCCTTTTGCAGGGACAACAGAGCAGGGGCTTTTGCAATCCATATTTATCACTAATGCCCCTTCAGCTTATAGATGTGCTGGCTTCCTTTTACTACCTCAGGCTCCCCAAGACCACACAGACAGTGCAAAGCACAGAACCGGGATGGCCGTGTATGCAGCAGCCAGTGACCACTACCTGTTGTGCTTCCAGCATCCCCCCTGCAATCCCAGAAGAGCCCCAGCATCACCGCAATTTAAACATGAACCAAACAGCCCGGTGAAGCCTGCCCACGTGTTTCTGGACAACAGTTTCCTTCATAACCCAGACCTTGGACACTTACTCTCTGCAGCAGTCCAGCTCACGGGCAGAACCCACACTGAGGTACTGGAGGAGCAGAGCTTTCCGTGACCTCTGACAGGTGCTCTCATTACGCAATGCCTTTGCAGAGGAAGTGCTGTTATTGCACTGGCCGGGGCCTGTGCCCGCCATGCGCCCAGCAGTCGTTCCCCTGAGGTCCCGTCTCGCCTCATCTTTAAAGAACTAAACTGCAGCAGCTCCAGGGCTGGGGCTTGAAATGTTTTTCCCGACAGATTTTCAAAGGAGCTGTCAGGGGAGGATTCTTCTCCCCCAGCTGTGCGATGCCTACGTCAGAGCTTGTCATCTACAATATCTCTTTTTATGATCAACCGAAAGGAACAGGCACTTGAAGGGCATGGTTCATTTCTTTTTGCTGACTATAAAGGGAGTCCATGATGATGAGCCTAGCTGCAAACGTCTGCATTCAATCAAGCTGAGGGAGATGAATTCCATCGTGGTGCCCAAAATTTTTGGAGACTCTAAACATTTAACCCCATTGCTTAACATTCAGAAATTATTCCACATTTTTTATGTTGGATCCATTTCTCTCTTTTTCTGGCAAGCTCAGTATCTCCCTTCTTGCACGCTTTAAAAAAAACCAACATCATCTTGGCATCATCTCAGACTAAAACGGTGGATGCTAGTTAATTGTCTAACAAAACTGATTGATTAATTTTTTATCTATCTATTTATAAAACTCTTTTAACACTATGAAGTGCTATAGAAATGCCATGTTGTTTTCAATAATTAATGCAGTAACATCTGGTGGGCACAAAGATGGATCACCGTCCCACAAATTAAGGTACACTGTGTTAACTTGAACACTATTTTTAGGTGAGTGCAGCTCATTACAAGCCTTCGCATAGCAGTTTTGCTGAAAGAATGGTCCTTGTCTCTGACAGCTTTTATTGTTGTTCTTGCTGCGGCTAAAATAAAGTAGTAGCCCAACACTTTGTTTTCATGAGGATTATCATAGATATTCTTTCCGCTCGTGGCATTCTGCTCAGTTTCTGGAGCCACCCCAGCAACTGGGATACCTGGTCCCCTGCCAATGCTCCATCGAGCATCTGTCCTGTGTGCCTCTCCAGTACCCTCCCCAAGAGGTAACTTCTGTGAGAGAGAGTGTGTGTGAGTGTGATGGTAATGAGAGGCATGTGGCTTCATTTGATAAGTCCAGAGAAATGTGTTGTGCATTTGGGTTCCAACCGATCCCTCCTTTTCAAGGCTGCAGGAAGTAAATCAGTCATGTTTTAAATGATCCCACGCTCCAGCTGCTGCAGATTTGGAAATTGTTAATGAATGCTGCTCACAGCGTTATCTGCTTGTGGCCATATGGCTCTGTAGGGAGAAACTTCCATCCTGAAGTATTCTGCACACCTTTCCGCTGTACTTGCAGCACCACTGGAAGGCAACCATCACTGGGCTGGAGGGTGACAAACAAATTGTGTTCAGTAGCCAGTGCATTGCAGCTAGGCATGAGGGAGAATTTTTTTTTTTTTTTTACACAGGCTACCAGGGCAATTTTTTTGTTTTCTGTGCCAGTGTAGAGCAGACTTCAAAGGCCTTGACTCCTAATGATGTGTGGACAGCATTTTGCTTGGCATACTAATGCGTGAAATGAATTCTTTCTGATCGCATATTCTGACTTGGAAACTCTCTGATTCCCTTCTCAAGGCTCAGCAACCTTTGGAACAAATGTCCTTTCCTTCTCCCTGTATTCAAGTGCCAAAATCCTATCCCCTGTGTGTGGCTAGTGTGAGGCTTTATCATACTGCTTGTAGACAAATAAAAAAATATGGGTTAAAAGGGACCTCATTCATTTTATCCATCTCCTGCCCAAAAGAGAATTACCTATATCTGGGCCATTCCTGGCAGATATTTATCTAAGTTTACCTTGATGGAAACTCACCCATCCCAGACAATCTACTTCAGTGCGTCTCTAGCCTCACCGTTAAAACTTGAATGTCCAGCTTGAATTCCTCTTGCTGCAGTTCACTATGTGTCCCTTCCCCAGCACAGATATGAAAAAAGGATTATTGCCATCCTTTTTGCAGTGGTTTTTTATGTGTTGAAGACTGTGCATCACATCCTCCTCCTCAGCCAATGTCATCTTCTCTAGATGAAGCTAGCCCAGTACCTTCTGTCTTTTCTCACAGATCTTGTTTTCTCGACTGTTGACCTTTGTTGGCACCCTCCTCCTAGACTCTGCCCAGTTGATCCACAAACGTTTTGAAGTGTGATGCCAATTGTCGAGCTGAGTTCGTACCAATACTAGTGCTGAAGGATTGCTTCCCAAGTCTCAACAGGAGTCTAGCCATGCTTCTTAGTAYGGTCTTACACATTTTCACAACAGTGTGACATTGATGATTCACAGTCTTATTTTGAACTGGTGGAAACCCTTCCCACCCACCCTTTTCTCAAGTCCCTCTATAACAGGTCTGTTACATAGATGGCAACAAACAGTTGCTTTTCAGTATCTAAAGGACGTGCTTCTCTTTGAATGTTGTTGACTTTCCCCCGGGAGAGATGAAAAATCCCCTGTAGCTCCCAGATATACCTTAGAAGAGCAATCTCTAATATTCTTAAAATGATTACACCAATTTGCATAGCTGTTCAAAAATAGGCTTCTCCATGTGAGGTCCTTTTAACCCCTATATGAAGCTTTCACCCTGTTTTGGCTGACACCAGCTGGGTCTTGACCCTCCCTGGCAGCAGAATGGAGCTCCCTCCAGCAATGGGCAGGTCAGGAAGGGCTTGGCTTGAGCTGCGGCACCCCATGAGTATGAAAGAGAGTTTTGTCGCCTGTCCTGCTGGAAGGGAGGACTCGGCATAATTTAGAGGGAGAACACTTATGAGAGCCCTTTGTTAGAAAACCAGTGGCACAGTTAGCGTATTATCTTCTCTCGTTGCTTCATCGTGCAATGGAGAGCTGCAACGGTCCCTTTAACATTTCACTGCAGCTTCAAGGAAAGGCCCCTTTGAGTGTTGTTCCAAGGGCTTCAGAGCAGGCCAACAAAAACAGGCAGGGATGATTAAACTACAGACCAGCCGAGGTGAGCATGACACAACTGCTGATGTTCAGGTCAGCCAGTGCTAGTCTTCCATCCGGAGGATTTTCCCTTTGACAGAGGAGGGTCCTGCCTCCGGTCACTCAGCTTGCTAGGCTGAAACAGGGAGACAGTGCTGAGAGAGGGACTCCTCAGTGGCCCAGGGGAGGCAGATAACATCCAAAGGGGCTGCTCCACCACACATGGCTGTTAGCGTGCATACGTGGCTGGAGGTGAACGCTCAGGGGAAGGTCCGTAGCAAACGCTGGCTTGATGGCTGCGTGAGGATGACATGGCAATGCTCTGCACAAAGCCATAGGTGGGTTACTCCTCATCTCCACAGTATCATGACACCACGAAGAGCTTCCTACCTGCCTGTGGCCCCCTTCCCCTCCTCCTGTTGCTCAGCCAAGTTCTTTGTCCTCCGTGCTCCCCGCTCAGCGGAGAAGAAAACAGACCTGCAGCAAGGCTGAGGACAACACAGAATTGTCAGCCTCCACTGCTGGTGTCAGGGTCAGGCCAGCTGGCAGACAAGGAATCATCTGAACTCAACTCTTTGGCAAGCTAAATGAGCGGTGCTGGGATCAATCACACACAGGCCTGTAGATATTCATCATGGGCTAGATGCACTGTTCGCAGAGGATGGTGCTTCACATGAGGGGCATCCCTGTCTCAGCCTCTGTAGTTAAAGAGCTGGAGTTGGGGAGAAGACCTGAACTGTATGGAGAGACTTCCAGGAAAGTTAATGCCCTACTATGTTTCAAAAAAACCTTTTTTTATCAACAGAAAATCTCTAACTTTTTTAAAATGAAGCTAGTTGCGGATCTAATTCAAATGCTCTCTGCTTGACTTGAAAGTGATTTCAGCAACACTTTGATGTATACCCAAAAGCCACTGGGAATAGCACCGACTGCTCAAACAGGCCAAAGCCAAGAAAGGAAAGGATCCCTACACTAAAAAAAAAAAAAAAGCATCCTGGTTCCTAGGCCTCCACCAGATCCACCCCGCACCCAGGCAAATTCGCAGGCTTTTGGGAATGCTTCTGTTCAAAAACAACAATACCCTCTGGAAGGTCGTGTGCTGTTGGGAATGTTTCCCTTCTCTTTCTAGATCACTCTATCCAGCCTTCTAATTACAGCTGGCTAGATTATTTTTACAAATAAATTATCCGACTAATTCAACCCTTTATCCAGCTCATGAATCATTAGCAAACAGACTTTGCTTTTTGTTGCTCTTGGTAATTATTTCATGAATGGTTCATGCAAATAAACTTCAGTCTGTGGGAGGTGTCTGCAGCTTGCTCCCCTCTCCTGTTCAGGCCGTGTAAGTGGCTCCCTCGCTGATGTGCTGTGCTTTACCACTCTTGAACTGCATGTCAGAATGCTTTTAATTACAAGATTTCTCCTTCCTCATGCAGAAAATACCCCTGCCACAGCTGTGTCCCAAACATTACATGCCAGGCAGAACCCCATTCACACCGGTCCTCATGAATAAGAAACAAAAGAGACTGGGGGAGGAGTGGAGATGAGCAGCTGTGCAGAATCTGAATAAATATTCACTGATTCCCTATTCAGCAGCATCTGCTGTCTAAGTGTCCTCCTCATGTGCAAATAACACATGAAGAGTGTGCAGGGAGCGCTAGGAGACAGTGGTATGCCACGTTTTTCTAGGGACTGGCCCACAGAAATTACCAAGTCCTAATAATGTTTCCAGAGAGAAATAAAGATCTTTCTGATTATTATAATCCCTGTTGCTGCCTCATCTTCACGCCTTACATTCTAGGGAAAACATTCTGTTGGGATAGGGCTCCACCAGCCCCATCTCCCTGGGGCATGCAGCTTGGCATATCCAAAGGAGCCAGAGGAATAGCAGAAGTTTTCATGCTAGAGCAGCTCTGTTCATCATCTATCATAGTATCCTCTCCTGGAAGATGATCAGACAGATGTGTAGCTGATGACACATCTCATGTTTTCATGTATACTTTAGAAAGAAATACCTTCCTGATGGTGATCCACTTAGACCTTGACACATGACAATTGGCAGCCATGGTTGTTTTCACCTACTAGGTAGCCCTGCAAATTCTGTTCTTTTGCACAGCCTCTTCCTCTTCCCCTGCCCTTGATTTCTCCCTAATATACCTTGCTCTTCTGTGTTGAATCCACAGCTGTTCTGCTGAGTGATGTGTATCCTTTGTATCTGTGTATTACTGCTTGTAGCCCAACGCAAAAAGCAAATGCTTTCTGCCCTTTACAAAAAAAAACACAAAAAATTTGGAATAATCAATTCACACTTAACCCTAAGGCAATTGTTCACAAGATGCTATGAGCCAGCTCCCTGTGATTCTGTGTTCACATTCTCTGTTTAATGGTGCTCCCCCTTATTTACAACCTTTTATCTGCCATGCCTTGAAGTCACTAACAGACCTTAACTGCCCTGGCAGGCTTACCTGGGCCCTCCATCCATGCACCCTCTGCCCATTAGCCCAGACCTGAGCTTAACTAAAGCTCCTGGGCTATGTTGCCCGTGTACCTGTGCTCAGCTCTGTCCTGGCTTAATTAATTGTATTTCCGGAGCGATGCTGGATCCACCTTGTAGAAAGCCTTGTCTTGTTCCCTGGAGGGACCCTGGACTTGACTCATCACCTTGCCTTGCCTGGGGCTGTCAGTGGACCCTGTCTCTATCAGCACCCTGCCTGGTGCTGTGGGACTGTGCCTGGTGGGTGAGGGTACCACCTGTGCTGCGATCACCCTTGTCTACCCGCTCATCCTCCCTTATATTATCCTCCTGGTTGCTTCATGCCATGAACAGCATCCTCCAAGGGGTTGTCATTTACTCTCAGTGTTGCACCAGGATTTCACAGAGCTGAAAAGATACAGAAACCTGCATATGCACCAAAATGTGTAAAGCCTCTGACTTCAAAATAATATGACTACCTCAAATCTCTTCCACTCAAAAGTAACCATAAGTGGCTACCATCTAATAATGGCTGTCTCTTGTGGATGATCCTGTCCTGCTACTCTTGAGGAACTGTGCAGGTCACAAAACTGTCACCACAGTTGTCCCCCTTACACCCAGTCTCATCAGAAGGGATGAAAAGTTGCTGGAGCCCGTCCTACATTTGGAATCATCTCTCCTGTGGAAGATGGGGGATTTCAGTCTCATCAGTTGTCAGGCTGGCATCTTTCAGCAACAATAAACTCGACAAAGAGAGTGAAAGGCACTATTATAGACAATTAACCTGATTTCAGAGTATATATAGCCCCTATATGCATTGGAGCCATTCACAGAGAGATTCCTGCCGTGGTATAAGGATTTCTATTGCACAGTAGCCCTAAGCTGGAGGTGGGAGAGTGTCTTGTGGAAGCAGTGTAGGAGCTTGCTGTGCCAAGTTCGTCAATCCATAAAAACTTATCACAGGCAGCTATCTGTTTTAAGAGGCTATTTGGCTCTTTTTGCTTCCAGAGGGTTTCTGGAATTTAGCAATTTATTTTTGTGGTTAGAGTGAGCTGCTAATATGTTCATCAAAGGCTTGCTTTTCTTTTTTTTTCTGGACAAAAACTGAGTTTTCAAAGGGACAGATGCTCATGAGAAATGTTTGTTCCCTTAGAGATTTTAATTCTTCAGAATAAAAAAAGCACTTGATTCTTCTCCAATTTTTTGTTTGTTTAGGCTGAGGAAGGGGTATTCAAACAAACATTTTTCTGTTAGAACTGAAATAAGATGAAATTGCTTGATATGACTGAAGAAAGATTGTCCACCTGAAATGAAACAACTAAATTATCATTTAGTGTTCATTCCTAAATGAAACAAAGTTGGGGGTGGGGGAAACTTTGGAAAAAAATGAAAGCTGTATATTTGTGGGGGGACGTCATGTGTGGAAAACAGCCACCATATTTTGCTAGTCCTAATGAAAGGTAAGTGTGTTTGGGTAAAGTGATGGGAGTTTATAGTTACTGTTCATCAATTTTAGTCCGACCTCTGGCTGTGCATTTCACAGCCACAGACTCCCTGTTGATATTCTTTTTCTAGACCTTTGGCTTCATTGGATGCAGAATGCTTTCATAGTGTACATTGCAAGGAGTGAAACTAATAGCAAGATTGCAGTCAGCTAAGAAAGCATGCCAGACTGTGAGGATGTTCTGGCATCAGAGCACTGATTTGGGACCTAGGCAACAGGATCTGTCAGATAGCTCTTACTGAGTTGTAGGTGCTTAGATAATGCAGATTACTCTTGTTCCAAAAAAAAAAAAAAAGATCATAGGGWAATTTAATTTAGGTTGAAAGGGACCTCAGGAGGTCATCTGGTCCAATCCCCTGCTCAAAGCAGGGTCAACTATGAGATCAGACCAAGTTGCTCAGGGCTTTGTCCAGTCTGATCTTGAAAACGTCCAAGGATGGAGACTGCACTTGACCCATCAAACTAATGGTTAATGACCTGAACCATATCATCCATTTTATGGATCTGTTTATCTACTCATCTTCCCACCACAGCAATATATCTGATCATAGCAGCAGAATGTGACGCTAAAAGAACTGTTCAGAGAGGAACTGTCTCTAGCAGATAACTACCCTGCTGACTGACCACCGCTTCCCTGCTGTCTCACTGCAAGATTTGCATGTGTTCACTGTTAAATGTTCAGATTCTTTGGTGATAAACATGAGCAAGATCAAATAACAGACAGAGCAGCTCTCCATGTCACTTTAAAATGCATCATGTCTAGCAAACTCTCTAAGATGCTGTTTAATCCACAGGTATTTGCATGGAGTCCTAACCTTCTTAGACATTACTTTTTTAGATCCATGTCTCTTAATCACCTGTGCTGCTTGCTGATAGGTAGGCTGACATCAAATACGTGCTGTGTAAAATTCAGAGGCACGACTCTTCTTAATCCCCAAGATACATTCAATGTTAAAGATTCATATTTCATACTTGCAAGTCCATTATAATAGCTCAATGCTTGTTATAAGCACCAGGGGAAGATCTTTGTGTATAGGAGACCTGTCTAACACATGTGGTGTCACAAGTGAATCGTAAAGTTCTGCAAATTCCTAATGTTCATTTCTGTAGTCATGGCTGTAATGGAGCCTGGGGTTACTCTCCAGGACTGGATTGGTTCTCCATCAATACCAATAACTTAGGTGGCTTTCCATAGACAAAAAAAGTAAATTAGGTGTGTCATTATTCACACAGCTGCCTATTTTTATTAGGACTAACTCCTGAATCAATTCGTGGACCATGCAGCATGGCTGTACACTGAGAAACTGTAGTATTGGACATTGGAGAGGACAATAGATAGAAAGGTGGATGCAAAGTCATCTTACTGCCTGTTTCATTACACACTCTGTGAGACTGGACTCCTGGTCGGTGAGGGTGATCCTTGTTCTCTAGAAGATGCTCRGTGATAATGACAACAGTTACATTTTTCATTTATTTCTTGTCAATTGGCTCTAGCAGAGAGCTTCAGCACATAGCCATATACTCTTTTATCTACACTGGCATATGCCAAGATAGATAGAGTCTAAGTGCCTGTATGTCTAGAAGCTTCATCCTTAAGTCCTTACAGGAGCAGAAAAATCTCAGAGTCAGCAGGAAGGCTGCCAGCACTCAGTTCAAAGCTGCCTATGAGGGTGTCTGCACTGCTGCTTTAGGGACACAAGGAGCCTGCTCCCCCTACTCTTAAAGTCCAACTGCACCTTTTAGGGATCCAGAAGATGGCAAAGAGCATGCCAAGAGGTGGCCAGAAGGAAGCAGTGACTCTTGACTTCCTAAAAGTTCTTGATTCTTATTTTCCACAGGATACCGGGGGGGTNGGGGGTGGGGGGTGTCTCCCTCCCTTAAAATGATTTTTTAGGGCATAACAATCTTTTAGTCTGCTAATGTGTTTCGTTCCAAGGGCTGGTATATTCATAGGGGTGATTCTTACACAGACAGAATTTTCAAAACAAAGTCCCTGAAGAAAAAGAGGTTTCTAATACCTAATATGAATGCCTCCGTACATATTCTGGGCCTGATTTCAGGAATTCAGTTTTGGTTTGGGGTTTTTTTTGCCATCATATTTATAAGACATTATATTATGGATGACCCATATATTTTATATGAAAAAAGAATCCTTTGTTAAAACACTTACAGATGCCTAATGCTAAAATCCACCTACAGAAATGGTTACTGATAAAGAAAAGTCCTTTAACATATCTCAACCCAATAAAAGATATTCCCATTTTCAGCTGAGTCCCACCTCTATAAATAAGAGACAGGTACTTTGAGAATGTGCAGTAACATAATAAATGCCAACTTTCTTGAAAGTCGCACTGAAAGTCAAAAGTTCACCTCTCTGAAAAGCCAAGATGGATGTGCACTTTCTGCAGCACAGAGGGTGTCAGATGTATTACTTTTCCAGGGGAAAGGAAGAGATTGTACTTGAGATTTTCCATTTTAGTGCATTCGAGAGACATTTTTTATCCATTTACTCTTCTAGCATCAGTAGCAAGAAAGTGTGTGTGAAAGAGATTACTGAAAATATAAAGCCATTCAATAAATCAATAGTGTGTTTTCACTTGGAATATTGTGTTCAGTCCTAGTCACCAGCCATCAAGCGGCTGCAGTAGAAATGGAAGAAGTTCAGAGACCGATGACATGAATGATTATCTGCTTGGGAGGCTGCTGTTGAAGAAAGATTGAGAAGGATGCGATCCTTTAGTTTAAAGAAGAGACAAATAAGATAGTTAGGTTAGGGGAATATAAAACAGTAAATGGAACAGGAAAAGTAGAGCTAGCATTTCCTGGGACTCTTTCCATTAAGATAAACACTGTGCAAATTCCCAGCCTGGATAATTTTTGCAAGTGGTTTATTGTATATTATTATAATAACTACCGTTTAATGCAGCATAATTTAAAACTGTGTGCTTTATAGACAGACTTAAAGACAAGAAGCACCTACTCAGCATTCAGACTTGCCGTCCTGCAGGACAGTTATCACCACTCCTGGTCAGCACAAGTCACCACAGAATGAAAATTCTGCAATCATCACAAACATAAGTTTCAATAAATATTGCTACCAACAGGTACAGAAGTGCTGTACTCTTCTTCTTTCCTCTGTCTGCCTGTTTTCGACTAACACTGCAATGAAGCACAAGTTTTCAATAACCTGATAATTAGGGACAGCTAATTTAGGTCCTGTAACATTTAGGGATCACTGAGATGATTCCTTTGAATGCATCAGTGTGCAGCAGCTGAACTTTCTCTGCCAGTATGGCAGTCTTTGCCTCTCTTTGTTTAGATGCTTCAAAATCTTTCATAGTCTTTGATCTTATCTTACGTGGGGTCCAAGGGAGAGAGGGGTCAAGCCACATAGCTACTTGGGACTTGACCAGTTTATAAGCAGCATTGTGGTACAGTTGCTTTTGTTAGCAGGGACTAGATTAAGTCAACCTTGGAGAACTCTTGCATTCATATGTTCCTAAATAATTGCACATCTAGCTGCAGAATTTTCCAGCTGTCTAATTAGTAAAGTTTGTCCAATATGAAATCCTGCAGCATTTTGCCCCATTGCAAGCTAAACTTCTGGTCATATTCCTGGTTCTCTCTGCTGCCGGCTGAACATCTGACCCATAGGACAGTTTACTCATCTTAGTTTCCTTAAGTGTTATCTGCTATTTCTTTTATTCACAATGAATAATATCTTATTCCCTCAGCTGTCCTGCTGAAATAAAGAGAGCGACTAGTGATGGAGCAAAGTACAGCTACATGCTGGGGGAAGTGGTGGAATTTGTGAGACCTAGTTGAAAATACAAATTTGTCATATTATCTCAGAGTCTGGTAGAATAAATCCTGACACTTCAGTCCTGAAGGCATGGAGCACATTTGCACAGGGAGGCTTGGGGTGTAAATCATGCTTTGCTCTGAGCTTTAGGCATTATGAACTGTGGTGCCTATGTCCTGAGGTGGCTCCCTGCAAGATCACTCTTTAAGCACCACCGAGGCATGTTGCAATGCAATGCCGTGATTTTTTTGTCTGTAGTCTTTACTGGGACATCAGGACCCCACAACTCTGAGGGCCAGGAAAAGTAACAGCCACCTGACACCATATCCCCATCAGCCCAGGGTTTCACTCCAGAGCCCCCTGCCACCTCCAGGGAGCCCCAAGCTTTTGTGACAAATATGTTTCTCTTCAGCCACAGTACTGCTAAACCTTTTTGCCTGTAGCAGTGCTGACAATCCAGCCATGATTAATACTGCTCAGGTGGAGCTGAGCTCCTCTTCCATTTTATCATGCAGGCAGCAGTATGAAAGGCTGAGGAAACAGCTGATGTGCCCCTTCCTCTGATGTATTCTCTTTCAAATGCTTGACTCAGCTGAGAGGTGACCAAGCATCTCCTGAATGATTTGCATTGGAGCAGGCACCTGAGCTTTTCCTCAGCCCAGAGTGACACAAGTGCTGGTACTTGGTGACTTGATGCTCACAACGCATTGAATGTGACAGGGGAAGAGATGAATCATAGGCAGGCAGAGAAGGTGGTTGCAATTTGGGGCAAAGGAATAAGGTACCTACCCTGACCCATGTTCAATGGCAATGGAAACTATGGCTTGCAGCAAGCTGGACAACAATATCCCACATGCTTTTGCACAGAGACTGTGTTGTGAACATACACTGGAATCAGATTTTAGACTAATTGCCATTTTACACACTGCATTTCCCAGATAAACTGCTCATTGCCCTCTTGGGTGTTTCCTGTTTGTTCGTTCATGCTGTACAAGAGCAAGCTGAGGCATATGAGCAAATAAGATCTCTGTCTGGTGTTGCACTTAGTGATAAAAGTGTCAGAGGCTTGTGGCTGAGAGTCTAAACTAATCATAAGCATGGACCAAGAGCAAGTTTCTGATGAAGGTATGTGTTGTGCTAGAGAGATTTGTTTTTTCTTGCTTTGGTTTGTTCCCTATTAGCCACTGCTGGAGGAACACCAAGCAGTGTAACCAATGAGTCTTTCCCTTACAGAGGAGGTGAGGACACTGGCTGGGCAGATGCCTGTCTTGCTCCAGCAAGAACCAACGTTGGCTCTCTCCCTGCTCCAACAAGCCCTCCAACAAGCCTGCTATGGGTTGGGAAACTACTTGTCAATTGAGTCAACTTCTCTTTCCTGGTGAGCCCAAAGATTTGAAACTGGTGAGTAAGACCTCAAAATCTGTGGGATTGGCTCTTTACAAAAACAAGAAATTTTTCAAGGGATTATACTGAAATTTTAATCTATATTATCACTCACTCTATATGTGCATGACTACCAGCACTGCAAGATCTCCTGTCTCAAATTTATTATTTGGTATTTGATGTCCTCTGCTGCAAAGATTTTACCCCCGTCTATCTGTCCCCTGCTTAGCAAACAGTCCTTGTAACCCAGGCCCCAGGGAGGCTACAGAGGAGACGTCCTGCTATGATGGACAGTTGCTCATCTGCCTTGGAAGCTCCTGCCTGCACGACTTAATACACTACCCTCTGAAAACCCTTGGGAAGATGGAGAGATGTCACTGATTCCCAGTCTATTGCTAAACAACTATGCATGTGACATGGACAGCACCACTGGCCCAATTTCAATGAACCCTGTGATATTTAACTAGAGGGAGAGCAACTCAGGCAAGAAAGACATTTAGCTGGAGCACAGAGGGAAATATTCTGACTTGCCTTATGGCTACTAGCTGAGGGACTCCCTGCCCTCCAGAGCAGTTGCACAGATTCAGCTGCGTCCTGGACTCTTTATCTCATCATCTTTGGACCGAAGTACAAGAGGTACCTTTTCCACTAACTCCCCACATCATCCCTGCAGCTGTAAATATGAGAAGCAAAGACATTTTTGCCTTCCTTTCTTTAGTATGTCTTGGCATTAAATATCATGTCATGAGCTTACTGAAGACAGACAGACTTGACAGGTGCCAAGTTCCAATGCAGTAGTTTTTATGGTTCTTGTTGGCAAAAGAGCAAGACATCTCCAAAGCTAGCCTCAAGCATTGTTATAAAACAAGGATGCTGATACAATCCTGATAGCAGATCACATACTCCACACCCTGAGAGTTGAGCCACAGTGTGCAGGAGTAAAAAACTGACATTGAACTCAGCTCATTGCAAATAAACTGCACTGATGCAGCAGCATATATGGGAAGAAATGCTTCAGCTGCTCATGTTGCAGTGCAAAGAGGCTCTGTAACAAGCAAAAGAAATTAGAAATTCTTATTGATATAATTGGCATTGCTGAAACCTGGTGGGACAATTCGCATGACTAGAATGTTAAAATCCATGGGTTTAATAGGTTTAGGAATAAGTGAGTAGATAAAAGAAGTGGAGGTGGCAGTCTGCATTAAAGACATCATTACTTGATTTAGAGTTATTGATAATCCAGAACCAAAGGATGTTGAATGCATACGGATTAATGTGTTACCTAATAAAACCCAGGAGGCATGCTGGTACAGGCATGTTCCAGACTGCTAAATCAAACCAGAAAATAAGGTTCTTTAAGCACCTGTCTCTTCTTCATACCTACTGCAGAAGGAAAAAATGAAAGCACTGTTTTAAGGAGCTTTGATTGTAAGGATATATGCTGGAGCTGATAGAGTTTAAAGATTTCTAAAATTACAGATGATAATGACTGCGAGATGATTACATTAAATGTGGGCAAACAGAGGGCAGTTGCAAAGAGCTAATTTCTCAACAGTAGAAGAAAAATACAGATGAAATTGATGGGGGAAAAATTAGGCATGAAAGATGAATGAAAATTGGCAGGTCTTACAGAAGAGTTTGTTAGAAAAAAGTACGGCTTTGCAATCAACAAAAGGCATGCTTTGGCTGAGAGCTCATCATCCTTATTCAGCTGCAAAGTCAAAGCAGCAATCAGGAACTGAAAGACATGTCTGATAAATGGGCTATACTGTATCAAGAAATAGATGGCAGTCAATATAAATTAGAAGTCGTGAATATAGAAAATTGATAAAGGAAACTAAAGACACGTTGAAAACAAGTGACTGGTAGAGCTAAGGACAATAAGGAGAAGTTTAAGTGTGTTAGGAACTAAATAAATTCTATCAATCAGTTGCATGGGTCTGTGACTAATGGAGATAATATTTTATTATATATTGGAAAAAGGGAGACTGACTTAAGTACTTCTTCTGGTCTGTATTAAAAAAAAAAAAAAAAAACATAAGAGGATGAAGAAGTACTTTCCAGTCCATTAGTGTCTGAAGATATTAAACATCACCTGCTAAGGTTAGATATTTTAATGTTTCCAGATCTGAATGACTTGCACCCAAGAGTCCTAAAGAGTTTGCTGTGTTACCTATTGATTAGAGACAGTAACCTATGGTAAACAAATCTTGGCATGGAGGGAAGGTCTCAGAAGACTGGGAGAACGCTAATGCTGTGTTAATGTAGCAAAAGATGCAAGCAGCTTGTTCCAAGTAATGGTAGGTCAGATAGCCAGACGTCAGCTACTGACAAAGTAATGAGCAGAAGTATAATTAAAGCCAATCAACATGTTCTTACTGAAAGAGAACATGTCAAACCTGTTGTGATTTTTTTGGATTCACAAGCTTAGCTGATGAAGATAACCACACAGATTTCTGTTCACTTAGTAGCGCATGATATTCTGATTAAAAAATAGACCTGTGATGATTTTACAACATCCATAAAGCACATCATAAATGGATTAAGAATAAACAGCTGGAAGACCTCTAAAAAGAGTTGTCAGAAAGAACAACTCTTCAAATGGGGACGGTGTCTCAGGTCCACAATCAGAACTGGGCCTGATGCCTAATGATCTGGAAGTAAATAAAAAATCGCAGCCAGTAAAGTTTAGAGAGACATAAAGTTTGGCAGAGTAGTAAATATAAGAAAAAAGACAGCCATGGACCCTGAATTGCATTCAATAGCAAGTGGGTGCTTACAGACAAAATGCATTTTGACGTGGTTCAATGCAAAGCTAAGAAGAAAGAGTGCAAGCCATTCCTACCAAAAGWGCCTCTGTACACATTGACTCTGAATAGGATGTAGAGGCTGTGGCAGACAAGTGATGATCATCTTGTACCATCGTGTGATAAAGGGGGCTAATAAGAGCCTTGAATGCAGAAGAAAAAAATGTTTCTTACTTCTGTGGTGTAGAGAGGTTATTTTATGTTTGTATAACAGTATTAGTGAGACTAAGTCTAGACTAATACGTTCAGTTCTGGCGTCCATCCCTTAAAGGACGCTGAAAAATCACAGAGAAAAGAAAATAGCCACTAAAATGTTGAGAGAGCTGGAGAAAGTGCCTTACAATGGGAATCTCAGTGTTTAGTTTGTTTAGCTTATCAAAAAGAAGACTGAGAAGTGACTTGATTGCAACATGCAAGTACCTTCATGGGGAGAAAATGCCAGCTACTAAAGGGGTCTCTAATCTAGCAGAAAAAAACAGAGTAGGAGTCACTGACTGGAAGCTGAAGCTGGACAAATTTGTGCTGGAGGCGAAGCATGAATTTCAACAGGGAGGGTGGTTAACCAGGAAACAGCCACTGGCATAAGATACAGACGTCCCATCCCCTGCTGTCCTTAAATCAAGACTAAATACTCATCTGAAAAAAAGATGCTTTCATCAAACACAAGTTCTTCCTGTCATTACGGTGGCAACGGAATAAGAATGCAAAAGACCTGCGGTGCACAAAAGGTCAGACTGCTTGATCAAACTGTGATTCCTTTTAGCCTGAAACTCGGCAGACCCAGGAATTACATTTGCGTTCACTTGGTCAAATGAGCCGTGCTGTAAAAATCTGATCTCCAAGAAATAAAGAGAGGGTCTGTTCCTGCCGACTACGAACGTGTTATTAGCCTCTACTGACCGTCTGCCGTGGAAGCAGATGGGGAGCTTGGAGAATCACAACTAATACTGTGCTGCTCCTTCGTCTATCGTCCTTTTTGTTGCCTTTAGAGGTTTGGGTAGCAATCCCTAAAAAACAGCAAAACAGGAGCACAAGATCATCTGTGGCATAGCGTTGTGGAGAGCGTTGAGCTCATTTCTCTCATCTGGAAGATTGTCTTTAACCAAAACCCTTTGGTGTTACTCAGTAATATTGTGTTGTGCTGTAGTGTAGCAGGGAAAGAATTTGTACAACGCAGGACCAGCTAAAGGCAGCCGCAGAGCCACGAAAGATCTTTAATTCCCAGGACAAAACAGCACTGCAGTCCAAGATAATACTTCCAAAATGGTTTGGGGCTGTTTTAGTCATCAAGTCAGACTGGCTGCATAGCACAGATCACAGGAGGGTAAGAATTGCCTAGATTTATGGGGGATCTCCACCACTGACAGACCATGTACTMGTGCCCGCTAGCCCGAGGGCACTGCACCTCACCTCCTATTTGAGGTATGAACGTGTGTGTACTGTTTCTCTGCCTGCCAGCCCAGGGGCTGGCTCCTGCAGGTCAAACTGGCTAACTTCTCCCTGCAATCTGAGCATAGGGAAAAGAATGGAAAAAGCCAAAGGGTAAAAAACTCAACTCCATCTTGCAGCTAATTATTAATCATACACGGTTTCCCAGCATTTCCAGAGTAGTTCCTTGGTCCCCGCAGGACTATGCCTTAGCCCTATGAATCAGAAACAAGCTTTTCTCTTTCTCTCTCTTTTGCCACACCTTTTTCCATTCTTTTGCCTCTTTTCCCCTCTCCATCATCATATACCTTCATTCCTTTCTCTGATCCTTCTTTCCCCAGCTTCTACTTTCCAACTTCTGTTCCCTGTATCTCCTTCTCTTCCGTCATCTCTTTTGCTCCATACTGTTTTCTCTCATATTCCCTCTCTCATAGCTCTACAACAGCAGTGCCCTGTGACACAGAAAAAGTGATCTGTTCCTATAAGAATAATACAGCTGCAGCCCCAGCCTGTTTAATGAAAGCCTTGAGTATATGGCACGAACAGCTTGTGAGTCCCTGAGGTAGAGGTAAAATTTGTATTAATATTTGATATCTTATTTAGGATGCTAAATCAGATGCATGAAAGCTCTCAGGAAGAATTGAATGCAGAGTTCTGTTTAAATGATACAGTGCTAAGCCAGGCTGCTGGACCACCCCCTCTTGTCTTCCAGCCAGACCTCTCTGAGCTGCCCTGGTTTTAGATGGAGCACAACCTGCTGTCAATCTGAGAACCAGGGGAATAGTATTTATGAATCCCCTATATTGCTTAGGTTAAAATTCCCTGCAACTGCGCCATTCTCCAACTTTTGTCTTGAGTTATTTCTTTCTCTGGTGGAGTGCCTAACCCCAAATGCTGAGTCAGATCCCTTCCCACATACCTTAGAACAAGCAAAGAAGAGGATTGTGCATTTTTTACTCTCTCTCTCACACACACACATATGCAGAGGGACTTCACCCCCTCTCTGCATCCACATGTATGTGGCAGGGTGGATTAAAAAAAAACCTGTCACTCACTCTCTCAAAATGTATAAAGCCAAAGTGATTTGGCCCCTGTTAAAGATGAAGAGTTCCCAGCTTTCCCCTCAAAGCTTCATCCAATTAACACTTGTACCCTCCCTCATGTTACCCTTGCCTTTCCTGCAGATGATTTGGAGAACCTCAGCTCCAGAGCAACCTCATTCTTCCAGATCTGCTCCTGCAGCTCCTGGCTGAGCTCCCCCTTCCTGAAACCCTGCATCTCGAGGTGGCACTAGCGATAGCCTCTCTCCCTTCCCAAGCCTAAAAAGGGGGGGTAGCTCTGGGCATGTTTTGTTCTCATTGCATTTTTCTGTACTTGGAGGGGTGGGAGGGAAGGTGGATGCATTCTCTATTTGTCTCTTCTACCCCTACCTTGACAAATATCTCCTTCTTTCCTGAGAGAAGATGGATGGTGTGGGAGGGAGTAAGGAACAGGGGGCAGAGGCAGAATCTGTGGCTCGCTGGAGCCCTCATTGCCTTTTCTGCCCCAGGAGGCAGGCAAGATTGGGGAAGATCTGTCCTTCATGCCACAGGCATGGCTTGTGTTCAGGCAGGCATCAATGCTGCAGGACTTGTCAGACAAGAATCATGAAGCTTGGGAAAAAATGATTTCTCTGGCCTGGAGTTTTGGTCTCAGGAAGTCAGAGCTATAAGAAGCTATGATCTTTGCGTACCGCTTCTTGAAGCTAACATTCCCATCTACTCTGCCCCCGAGAAGCCCTAGCACAACGGCTCTTCACTGCRTGTCTACTATCCTTCATTTAGGCAATTTCCAAAAAATCCCTACCTGACTGCGCTCCTTTCTTGAGGATGCAATATCTTGGCATGAGAGCCACCTCACCAAATGGGGCAGCGGGAGAAGGGAGGTTACCTGCCCTGCAAACACCCAGAAGGGCAGTAACAGGAGTAGCAAGAAAAAACACATGCTTTTTTTTTTTTTTTTTTGCCTTCTGGGCTTGGGCAGACTGACAGGCACAATGAAATGTGTGGGTGTCACTTGGCAGGTGTGAATCGTTCAGGCAAGCTACAGTACACATATTTAGTTGTTTTAAACTGTCTTCATACATCAGACCTCGCCGCCCCTTACGCAGATTTATTGCCGCAATCTTTCATTGAAAGGATTAATGTCGTCCAGACGTGGCTGCTTTGGACATTTGCATCAAGGCTGCCAGCCTGGTAGTCGACATTTCCTCCATGGCTGTTTCTTTCCCAAATCATTTAGGAGAAGATCAATGCAGGGAAGGAGAAATTCTGGCACCCTTCAGGTGAAGCAGTGTTCTGTCAGTAAAATGACTCTCTGTGGCCCCKCTCTGCTAATACACAGTGCATTGCCTCGGCTGAGCCGAGAAATCCCACCCAGGGCCTGGGGGCAGGTTTGGAGAGGAGGTATAGCCAGAGGTCTGAGCACGCATCTGGAAAGTCACACGTTCTCTTGTTAAACTCTGAGGCTGACTCACTGCATGACCCTTGCAGGCAAACCACCTCCCTTTGCTGAGCTTGTTTTCCTGTGTGTGAGTTAGGGCTGATGGTAGTGACATAGCTGGGTGCAAGATGGGGGGTCTAAACTTACTTACTACTGTGAGCAAAAAATCATTGTTKATGTTGTGCAATTAGGCGTGTGTTTGTGTGTAGTGTTTGGCAGAGTCCGGTGTTAGATCTGGCTTCATACAATCAGAGGATTTTTTTTTTCCTGAGGAATAGTGATCAGCTTTATCTCAAGAATAAATCAGAATAACTTTCCAGTTCTTCTAATTTCCTCATGGAAGCAACACAAATATTTTCCCACCCCAGAGCTAGCATTTCTTCTCTCTCTCATTCACTGCTGGCTACACAGGAGCCAGTGGGCAATTAGCTTTCTTTTATCAGGCTGCCTGCCAGCACAGTTAACCTACCTACCTCAGCAGAACCATTACACTTTTGAGGAAGCAAAAAACCACTGCCACCACGGACAGACAGCCCTGCCTCCCTCGGTCCATGCAGTGCACACGCACGGTTGCTCCCCATATGCATGGATTATGTCCTCCCCACGATTAACCATTTTTTCCATGGCTTCTTGTTTGTTTTTTTCACCTCAGGGCTGTGAAACTGAGTGGCACCTTGTTACATATGCATCCTTGTCTCTCTGTGTATTTAAGCAAGCCGGAGGATGCTTGCCTCTCACTACAAGCACAGACCTGAAGGCTCTGCAGAACTGTGTTACTGCCAGACAGCCTCTCTACAGTACTGTACCGTGGCTCCCAAGGGCACATTTTCTTCCGGATATAAAATGCACTGTTCTTCATGTCCTTCTCTTGGTTACTGCTCCTAGTCCTATTTTGGTCATATACATTTGTGCTATTAATGGTCTCCTAAAATCAGAGCTTATCAACATTGGCTCTGAGCACAGGGCTTCTTTTATTGCATCAAAGGTGCATTGACATTCTTCCATCTAATTTACTTCTCTTCTTTTTGGCTTTTTTTCAGCAAATTGGTCAGAGGAACATGGTAATAAGCAAAAATTCAAAAACAGAACTCTGATAATAACCTTCCACCCCTAAAATTGTCTTGCTTTTCAGAGCCAGGAATTCAGCACTTCGCCTATGACTCCAACTTTAGAAACTACTTGGTTTTGATTTTCCCAGTGCCCATCAGATACTTTAGGTATTGGCTCTCTGAACCAGCCAGTGAATGTTTAGCAGGGAAGGTAAAGAAGAAGAAGGCTGATAGTCATCCCCACCTTGACTATTTAGTTTTTGAACTAATTTCACTGAGGTTGAACATCGCTTCAATCAGTTCTGTAAGGGATCATGTCCCCTAACTAGGCTGCCATATCCTCTGCTTGGGGCTGTAGCAATAAATCCATGAGATGCTGGAAGGCCGCCTGCAAAGAGTGTAGCCTTTTAGAGGTGGCAAAGCAGGTTTGCATTTGCATCCCTCCCCCAGGGCAATCAGCCATACATACTGGCAAGGTCTAGTGTGCAAATGTATCTGGCTCTGCTTTGCAGATCCAGAAGATAATCTAGGTGAAGCAGAGGGTAACTGGTGCTTCAAAGCAGAAGTTAGCTCTTGGGAAGCGCCGAGTGTGATGAACAGACAGCAAAGGCGGTGATTCTGTTAGCTGCAGACACCAACACCTGTGCTGCTTCCTTTCTTCACCCGAGGTTTGGAGGACTGTTTGTGGGGAGAAGCATGTCTTTTTGATATCATGCATTGCCCTGCATTGGTCTGCCTTTGCCTACGCACGAACACGTTGCCAAACTTGTTAAGGCTGTGAGCTCTTCCCGCTAGCTGTCCCTTTGGCTGCATACCTCCCCTTTCCCCCCATGMCTGTGTGCTTCCACCTACAAAAATTAAAAAAGGGAGGGTCTGGGTTTTTTTCCACTTCTGAAGTACAGTTCAGAGCTTCCTGGGATTTCATTCAGGCCAGAGTAAACCAACTTCAAAGATTCTCCTCAAACTGCTCCATCCCATAATCTTCACATCCCCCTTCCCCGCTCAGCCCAAACAGCTCTTGCCATTTTGCCAGTAGTTTATCTTCAGTTGCAGGTCGTAACAACAAAGCTCTTCCTCATTGCCAGCCTGATTAGTTTTATCAGCCAGCCTGCCCTGCTGCTTTTGTCTGAGATTTTCCCCTACAAGCTTCTCTCTCTTATCTGTAAACTGTGGTGGAAGTGTTTGGGGTTTAGCTTTGGACTGAGGTCCAGGAGGCTTTAGGCTGTCAGCCATTCAATACATCAAATGGAGAAGGTCCTGCTGAATCCTGCGCAACCTCCCACTGGACAAACAAAATGTAGGACAAAAATCACCTGAGCTCCATTCAGCTGTTTATGTTTCTTCTTAGGGCCTGATTCATCCTCTCTACTAATTTGTCCATCCAGTGATGATCAAAAGACATTCAAATAGCTTTTCTTGGGGGAGGAAAGCCTGGAAGTAGTCCTCTACTCCATCGGAGTTTCTCAGCCTACTCAGAAATGTTTAACCAAGTCTTGTAGAGTTCTTTTTGCTGTAGTGCTGTGTAATGGAGCTCCCTCTGGCCATCAGGTCATATTATCACAGATAATCAGAGCGTATCAGTTTCACACAAAGCTCAGCCAGACAAGCAAGACAAGACAGTCTCCAATGCACCATGAACCTCTCACTCAGATCACACATCATTTTGCTTTCAGCAAGACCACCCTGTCACAGCACATAATATATAGTACCCATCTTACAGGGCAGCAGTGACAATCAGGTTGTAGCTGTAAAATGTTTTATTGCTAAGGCCGATTTATTCTTTTTATCCTTATTCTGAATCTGAACATCTCAATATCTATGTTTCGTGTTTGTTTTAGGGTTTTTCCACCATCATGCCTCAGAAAACACTCCCTTCTGCTCAGTAACACCAGACAATAGAGCTTTTCAGACTGCAGCAGGGGAGGAACCAGTGTGCCACAGTACAGATGATCACAAGGTAAGGAAATATGGCCAGGAACCAACAGAGAGTGCAAGAGGTTTCTTGGTCAAAGGAAAGTCACGTGGAGGAACATGGTGAACCCGCATCCAGCTTCCTCTCCGTCTTTCAGACTGCAGTGAGCAAGGAAGGATCATGTGGGATCACAGACATGTGGTGGGATGTTACTTGCAACTGGAGCCATGGTCATGGATGAGTTACAGGTTGTTTAGGAAGGACAGGCAGGGGAGAAGAGGATAGGGAGTTCAGTCCTATGTAAAGGAGCTCCTTGACTGCACAGAACTGCAATGAAATGGTCAGTCTCTGAATCAAGGTCAGCAGAGAAAGCAACATGGGGATGTTGTATTGGGGTTCCATCACAAACCACCTCACCGAGAGGAAGAAGTGAATGAGGCTTTCTAAAAACAGCTAACAGAAGTCTCCTTACTGCAGGCCCTGATCCTTACAGGGGATATCAACCATCCAGACATCTGCTGGGAGGGCAACAGGAAACCCAGGAATTTCCTAGGAAGCTCAAAATGCTACAGGGACAAAGCAATGCTTTTCTTCCTGCTCACAAACAGGGAAAAATGGTGGTGAATGTGGCCACAGAGAGTAGTTTGGACCACAATAATTAAGATCTAGAGGATGGCTGGGAAGGTAAACAGCAGTTCATACTCTGGACTTCCACAGAGCAAACTTCGCCTTTTTTTAGAGACTTTCTAGGCAGAATCACTTGAGAAGCTGCCATGAGGGGTTAAGATACCCAGGAGGGCTGACTGATTCTTAAAGCAAATTATTGAGAGCTTAGGAACAAACAATCTTATTGGGCAGGAAGACTGGGTATTTCAGCATAAGGCCCATTTGTATAAGCAAGAAACTTCTCAATGAATTAAAATGCAAAAGGAGAGCATATAGGCAGTGGAGACAAGGATAGACATCAAAGGAGGAATATAGAACCATTTCTTGGATCCTTGGGGATGAAATAATGAAGACCAAAGCAAACAAGGAACAGAGCRAGAGAGATTGGAAACCTCAGCAAGAAATGTCCAGATGGGATTCATTTTAAAAAGTCAAGGCTAAAATATTGCTAGCACATACTCAGCAAATAGAAGATATGTGAAATGTTTCTGGTAACAGTGTAGGTCCTAGGGAGTGGAAGCACCAACTGAACAGAAGGTTTTAATACAAAAATGTGCTGAAAATGGTCCTTGTTGCTTTGGGCACCTAACAAAGATGGGGAACAATCTGACTCTCGCAAGAGTTTACATCAGCTGTTTACTTGTAGCACTTCTGGCAATTTCTGGAACTGGAGATCAGAGAAAAATGATGAGACCAGTCAGAGGGCTAGAAGGTCAAATTTACGGCAAGTATTACAGAAGTTAAATCTATATCTGTGGGATAATAGATGACCAAAAGCAAACACAGCTATTCATCAATAGCTAAAGGGCAAGGCTGCTAAGGAGGCAGGGAGACAAGCTGGCATAAGTAGGAGCAAAAGAGGATATTTCCAACTTGGTGTCAGGAAAGTTATGTGGCCAAAGTTGCACTGGGTCATGGAAAAGTTTCCTGTGGGCAGAGATGGAAGTGCTCTCTGTTTCATTTCACTTGTATGGTGGCCTCTGTGCTGGGGAACACAGAGTGATCTGTGCCAGCAGTGGGTGGGAGTTTTTAGAGTCAGGACGTGACAGGGGCAAGGAGAAAATGGTGTCAGGTCCTAAGAAGGGAACAGTGTCACTACGTTTGATTGCCCTGAGTTTCTGCCCGCCATATGCTCTTCCACCTTCACCTGAATCAAAACATCCACCAGGGATTGCTGCAAGAGGTCAGGGTTTGGCTCAGAATACAAACCTGATTTCTCATAACCCTTTTTTTTTGGTCTCATTGTAACAGAACTGACTTATCTCTACCTAGAATGACACAGCACAGCAGGAGCTACAAGCATCTACCATGGACCCATTTCCTCTCTCCAGGCAAGAGTGTTAGTCACGTAGCTCAGTTCCTTTGCAGTAAAGTCCCATTCAGTCAGATGAAAGGGACACAAACAGGATTTGGATTAAGAAGGTGTTGGAAAGGAGTTGGGGAATGATGCTGGATGTCTGGGAGAAGTGAATCCTTCCTCACTGTGGGCCATTTGGGGAGTCAAAGTGGGGCCATATAGACATAGACCCCAGGAGCAGACACGTGCACATCTGAGGCGAATTGAGTGCTATGTAGGGTAGGGAGAGGCTGCATCATGGTTCCCCAATCCTGCCCCTTCTCCCCACCACATACTCCCCCTTCCCAAGGGGCTRCCTACTAACTTTTTGCATCCCATCTCCTGGCTCTCCCACACTGGGCCTGCGACTGCAGATTTAACTCTTAACACACGCTTCAGAGAGAAGTGGAAGCTTTGGGTAATTGCAGTCTGGTCAACTGGAAAGCTGCCCTGTCCCTGCAGATGGCCAAAGGCAGGTGATTCCCCCACCTCCCCCAGCCGGCTCACACCTAGCGGTGCCCTGACTGAGCACCGAGCTGCCAAGAGAGGAATCCCTCACTCACCCCTGACAGCTGCCGAGCTGTTAGAGAGAAGAGCACTTGGTAATGGCATGTATGCTTTGCTCTGTCAACAGGAAGATTTGTCCCCCTGCTACCCTCCCCAACCTCACCCTGCAGCTGGATTTCAGCCAGCGGAAACCCTTTAGAAAATGGAAATGGATGCATCTTTCACAGTCATTAGTGTGGATCGTGCTAATGGGGTGTCATGATAAATACTGACAGTTAGCTGAGGGCAGCAGCGTTCGCTGTGAGACTCCAAATGAGAGGGCAGCAGATGCTACAACAAGCTCAAAGTGTGCCTGTGGAGGGGGAGGATGCAGTGGGAAGGCAAAGGCAAGCTGGCGGGCAGGCAGGCTGGTGACGAGATGACAGAGCTTGCTGCTTCAAGGTCACCAGCCTAAGAGCAGTCCTGGGTGCTAGCAATGCTGCAAACAGAGAGCAAGGAGGGCAAGGCCCTGCAATGGATGGGGATTTTGCATCTTAGAAAGGCGAGGTGCTGCTGAAACCTCAGGAGGATCCCATGTTACAACAGATGTTAGCACATGTGGGGAGCCCGGGGAGGGGAGAGCAGGGGGCTGCAGGGCAAGAGGGCAGCATGGGCAGGATCACGTAGGTGCTACTGAGCACCACTAGCAAGGGTAGTTTCAGGGAAGAGATGAGATGCTGATGTTCAGGGGAGAGGATTACTTGACTTGCTTTATCATTTGAGCTCATACGCACATGAAAAAATGAGCTTAGAGCTTTGGTACCTCAGGGAACTGACCAGCATAACTATAGTTAGATAATTATACCATTAAATCTATGCTAATACTACTAAGGCTGGTCATGAATTTTTTAACAAACCAGTGTTTCATTGGAAAATACCAACTGATTTTATCAAAGATGAAACTTTTCTCAGGGACAAGCACATTTCAACTTAAAAAAAAAAAAAAGAGACAATAGGAGTCAGAACACACACTTATTATAGTGAAGTGTTTTCAGGACATTTCTCTCTAAGCAGGATTTCCAGGTAAATGTCCATCCATGAATCAGATAGTCAAGGGACCTCAAATTGTGGATCCTCCACCCATAGCGGACACTGATCAGCAGGCTGCTAAGGAGCTCTTCCTGACCTCTCTGATTTATTTTCCCTGAAAAATCTCAAAAGAATCTGATTTTCATTCTGGTGCAGATCAGAAAACAATTTTTGCATCCTGAAGTTCGGTAAGGCAGGAAAAACTAGTTCATTCTCTGCTCTTAGTATAATTCACCCTCAGGGAAATGCTGTTCTAGAATAAAAGCATTTTCTTACTTTGGAGTAATTACTCTTATTCCAGAATAGATTATGCACATGAGGGAGTTAAAATAACATAGCTAGAGCAATAACTGTTACTCTATTGCCACACTACTCAACTTCCCAGTATATTCAAGTCTTAAAGGATACAAAAGTAAATGTATACCCTCTTTCTTATTGAGAGTATTAGCTCTCCTTAGGTCAATGTTGCATATAGATGCCCTACTGACAAGATTAGTCCTGTCTGACAAAATTAGATCTGCAAAGACAGGTGAAGGATGAACCATGGCTTGTTCAAGGAATTAACATCTACTTTACTTCTTGAGCAGCAGTGGTGTGCAGTATTGGTGTGCACACATGTCCATGTATGGACACACATGCGTGAACACATACATGGAGCCTTTCTACATTCATGCTTATTTCATGTCCCTGGCCTGATCCTTGTCTGATTCTGAGATGGGAAGCGCAGAAATAACAAGGAGGCCTCTCATCACGGATGAGACTGAAACAAGGAGGTGGTATGAGGTGTGTGTGGTGTCAGCACATTACATTACATTACATTTTTCTCCCAATATTTCTCACTGGAAGTAGCTCTGAAGACATCACAATAATGACTATTGGCAGGATTTGTGTGGGCGAGGTGCTGAGAGCCAAACAAGCCCAAAGTCTGAATTGCCGCTTGAGTCTCCCACACAGAGTGGCCTCTTCAGCGCTGAGATGAGGTCAACAGATGGAGGAGGATGGAGAGGAAGGGAATTCCATATCGGTGCTCATGAGCTCATCCCATTTCTTCGCACAGAGAGTATTTCCACCTGTTTCAGGTTGGGTGGGACTGCCTCTTGTTCTTAAAGGCAGCCCATCAGCATGAGCACAACCCGTGCAGAGGATTGTCCAGGGGTCTGAAGCCTTTCTGAGCCCTCTTACGGCATTGTCACATCACATTGTCCCAGCACCACTTTGTGATGCTCCGTTTCAGGCTGGAAAGAGAGTTTCATGTTGCAAAAATTACTTAACTGGCCATGCATTACAAGCACTCAAAAGTGACAGCTTAAAGGTTGAGATGCCTTTAACAAAAAGCCCAGCACAGTGGCCTTTCCATTTGCTAGTGTAGCACAATATAGCAATCACCAAGAGTCCTTAGTACTTCTACAGAACCTTATATTTGCAGCCTGTTGTCCTGTTCAAGTCCTGGTTTTGCCCATGGACACATACTTCTTCACTGCTGATTGACATGGAAACAGCATGTCTTGGCATCCGGCTCTTTTTTTTTTTGCCATTTCACTCAGCACGGCTGTAAGCACCTTGGCCTGAACTGTGCTCAGGAGATTTCCAGAAAGCAAGAGAGGAATGTTAAATGCACTGAATGAGTAATGTCCAAGCTATCTCCCAAGCAGAAACTAGATGTAGCAGACTACATTGGAGTGATGGAGGCTGTTCATGTTGAGGGAGAGATTGCAGGCTTAGAGGAAACCACGTTGCAAAGCAAACTGCACACCATGTACTTCTCTGCCTTGACAAATGCTGCTCTCTCATCAACAGATTCAGACCTCCCATGAGGGAAGGCTCTGCCCAGACTCAGCTGCCCAGCCTCGCAAGGCCAGTGTCAGTAGTTGACATAGTCAGAGGGACCCATACGTACAACAAGACTGGATGAACAAACATCTAAGTGCGTACCAGCAAAGACCAGCATGCATCTTTCTGTGTGTCCATTACCCACAGCAGGAGGCAGATTCTGTTCTAGCAGAGGGTGATCAAAAGCTTCTGAGATCTCTTTGTATGCTTGTGTTGGAGGAGGCATGCAGCTGACTCGGAGAATCCATAGGGATTCATGGCTGCCTCTCATTTAAAGACCAAAAATCACAACTAGAGCTGTTACCCAGATCAGAACACCTCCACATCAAGAGAAATTTCCCATCTGACCTCCAAGCGTAGGTCTTTCATACAGGACTTTACAGCTGCGACCCCACCAAACTGCTGGCATGCTCAGATTCACATCCAAGCACTAACCCAGCCCGGGGGGGAACCAAGCGGAGGAAAGCCCTGCTCAGTCACTAGATGTTGCACAGATGCAGCACTGGATGTTGCAGAAGGCAGCACTGCCCTGGCACTTGCCTCCTACCCCACCTGGATGCATGGACTCTGCCCCCATGTGTCCAGTGCCAGGAAGGGAGCCAGCCTTGGGGGCACRTAAAAACTGACGGTGATTGTGTGTCTCCAGGACAAGCCCATACTGTGTGAGGCAGGTTCCAGCCTGTGCAGGCAGTGCTATTTGACCCTTACGCGGACCATTCATTCCCCTCATACAAAAGACAGTCTTGTTTAATTCGATGTCGATGAAAGACGTGGAGCGGAGAGAAGCTCGGAAACAGAAGCCACTTTCTCATCTAGCCGAGGAGCTGGGTGACAACTGCCCTCTGTTCTCCACCCCCAACCTCCCTCCGCCTCCCAAAGGGAACAGACAAAGGACATGTCATGATCTGCTTTTGGAAAAAGGAGGACTTGACACTGCTGTCAGTAGAGCGGTTGTGGAAAGCAGGGCCCTTCGCATCCTTCTGGATGCGAGATTAATATTGGCTGTTAGGAATGGCAGCGCAGAGAGATCTGCTGTGGTCAGCGCGCGTTGAGTGGCAGTGTCTCCTCGGCGAGATCGGGGTCTGTATGACAGCGCTTTCAAAAGCTACGCCTGCATCAATTCAATGTAATGGCACGGAAAATCTGGCCCATGCTTCCAACAGCTCACTTAAGAAGTAGTTTCTTATAAAAGCAGTTACTTACCTTTATGGAAAAGCCTTATCGAATTTAATAGAGATGAGACTGACAGAATGGCATAGAAATTATTCTTAAAGCTGACATTTTAATAGAGAGTGACTTTTTTTTTTTAAGCCATCCTATAGAAATCAGCCATCAGGATATAACTCTCTGCTCAACATTAAAAGGTGGCTCATAAATCGATTGAAAGCTAAATACATATTTTCCCTCTGCAAAACTTTTCCAGAGGGGTGGGATGCTGAAGGTGCATATGGAGCCCCTGCCCAAACAGCTCAATAGTTCAGGGAGACCAGAAGAGCTGGCTGCCTTCAGGTGATGGCTGCATGTCTTCAAGTTTCTCACCTGCTACTGGGGCTAGGCAAAATTCAATCTGAATTTGTCACCTGAGCTTGGGTTTCTTTAAACTTCTCCATCAGTACAACGCTCCTTCTCACCTCCCCACTCCCATCCTGTTCTCCCCCTGTCATGTGGGAATATTCCCTGCTGCCAGCTTGTGAGACCCAAGCTTGAGACTTTCTTTTGTGCTGCACTTCTTTGGCTGGTGGGCAGGAGTGATTTGGTTTTGTAGGACCTGGAAAAGGCTGTCACTCAGGCTCTCTCTAGCCTTTCAGGGATAGACCCCATCCCTTGGGTGCAAGGAACATGCAGAGGCAGGCAATTGCTTAACCCACGCAGAAGGAGCGTGAAGGCTCTGGCATGCACGCAGCGACCCTTACACACGCAGCATAACTGTAAGCCGACTTCCAGGGGTTTTTTTGCAAGCTTGGAGCCCCTCCGCAGTAACGGTGCCTCACGGGTGACTAGGAAGGAGGCAGAGAGCCCTGGGAGCGCCGAGCTGAAGCCCTGTCGGAGGCTGCGAGCCAAGCCCTCACAGCGGCTCATTGCTGCACCTTTGGAGTTGTGCTGCCGAAAGAGCTGCCTCCCAATTGAAGAATAACAGATGCGTTTACCACACATCAATCTGTCTCTGTCTGGGTCCTTACACGGCCCCCATCATCATCCTATTCAAGATCCTGCAAAGTATTTAAAAATAGCAATAACGCTAACAATCTCTCTTTCTTTCCTCCCCAGCTTGTAGCAGAAATAGCTTGATTAGTGTACAGTTCTGGTGCTTCAAGGGGGAGAGAAATGAAACTGCAGAGCTTGCAGAGCGGCTTTTCAGCTTTCTTCAGGCAGCAATTGCTGGCTGCTTCGCTGAAGCACAGGCTCTTCAAAGGATGGCAGGTTTTAGATCAAGGACTGCCTGTTCTGTCACACATTTTCTGAGGCAGATTTACAATGAGGAGAGAGGCATTGCCGCAGCTTTGGACCTTGGGAGAGACACGCCTGACCCCCCTCCCCACCTCCTGCGATCACTCCTTCACCACATCCAGAAGGCTGGGAAGAAAAGGAGTTTCAGGGGGGTCTGTCCTGGGGACAAAGGGGTGGCTAGGCAGAAGATAGTTCAACAGGCTCTCTGAAAATATGATCAGGCTATTGCCTGACCAGGGGCTTTGCAGGCAAGACCATCGGGGTCTCATTGCGTCCCTCAGACACAAATTTCAGGGGTGACTTTGAGGGAACCTCTTGCCTTCTCCAGGGCTCACCCCCACTCTCAGCAGAAAGGGGGTGCCACATCCTCAGCTCACAGGGAAAGTTTCACTCTCTTTAGCTCATGCTGTGTTTTGAGATTTGTATTTAGAGGCAGTGTGATGACACTCCCTAGCAACGCTTTACGGGCCATGTCAGCTGTGGGCATGACTCTTGACTGACCTTTTCAGTAGGTTTCCCTCCTGCCCCCATATCCTCTCTCTGCCCTCCTCCAGGGCTGCTGGCAGCTCTTCCTCACCTTTTGTTTGTGAAATACACCACGCCAGCCGGGAACTGGCAATGGCTTTGCTTGCTTCTCCCCTGCTTTGAGTGCAATGAAGAGGCAAGTTCTCAGCGCAGCTGCTAACAGATGGGTACCCACAGCACAGCATCACACACCTGCCCACAGCAGAGTACACTGTCAAGGTCCCTGCTGCCCTGTAGCCAAATCCCTTGGCAAAAGGGAGGATGGGGAGCATGAATAACTCACTCCCCCAGTCCTATAGGGTGCCTCAGACACTCATGGTGCCATGCATTGCTCGTAGGAGCAGCAGCAGGAGCGGTGAGCCAGGAGAGCAGGGAGCAGCTGCAGCCACTCAGCCCAGATGGAGTAAGACCTTGGGAGGCTCGCAGCGCTGAGGCACAGCTTACTCCTTTGCAGCACGAGTCAGTGAACATTTTCCACCGCGTTTCCTCTCCTATGACTTACTGCTGCAAGACTCAGGGATGTGGTCTGTGGGTCTGCCTCAAGGCTGACGCAGCATCAGGCCCTGTAGGGCATGGCAGTGAAAAAGCAAGAAAAGCAAACTGCAGGAATAAATTGTGTACAGATTGCAACAGCAACCTACCCTCTCCAGCAGCATCTCTTCCAGGATCTCGAAGCACTTACTGCTTGGGAAGGAGCTTAGGTTTGTGGCGACCTCAGGACAGAGATTTCATGGAGCTTTTCCCATCATGTTGTACTTTCAGTGGAGGAAGTGTGGGCAGAGAGAGGGGCAGATGGCCTAGGAAGGCACAGCGTGCCGGGGGAGAGCTGCCACCCGGAGCACTGGAGTGCGGATTGCCGCATTTGTCTGGGCTGGACACAGCCATGGTGGCGGTGGAAGGAGGAAGGTCTTACCGGTGCAGCAACTCCACTGCCGTGTGGCTGGGAACACAGACCGCCCCAGGCAGTGCTTTCAGGAGGGATAAGGAAGGTTATGGCACACTGGATACCCCACTGTCCCCTCCAATAAATCTACTCTGGCTGCTCTAGCCAAAAGAAATGGCTCTGCACAGACCCACCTTCCCCAGACCTGAGTCTCAGTTCAGAAATGTGCAGCTGGTGCCAGGAGCCAGCTCTGACCAGGTGGGGGGAGCATATTCCTGCAGTGCTGACCCTCAGCCCCTCCGGTCCAACCATGGGATGCACTGCCTAAACTGTGGCTCTGCGTGTAGCAGTGAAACAGTCATGTCAAAGGTTGTGGACCTAAAAAGGGAGAGCCTGGAGCACGAGTAAGTAAAGCCTGAGTGGTTTGGGCTTCCAGAGTTGCCAGCAGTCTTGGATCTGATCTCTTTCTCCTGCCTTCGCGCTCGGGAGAGATGCCCAGGAGTCAAAGGCCTTGTTAACCAACCTTTCCTAGAGAGGTCCCAGGGTTAGGGTGTTCACCCAAGACTTGGGTCCAACTCACTGACCACACAAGATGTCTGTGGCTAATAATCAGTCAGTTATCTCCTCCACATGTCCCTTTCCCAGCCACCGAAGGAGGATAATGGCTCTGCCCTGTCCTGTGGGGATGCTGAGAGACTCAGTGCCTTGCAGGGGAAGGCAATCAATTTCTTTGGTGCGGGTTTGCCTAAAATCAGGGTGCTGCAGAGCTGGAGCACCCCAGCTAGCTAATTCTTGGAGCAGGGTAATGCTTCTGCCAGTAGTGCAGGATTAATTCAGGCTTCTGCTGAGCCATCTGCGGGGAAGCGTCTCGCCATTTCCTGACACCCACACACTGGCTTTCAGCCCTGAGCGCACAGGACTCTTCTGGGCCAACCGTACAACCTGGGGACTTAATGCTTCCAACACTGAGGATGGCTGGGCGGGTGGATGGATGGTTGGATAGATGGCTTCCTCCTAGTGAGGGCAGCCTGGGATGCCAGGGCAGGATAGGGCCAGCCCTCCACACTCTTGGTGGAGAGCGGTGATTCATGCCCCACTCTGGCCAAGGGAGAGGTGCGTGAGGACACAGCCAGTGGGTCTGCACAGCTGTGGGCACAGCAGCGGTAAGCGTGGCAGCAAGTCCTGCCGGGGGCTGAACCCGTCCAGCTCAGAGCGTCCCTTTGGCAAGGGGAGAAGCAGGTGAGCGAAGGCACTGGCATGCACACGCCTGCTGTTTTGCCCGTGTTGGGTTCGCCTCTGTGTGGCACTTTCTGTAAATGTCATTTGCGCTGTAAAATGTCACTTGATGTCTTTCTTTCTGAGGTGTTTTCAGCAACGTCTGCTCCAGAAACATGGCCGAGACCTGCCAGCTAACCCGAGAAGACAGACTTCTTTTGTTCTTCTCCAAGAGCACTTTGCAGCCAAGGATCTCAAAACATTTTGCCCTGCTTAGTGCATCCCGCAGCAGGAGGTTTCTTGCCTGAAGCCAAACTTGATCAACAAGTCCCCACCTGAGCCTGGGACTGCGCTATCTTCTGTGCCTCATGGTTTGCTGAAGGCTGTGGCAACCTATTCAGGAGAAACTGCTGGGATGTGGCAGTCACAACCCTAAGGAGAGTAAGTGGGGGACAGACGTGTGCTGCCCAGCCCTGTGCGAGGAGGAGAAGGCTGGAAAGAAGTCTCCTAGAGCAGGGCTGAGGTGTGACAGCCCTCACTTCTCCTTCTGCCCTCTGCGCATTCAGCCCCCGTTGAGAGGTTGAAGAGTTGCCTCACATACACCCCTTCAAGCAGCATGGTGACTTCATGGCCAGGAGACAGAGCTCATAAGGGAGGCTGGCAGGGGAAAACCGAAGCGGGCCTGTCTTCTGCTCCCACATAATCTGCTCCTAGGCAGAGGCTGCCGGACAAAGTGCTTGCTGTGGCTGCTCATGTGGCCAACGCAAGAAATCACCCAGCGGCCGCTGTGGTGGGAAGTGGTTCCACTAACATTCCTTGCCTACCTCAGAGCTAGAAGGGAAACTGAGGCACACAGCAGTGATGAGGGCATACCAAAGCCCAGAAGCATTGTGGCCTCGGGCCGTGCCCCGTAGGTTGCCGTATCATTAGGCAACCCTTATGATCTGTAGCGGTGCTGGGTGGCTCCTGCTTGGAGCAGCTGGAGCCTCGGTGGGGAGCGAGAAATCAATCCAGCCCCCCAAGACAAAAAATGCCACCCCCTCGCCTTCAGCGGGGAGAGAACGGCCGGGCCCGGGGAAGGGAAACCTCACCCTTCGAGGGAAAGGGCCCCGCGCCCGGCCCCTGCCCGGCCGCCGACCCCGGCCCCGCGTTGGGCGGCGCGGTGCTCCCGGGCGCGGCGCTCCGGGCGGCGGGAGCAGCGCTGCGGCGGTGCCCGGCCCCGCTCGCCTTCCCTCCCCTCCCCGGCTCGTGTCGCCTTCTCGCCGCTCCTTCCCCCCTCGCCGGCTCCGCTCTCGCCCCTTCCCCGCTTAAGGTGGCCCCGCGGGATGCGCGGCGCGCAGGAGCCGGCTGCGGGCGGCCCTCGGCGCTCCCCCCACCCCCGGCACAGGGTGGCCTTAAATCGGCTCCGCGCTGCGCGTAGCCGCATCGCCGGCGCCGTCTGAAGGCGATCGCCGCCATCCCCCGGCAGCGCCGACGGGCCGGTCCCGGTCCCGGTCCCGGTCCCGGTCCCGGTCCCGGTCCCGGTCCCGGTCCCGGTCCCACCGCGGCAGGGAGGACACACCTCCGCCCGGCGGCGGGCGATGCTCCCCCGGCAGCCCCCGGCGCGGTGCCGCCCCGCGCTCGGAGCCCCGGCATCTCCGCCGTGACCGGCGCATCTCGCCAGGTAAGCGGGAGCTCCCCGGGCACTGGGGTTTTGGGGATGGGGGGAGAGCCGGGGATGCAGGGGTGACCTTGCGGTCCCCCGGGCGCCCAGCGCTTGGCGCCGGGAGGGGTACCCTGCCCCGCGACCAGCAGCCGGGTCCCCAAACTTCATCCGTGCTCAGCGCCCGAACCGGCTCCGCGCTTCGCGGGGAGCCCCTGTCCTTGCACACCCACCCCCCGGCACCTTCCAGAGGAGCAACATCCCACTCCCAGACTGGAATTTTCCAGCTGTGGGGAGATGCCCCCAGTCCTGGTGTCTCTCCACCCGTGGCTGCAGCAGCCGCTGAGTCAACGCCGCCGGGATCTCCGGCCAGGTTACCCAAACGCGGGTCCCGGGCACGCCGTTGCCCCCCGAGAGGTTTTATTGCGCCTCTTTGTGACAGGTACCGGGGAAACCGAAGTACAGAG
Organism: Phoebastria nigripes; assembly: GCA_035582835.1. Lineage (NCBI taxonomy): Eukaryota > Metazoa > Chordata > Aves > Procellariiformes > Diomedeidae > Phoebastria > Phoebastria nigripes. The sequence continues at coordinate 1,592,529 of JAYKAV010000389.1, read as the reverse complement.
GGGCCACGGGGTTTGTGCGCAGGCACACGCAGCCCCGGTGGGAACCGACCCCGAGCGGGCATTCCCATGAGGAGCTCTGGAGAGGTGGACTGGGAGAGGGCAAGAGCAGGAGGGCTGGGAAAGGTCTCTGCCCCTTTTCACCCCTGCCTGGCACACGGGTGCCTGCCGAGGGATGCACTTGCTGGTTTTCTGGAGCAGAGTTTGGGGTGGATGATCCTAGGTGAGTTGGAAAGTACTTTTTTCCGCCCTCCTGCTCCTGCCACTTGCCCATCCAGCCCGGGGACAGGAGAGGAGGGGTAGGCTCAGCAGCTAGTGCATGAGAGGGAGAAACTTCCAGGTGCTGCAAATCTGGAGAGAAGCAGCTGGTTCCTCAGTAACTCCTTAGGCAAACCTGCCAAGGGGCAATTTCTATGCGCACTTGGGAGAAGGGGTGTTCAGATCAGCAGGGCAGCACCAAGCATCTCTGTAGCAGAGCACCAAGCATCTCTGTAGCAGTGCAATAATGACAAACAATAAATACCCATCCGGCAACTTGAAGCCTGCACAGCTCAGCGAGTGAGTGGGGGAGCATGAACAATGCAGCCTCTGCAGGTGCTTTCAGCTCCTTTCCTGGACCCAGAGGAGGCCTCCTTGTGCAAAGCACATATGCAGAGAGCATAGCAGGGTACAGCGGCTTCACACGTGAGTCTGATCACCCACCTCTGCTCGGGCTCAAATCTTGTTTGATGCAAAAGGGAAAAATGGATGGTAAGGTTCATGCTTTGTATCCCTGGACCACCAAACAGCCATCTGTCCCTGCAGGAGAGCCTCAGACAGGGCTAGGAATGGGGGCCACGTAGCAAGTTGGGAGATGGGTGCACAGAGACAGCAGGACAGGATCCTTGCAGAAGGCAGGCCATCGTTACTCTGAAATGAGATACCTTGGTAGGAGATTATGGGGAGGTCAGTCTCAGGTAATAGAGAGGGTTACAGGGCAGGAGGGGGGCACTGGCAGAGCTGCGTGTGACAGCCTGTGTCACATCTGTTTGCAGCTGCGCATGCTGCCAATCCCCTTCTTTCTGTGCCTTGAAGCAGGATGCAGGGGCTGGGATCGCTTTCGGTCGGTGCCTGCTCCATGGTTTCCTGGAAGCTATCTGTTAGCGGGCATGCCTGGGACACAGACCGTACGTGAGCGCCAGCGGACGAGCGTGTGCTGTGCCGGCCCGGCGCAAGGCCAGGAGCCCKGTGGCTGTGATTCCTCCCCTCCCTCCCGGGAGTGACTTCAATATTGCTTTCAGGGCACTTCAGTCTGCACTGAATTAAGGCTCTGCAAGGCACTTAATGTACAGAGGTAGATGTGCTGAGCAGCTCACGTGTAGTATCAGGTATTTCAGGAATCGGATGAGATCAAATTAAAGCTCTTGGCTTCTTTGACATTTTYAGTGTAGTAGTAATAATTACAATAATTGATAAACCATTTAGGCAACCTTGCAGTCCCAAAGCAATTCAACTGGCTGACACAGAGCGCAGCTGAGATGCAGCCACCTTTACAGCGAAGGGCCTCAGCCTGACTTGCAAGACACTTAGCAGCCACGGGATGGAAAGTGAAGCACTTGGGCTGAGGACACTTGCTCCCATGGGAAGGATTTTTAATGGGCGAGGCTCCGGCACCTTTGGGCTTTGTTACAGTGTCATTTGGGAAGACTGTTGCCTAGGGAGCTGTACAGAGCTATAGAGCAGCTAAATGTATGCAAGAGAGAATATACTTCTACAATGTACAGCCCTTAAATTCACATTGTTTCCATGGTTTGGGAACATCTTTGTGATTAGCACATGTGTCGTTTAATGGCATCTTCCCTGCGGAGTGTCTGAGGTGGTACTGGACAGCTCAAGGCTGTGTGTCCTGTGTACCCAGCATCCTTTCTTCTTGCCTGTGAAGCATCGGTAGAGGTGCTTTCTGGCAGGGAACTTCCCTCTGCTTCAGCTGCAGGCCAGGAGGTGTCCTTAGTGTCTGAGAGCAAAGTCGCACCTAGCAGGCAGCTTGCTGGCAGGAGCCTGGAGTGGATTCACTCCAGCCGTACCCTCAGATGGCTTTCCTCCCCTCTTCACCACAGTAATCACCTGCCAGTGGCACTGCCCTGCACACCCCTCTGTTTCTCAGTGCCTTCATAGCTCTAGCCCCCGCTGCCCCTGTCCCTCGGGGTGCCAGTGCTGCAGGCACAGTCACCTCTGGCATCCCACCGATGCGTYGGGAGGCTGTCCCAGCCATGAGGAGCCACCCCACAACCCCATCCACCTCCCAGAGCTTCTTCCAAGGTCTCTTCTTCCTCCTCTTCAGCACTCTCAGTTGTCTTTCCTATTCCCAATATTTGGGAGCAATAAAGAGATCTCCTGATGTGTGCTGCAAGCCTTCATACGTATGCCTATGAGGGATGAGATATTTGATAGGCTCCAAAGATGCCCTTTACTGAGCATGCAAAATTGCTCTGKGAAAGCTCTGCAATTATTCTGCAGGATGTACACAGGAAAGATGGTATCTGTCCCCTTCCTCCTTGTATTTAGTTGTTCCTAATAAAAGAAGAAGCCTAAAAAGATGGTAATAAGCCAGACTGGAAGCTGGGTCCCACACACCTGCAGGGCCCTGGAGAAGTCTAGAATCRTTCTGCCCTTTTTGCTCCTGGCCTTTCTGTCTAATAATAAGCATTATGCTCGTCCGCACCGCTTCCCATCCCGAGATCTCAAAGTACTCCGCATACGTGATTAAGAGCACTCCCTGCCCACATACAGAGCTGTTTGTCAGGATGACTACCCCCACTTTACACGGGAGACACTGCAGCTGATAGCGTCAGAGCTGAGACAGCCCCAGATCGTCTGTCTCCCAGGCAAGGCCCCTGCATCTCTGAGAAGCACTTGCTGGGAAGCAAGCTCAGCCTAACAGGACCGTGATTTAAAACCTAGCAGTACCATARGAGACTAATAAATAACAGCACGTGGATGAGACCTGTGGCTATTGTCACCCTCCTCTCGGGCGCAGGCATGACTGCCTAAAGCCCGCTCTTCAAAAGGGACACTGGTCAGACCCCACTGATTCCTCCAGGCTGGGGTATGCCTCCAAACTGCATCCCGACCTGTGGTCAGCACACTTATAAAAACTTGGTCCTTTATCCTTTCATGCTGTTTTAAGCTGTGCAGGCTCATAATTAAGAGCTTGAAGTGTCTTCTAACTCGCTCTCATGTGACATTAGTGCTCCCAAAGGTCTTTCCTTAAGAGCTCGAATTTATCTACTTTGCCAATGTTCCCAAGTGTTCAATCAACTGCCTTGTTGGCTTCCTCCACCGTGCTGTGCGGGGGGCTGTCTGAGATCCTTCTCCCTGAGATAAAAACATTGCACTCTGCAAATTCCTCAGATTTATAAAATGTGAGCTAAGTTTCCTCAGGAGACACAGCTTCCCAGGGCTGTTACACAGAGCTGGGATCCGCAGCTCCGGCACAGGGACCTTTAGATTTCGCTTGCCATTCATCCCTCTTCTGAGCAGGTAATCCCACTAATGCCTGATGCACACAGAAAGATGCGTTAAGATGGGGCTAGTTAGCTCAGGGAGACAAAYGAGGAGGGACATCAGGGTGAAAAGCAAAGCAATCAGCAACGTAGAATAGGGAGAATGAATGCTTCTCTACATCACTTTTCTTAGAGGAACTGGATTGCGTTCAGGAAAAGGTGAAACGTAGCAATTTGATGATAAAATAAGTATTTTCCCATGCTGTGCGTAGTGGCATATGGAACTTGCTGCTACAAGATGCTGCTGGTGCTGAGTGTAGGATTTGGGAAAAGAGGAGACATTTTGATGGATAGTAGATCATTCAACACTGGACAGGACAGTCCATTTGAAATAGATCTAAATCTTCAGGCTTCAACCTCTCACAGTTGTCTAGCATAGGATTTCTTGTACCTTCCGAAACCCACAACATTGATCAATTTAAGAGACAAAGGACAAAAGGAGACAGACATGCTCGAGTGAAGATCACTGGGGCATATTTTCATTTCCATGCAGAAGCAAAAAGTATGTGTTTTCCAGCCTGTGTGCTGACACTTAGCTCTCATAGGTTTGGTTTTTGTCAGCTGATGCAGGTTCAGGTTAAGTTCTGATGAGATTTGAGCTGGTCCAGTGGTGCTTACGCTGACGCTTTCCCTGCCTGCGCTGTTGATTTTAATAGACTGCCAGCATCCTGGCAACTTTGTGTGGTGCTGGTTTATGAATAATGCTGCATTAGAAAAGAAAATGGTATTGTCCTATTCTTTGRATGTTACCCCTTGGCAATGAGAGCAAGGGCATTTAGTCCCAGTACAGCCAGCCTCTAGCCAAGCAGAGTGCAGGGATTACTTGAAGCTGAACAGGGTTAGCAGTCAGACAATCTCGGCTCTGGATAAAAGATTTTACAGCAGCAATGTTGTCTCGTTCTGTAAGTTCACAGTGGGTTTGTGTGTGGGAGTACAGGGCACATGGGAACTGCGTTTTGCTAGCAAAGCAGGATTGCTCCTAGGCAGTCCTTGTGTGGGAGAACTTGGAGGAAAAGCCAAGGACCAGGCGGGCAGCAGTAGCTTGCAGACCCTGCTTCCCCTGAGGTGATGCTCCCCGTGCGGTGTTGCAAGGCAGCCTGGCTCCTGAAGACACGGTCTCTAAGGGCAGGGGTAGAGATGTGGCTTTAGCAAGGTCCTCTGTGTCTGACAGAAATCTCCTGGTACCCCTTGCCAGAAACAGCACAGTCGATCCTTGCCTGGCAGGAGTAGAGGTTGCTGGCTCCTCTCCCCCTCCATGCCCCAGTTGTTAAAGTAGGATAGTTAATATCCATCTCGCCCTGAGCCTTTCTCATTCTGAAAGCATGCTAAAAAACAGCTGTAAGGGGATATTTCTCCTACGACTGGCAGATTTAATTTATTATTATGGTTATGTCCATAGCTACGGGTCAGGCAACAGTGCTGGGCTCCCTGAAAGCCCTGGCTGTGACCACAGCAATAGGAGTGCCGTTCATCGGGGAAAACTGCACAGAGTGCCACCTTGGAGGCCAGTCCTGGGCAAGCCTGGGTGGCAGCAAGGGATCTTGTCCTCTCTGCTGTGCTGGGGTGCCTTCCTCCCTGGAGGTGGTCCAGCGTAGTGCATTTGTTGGGTCCCCCCTCCCCGCCACTTTCTCCCACGTGGAACATCAGGGTGACCTTAGCTTTCTCCCCCCTGATACCCCATCCTCTGGATCCTTCCCTCCCACGGCCCTTCCCCCAGCCCAGATCCGCACAAAGGTGAAAAGGAAAGGAGGCACCGATGACTTTCCTGTATCTGCCAGCTTCCCTCTCCACCTCTGACGTGAATGAGGCCCTTCATGTGCTCCTCTTGAGCAAACACAGATGCTTTTGTTTTATGGGCTGGTGGGACGGGATGGAATTAATAAATCAGAGCGCCAGTGCTGTGCTGCCACATTCCTGCAATTTTAAGGCAAGATCACACAAAAAAAAGGGCAGAAGCAAAATAGGCAATCTCCTCAGAGAGAGCTCAGATGCTTTGACTGTGCCTTCTGCTTGCTGTCCCACTTGGTCTCCTGCTCCCTCGTCCTTGTTCATTCCTCCTCTTCTTTCTCCTGCTCTCTCATCCCTATTAACTTCAGCTCTTCTCTTGTTCCCTCTCCTTCCCTCAGGAACCAGTTTCCGTCACATCTTAATATCTCACCCACACCCATTCTTCTTCCCTCACCTTCCTTTCATCTGTGCTTCCCTTACCCCCACCCCACACTAAGGCCCGCCCAAGGCTTGTGCATTCAGGTATAAAGTTCAGTGTCCCTTGTGCAAGCCCAAGAGCCAGGAACGCCTCGGCTCTTATACCAAAGGTGGAGCAAAATGTCTCCTTTTATACCTGCTTCCTCCTCCCTGCCTCAGTTTCTGCTCATAAGGAGCATGGTGCTGCCTGAGTGGTTCAATGAATGACTCTGGGGATAAAAAAACACCAAGTATTACTGTTCTCCTCTCAGACATGGTATTTAACAGTGTTCCTGTGAGTGAAATTAGATCCTGCCCCAGAACTGGCGGGCCCTCTTTCTCCTTGAAGGATAACCAGAAATACTTTGCCAGGCTTTGCCTAAAATTTATTCTTTTGAGCCAGATAACAAGTTTTTAACACCTCTACTTGGCTACCATCAGGTGGTAAGGGGCTAGGAGAAAATCTTTTTTCTCGCCTATAATTAGCTAACTGTATGTCAGGCTTCAGGAGGGCAATGCGAACCGTGGGCTGAGACACTTTTTATTCACTGCAAGGGTTATTTTTTCTCTAATGAGCTTAGGCACTTGAAAGTCATTTCCCCAGAGTGCTTATACATTGTTGTGCTTATCTTACCTGTGGGGGAACTGAGGCACTGAAGCAGGTGAAATTATTTGCCCAGATCCACATACTTATGCATAGTTGAAGCCAGAAAGAGAACCAAGAAATCTTGTTTCACAGTTGAGTGCTTTATCCTCTGGCCTCAGAGGAGGCCAGCAAAGACCTTTATCTTGTTTAGATGAGTGGGTAGTCATTCCAAGAGGACGCTGGGGCAAGGGTATCTTTCTGTACTAATACAGTTAGTATTAATGAGTCCTGTGGCTAAGTGGCTTCAGTGATAGATCATGCATCTTCTTCACTAAGCATTGAAATAATTTTTTAATCATTAAAGCTCATATAGAATCCTCAGAAACATCCAAATCTCACTGCAGGCTCAAATTAGCCAGCAAACAGAAACCAAATCCTGATTATCCCTGTGCACCTCTACAAAGCCCACAGGCAGCATCTGCTGAAGTCAAACACAAGCCCGGCTGAGCTGGATCTCAGGGCTGGGCAGGGCAGTCAGAGGCAAGCTGGCAAATCCTACTGCTCCAAGGTCCACAGCAAGTTTCTTTTGTCCCTCAGACATGCATGCCAGCTCCTCATCTCTGTGGAGCAATAGGAAAGGAGGTAGGGGCATTAACCACTGACTCCAGGTAGCTGAGGTGTCCCCTGGCAGATCTTTAGAAAGGGGAAATTATTTGCATTTTGGCAAGCGCTATCAAGGGGCAGATCTCAGCCTGGCCAGCGTTTCTCCCCCACCCCATTTTTTTTTTTCGCCTTGGAACCGCCTCCTCCATCCTACTTCCATCAACCTCTTGCAGCCTCTGTTTTGTCAACAACTAGATATTTCAGGTGCCCTCTCCAATCCAGCCCCCTACACTGCCTTCATTCACACGTCTCCCCTCCACTGTGGGATGCCAGCACCTCTTGCACTGTAGCAGCCCATGGCCTTCTCCATAGCTCCTCCAGTAATCCCAGCACGTTTCCCATTCTGGTTAGCAACTCTCGTGCTGTATCCTGTTTTCCTCAAACCTACAGCGCTCGGCAGCATGTTGTCAAATGATAACAGGAGACTTCTTTACAGCAGAAGTGATGTTTCTAACTTCCATGTTAGAACAGGACTCTTGGAGCATTGAGTAAAACACAACAAATCTCTTACTACTCGATATGCATCAGCAGCTCCATTACAAGGGAAGGCACAGGACACTGCTAAGCACTTTGCTAAGATCTAATCATCACTGCTGACCTCTATGCTAAGCAGACTTGTGGGTGAATATAGTTTACCCCGAAGGATTCTTTGGGAAAGGATAATTAAAAATTGCTCCTACCACCTCCAAGAGCCTTCATGCATGGCGCTCCCTCCTCTTGTCACCCTCTTGAGAACAAATCCAGTACTGTTCATGTATCATGACCAGTCTCCCCACTTGTGCTCCCAGTCATAACATTAGTCTGCTAGACAAACTCTGCACACTTCATCCCACCTAATAGCTTCTTCTGGAGGTGCTGCAGAGGACCCCCGTGGCCCTCCTGTCAACATCTGCTCCCATTCAGCAGTAGATAAGCTGCCATCAGCAAGTTTTGTTCATAGCCCAGCAAGCCAAGCCACGCTTGGATTGTAGCTCTCTGGAAGTCAAACCAAGTCCTGTAGCTGTTAAACACTGGTGCAAAATAGTCACTAGGCATGATTTCTGCTCTTTTGTACTCCCTTCTGCATCGCACTTACCAGACAGATAAAATCTGATACTAGATATTTCCTTCCTAACCCCAACATGGGTCCTGACCTGAGCATCAGGACAAACACAAATGGCCTAGAAATTAGTTACAGCAGCAGAACCAGGAGGCCAGTTTCTTCCTTATTCCTCCCCAAGAGGTTTTGGGATGTTTCTGCTGCCTAGGAACTGTTGCTGACCCTTCAGGGGTATTTTTTTCCATCACTTTTTTGGTAAGTGATGGAAGTAGGCACGTTCACGTGTGCATGTGGGAAGCTGGGAACACCTCACCTGGCTTGTTGACCTTCACAAACATCCTCACAGAGAACTGCTTTTGGCCTCACCCTGCTGTAGCTCAGAAACACCAAGGTGTCTGTCATGCTGAGGACACACTTACAAGACCACCGTTGACAGAAGACGGGCATGTCAGGCACCAGCCAGAGATGCAGGGTGTGTGCATGCTTGCAGGGGTTTGGGGAGGAAATGGGTGGGAGCAACCTTAGTAACATCACCCTAAGGTTAGCCCAATTTGGGTAACACCTGGCATCCCTCTGCTGGGAGAGAGTTAGTAAGTTGAAGAAGGAATCTTCACTGCAGAAAGAGAGAAAAGACTGTTCACCAGTCACATAATGTACAGAAGCTGGTTAAGGACAAAGACTGTGAAAAGCAACCAGAAGTGTGCTCCAGGGGCAGGAGATCATTGTCCAGCAAGAACAAATCAGACCCCTGTTTTAAGGCATTCCTGAGTTTCTAGAGATCCAGTTTCTAGTTTTGCAGCTGCCACTCTTGCCAGCATCGCTGTCTGTGGGAAAACTACGCGCTGACCCAATGCTCAGAAAGCTTTTAGATAACCAAAGGGTGCTTTCCTCCCCCCAACACAAGGAGAGASCCAGATTCACCCAGAATCAGGAGAGATTCAGATCCACCTCTAAGACTTACAGCGGCAGCCCATTTCTTGGTTCAATGAGAGACTGTTCTTTGTCTGCCCTCATGTTTCAGGCTAACCTGATCTGCCTTTGAAGTGAGCTCAAAGAGCTCTCAAAGTGTAGAGAAGGGTTCAAAAAAAGCCTAGTTTGTCTCTCCCCTCCAACCAGAAGTATCTGTTCACCAGTTATTCCACCCAAGGCCAACTGGCAGCCAATGCATGTGGAAAGGAGGTAGGAAGGACAGCACTCCCCAGCAGCCCTGAGTGCAGAGATGTAAGAGCTGGGGAGAGGCATCTCCCAGTATTTTCTTGCTGATATTTGTGCAAAGATCGCGCTCCAAGCTCAAGGGGCAGACAGAACAGACAACTTACCAGCTTGGAGAGTAGCATCAACCCCTTACTGCATCCAGGTCTTGAGCAGTCTGAAGCACACAAATTCACAGATAAGCCCATAAGTACAATAGAGCATAGGCTGACCTCCCTCCCAAGGGGTTTATAGACACTATGTGCAAAGACCACTTTCAGCCCAGGTTACTTTCATGGGCAATTAAGGAGCACAGCAGAGAGCAAGCCCTGTGCACTCTAAGAGAGAGAGCAGAGTTTGTTTCTTGTGCTGTGAGCTCATCTGCCCGCAATTCCCTCACAGCTTTCCTTGCCTTCCCAACAGACAAGCCTCCTCCATTTTAATAGTACAAGACCTGGAAAAACAGAAACCAAAACCTACACCTTTTCTTTCTCGTAGGACTGGATTGTTATCAGAAAGGGGTGTTTGGCTTTTGCTACTCCTCAGCTCCATCAATTTGCCGAAGTGCATCCACTGCACACTTTTTCTACAAAGAAAAACTTCTTTCTGTCATGATGTAGGGTTATCTTCTGGCAGCTGCTGCCAGTGCCCAAGTTAGATATTTCGACTATATTTCGCTGCCCACTCCCCTGGCATTCCCAGAAGGTGGGAATCACATATGGGTCTCTTGATCTCAGATGCCCTGGCACCTAATTTGGATGTGGCCTGCCTGTGGTCCGGAGTCAACAGCTTCCCTGTTAGGACAGGGAAGGACAGCAGGACAGCCTCAGCAGGACACTGGCCATCACCTTCCTGCCCCTTCTTTACTTCGCTCCCTTCCTCCCTTTTCATTTCACATGCAGAAGGCAGGAGAATAAACACTGTAGTCTTCTGACTCTCTAATTTTCATTCTGGTGTTTCTTTTAATCGAGCCCAAGCTATACAGATCTGCTGTGGCATTTAAGGTACAAATCAAGCAGCGGGCCATAACGTATATCTATTGCAAAAGACAATTCTCTAGGTGCCACTTTATTTCTCCATTCTACATTTGTTTTTAAAAGTGTCTGCATGACACTTGGATGCCACACAGCAAGTGGCAAATCTAATGAGTGCTGATGATTTATTTGGAGGAAGAAATCAGAATTAGCATTTTGGACCATCTCAGCTAGTTACAGAGCAAGCGTATTTCACACAGCTCAGAGAGCTGCAACAGCAAAAATGACCATCAAGGAAACCAAAGTGGTGTTTCTCCTCTTTCCACTTCTCACTTAACCAATGCCTGCATGATGTGGTGGCAACTCATCAGTGCTGTCCAGCGTCCATTCTGTGTTAATCTGTGGAGCAGCCACCCACGAGAACATTCTGCCCAGATTTGTTCTTTGTGTGATGCTTTTATTGATCACATAATTCAGCCAGCATTCCCAAATAAAAACTCCAGGGGATTGTTGCCCGTACACTGCACGCATCCTCTGCCCACAGTTGTTTCCGTGCAATAAGGTCTCTGGATTCTGATTTTCAGGGTGCCAGCACACACGTGCAACCATTAAAATGTCAGTATTTCCACAGGTTTTGGGAAGACAGTAGACATCTTTAGCTACATCTGTGTTTTAAATGGCATAATTGCTGTTCCACTCGTTTGCAGTGTGATTTCATCCAGAGCAGCTTCTCCTTCGGTTTCTTTTGCCCTCCCTAGGAGTAACCGGCAAGTCCAGCAGGGAAAAGCATTTCGGCATTGCCTTTGAAAGTAGGAGGAAAACAAGCTGTCCAAATCAATCAAGAGTGTGCATTAGTGATAGTATGTTCCTCTGGAGGTCTGCATTTGATGTCATATTGACACATAGCTAAGATCAAAGACTGTCTCTGCATCCTGGCTACTACCAGAGGAACAGCATTGGCCTTTGGGCCCCATATCTTTACAAGGAGCTTGTGATCAACGTGATTTTTTTTTTTCCCCAAACAAGCACCTGTGAAATGTAGTTATCCATCAAATAAAGCCTAATGCCTTTTTCTCTGAAAAAATAATTTCTTTCCATCTTTGAAAATGTTCTGGAAGCAAATACTATGGGTTTTTCCTTTCTGCTTTTGTAAGAAACCTGTAAAATGACAGCTCCCACTCCTGCTGAATAGGCATCAGCTGTTAACTCAGTAGGGAAAGCTCTGGATGAAATGTACAGATACTTTGGAACAATCCAGTATTGTTTTTGCTTCCTTAGAATTATTTTGCCTCCTCAGAAAAAATAAAGCTTTTTTTCTTTTGGATAATGCAGGTATTGCGCTGATTCACGCTGATATGTTTGGAATGATTATTCTGTAATAGTCATCAGCACCTAAAAAGGACCGCAGTTCTGCCAGAGCTCGGCAGCAGGGGAGAGAAGTCAACGTTTGAATAAGCCCCCGACTTCCCTTTCAAGAGAGGATAACTTCAAGCAGAGAGGTCTCTCAGGAGGGAGCTGGCTTTCTCAGGAGACATCTGGTACCTCCTGCTTCTGCTTGGGCCTGAGCTGCCAATCTTTCTGTGGGTATTTCTGGCACCCCTGGATTACGGCTCTGCGGCACAGGGAAATTGGGACGGGGCAGAGGGCTGTGTCCCTCTGAGTCACAGCCCACCCTCCCCAAAGCTCAGGGGGATGGGAAGGCAGTGACAGGTTGCATGGGTCGATCACGAAGGACATTTGGGTCCGGGCTGATTAAAAATAGCCTGGTTTAGACCTCCTTTTGCAGGCTCCAGAAGGCTCCCTGCATAGCTGGGCTTTTCAGCCAAGTTCAAGGTCTAGTCTATATCCAAACTGGGTTATCTTCATTCCTGCTGATAGCCCAGATAGCGCATGGATACCCTTGATCTACCTGAGGATAGCAGGCTGAGCCATGCGCTGTCTCAAAAGTATTGGCTCCTGCGGGACCTAGCCAGCAGATTTAGCTTCATCAATGTTTCTTTTTTGTTTTCTGTTGGGGTTTTTTTGCTTTTTTTTTTTAAACTTGGGAACAAAGCCCTGTATAAAGCATCACCCTCCCCCACTCCGTGCTGCTCAGACACGAGCCACACATCTGGGATAAGGAAGCTCTCAGGAAGGTGCCATGCCAAGCTGGTTTTCGGAGCAAGGTTGGAGGAAGGTGCTTGACTTCGGTTTGCGTGGGCAGTGGAGGGATGGGGATGTGGAGGGTGCATGGCGTTTTCCCCAAGGACGAGTGTGGTTTCTGGGCTGAAGTAACTGCAGTCCCATATGGCGAAGGGATCGGAGCTGGCAGGGAGAGGATGAAGACTTTCTTTACATCTAAGGAAGAAGCGCGGGGGCTTGGGAAGGGCGGCTGTTTCACTGGGAGTGACTCACTTCCTGGGGAAGTTGTCCCTGCAGGAGCCCGCGCACCGAGTGACAGAGCGTAGATGGGGCCGAGCCTTGAAACCCCACAGCTGCTGGTAGCTCCACTCTTCCTGCCCTGGGGAAGGACCTGGCCATCCTTCCCCATATTGTTTTATTATTTGTAGTTCTCTGGGTTTTGTCTCTCCAGGGGGCTCAGTTAATTTTGCCTCACCCTCTGTCCCCACGAGCAGTAGGGAAGTACTCATCTCATTCAGATGGCAGGCGTCGCTTGCCCAGAGCCATTCACGAGGTCTGCAGCAGAGGGACGATTAAAACCCCCAGCAGAAGAGCACCCTTCGACCTTCGGACAGGACCGCAGTGGCCTGCATTGCCTGAGCTACTGGGAGGTCAAGATCCCAGTTGTGGGTTTAGGAAAGAGCCTTTCCCTTCCCTGTTCCGTCATTAAAATTTCCTTTCCTAGAAAAAAATACTCTTCCTTTTTTTTTTTTTGTTTGCTTTTCAGCCACCCAGTTCCAGCAGAGTTTAGGGGAGAAATTGCTACTTATTGAGCAGAAAACCAAATCTCCCTTTTCTCCTTCTGTTTCCCACCCCCACAAGAAATGCAGCTGGACATGAACCCTCAGGCACTGTCCTTTAGATCTAGCCTGTCCTTTCTGTCCTACATCGACGCCATTCCTGCAGACCTGTCTCGGGGTCAGAGAAGTCCCACTGCTGAGAAATGTCCTGTTGTGGCTGTGTTTGCACAGTAATTACCCCTGCTTATCCCAGAGCAATAACCCATTCCACCCACTTCTGTGGTTCCTTCAATCCGTCCTCCCACTTTATTGTGCACATCTCGAACAGGCAGGAGGCTGCCCGGTGAGGGGAAGCGCTGCAGCATCTTGGCGTGTCTCAATTTTAAACAGTATTGAAGTTTCAGCTGAAGGCTCTGATGGGCCCAAGGGAATGGGGGGAGAGGGGACAGCAGCTTCCTGTGGATTCCAGCAAAGCAGAGACAGAGCCGTTGCTGATCACCACAAATACCGGCGCTGCCATGAATTATGCATTCCTTGTTTAAAGAGAGGTCGCTCTCATCAATAATTGAAAGCTCCCTGCTCTGCCTTCAGCATCACATCTCCCACACCGGGAGTTAGGGAGCTCATGAAATCTGCATGGACTTCCTCAAGGTGGCTAGGGGCTGATGGAGAGAGGCTGCAAAACGCAGGCAAAACAAACCAAAAACCCTGCTGACAGGTTCAGTGCATGAAATTAAGTCATCTGCATCTGCCAGCAGCTCTGCTCCAGTTCTGCCCTTCTCCTCTCCCCACACCCTTCTCTCCTCCCCTCTCTACGCTTCTCTCCATGCACAGAACGGTAGGCTTGCAAACATGGTACAAACCAAGGTTAGGGGGTATTTCTTGAAGCTTTTGGCTCCATTAGCTGAGACTAGTTTGCTTTGGGTGCTTGCCTAGAAAAGTCTTTACACTGGCTGGTGGGATGTTCCCGGGGAACAGTTTGAACTGTGAAATTTGTCCCTCTGAGAAGATAATGATCTTTAGAGTCTGTGTCTCAGACTACAGACATACAGTCCTGGGGCTGGGGTTGGTCCAACAGTCAGGGTCTTGTAAGCCTGGCTCAGACAGGCTGGCTGCCCTGAACCAGAGGCTGCAAAATCATCTTTCTTGCAAAGCAAACTTTTTGAAAGGTATGATTCTCGTGCTGAATCAGGTGAGTGGAGAGCAGAAATGAAACCTCAGAACAGAACTAACCAAAGCCTGTGTGATCCTAACTATTTCTGAGTTATCAAAGAGGACGTAAATTGAACAGCTTTCCAACAGGGCTATCGGAAAATCGCAGGCACCTGAACTCACATGTCAGCCTTATAAACCCCAGTCAGCTGGGCCTCTCCCTAACTTTCACCTTTCTCTACCATTCACCCAACAGGTCCTTTCAAACTATTCTGCAACTCAGGGAGAAAGTCACATATGTGACCTCTTAAAGTTGTATCTGAACAGTGAGGCTGCCTGGGTTGTTCTTCAGCCTGGGAATCCTTATCCCTCTCCCAACATCTGAGCTGCCCTGCCTGTAGCAAGTTGTACCCTGTGTTGGTAATTAGTCAACAGCAGGTGAAGGGATTGGTCACATGTGATGCTGAGCCTCAGCCAGATCTTCAGCATCAGTCTGGGGCATCCAGGCTGGGGCTGGGCTCTTCCCCCATGTGCTTTTCTCGTTCTCTTCTCCAAAATCCTTTCAGATTAATGCCCCCTGCATCAGCACATGAGCTTAAATGGAGACTGGATGCTGTTGTGTCCTGGGAATTGAGAAGTCTGACAAAGCAGCGTGAATCGAGAGTAGTACGAGAAACATTTTGTCCCTGTCATACTCAGCTTTGTGCTCTCTGTGTGTGTGTTTGTTTATTTTTTAATGGAGAACAGAAGATTGATGGATGAAATTAAGAAGAGGGATGTGTAATTGGAAAACAGCTCAAGAAGGCTACAGGCAGCATATTGAAGGCATCCATCAAACATCCAGCTAATGTTGTTAAGGGTGTGTAACACAAACAAGGGCTGCAGGAGACACTAGGAAAAAAAGAAGAGGAGAAAGGGGAATAGGCAGGACAGGGGAAATAGCAAGGGAGGAGAAGAGCCAGCAAGAGAGTACAATCAATAATATTTGTATTGCAATCGCATCCAAAGGCTCCTGTTGGGATCAGTGCAGGACTCTACAAGCACGTTAAGAGACAGTCCCTGCCCTCTACAGCTTAAACCCAGGAATTACGGGATGATCGCTGGAGATGGGTTTAGGTGATCACAAAATTTTCTTCTGATCTTGAATCTCATTTAATAGGATCTACTCTGAATGGTTTAAAGGCAGAAGGAAGGTAGCTGGTTGTGCCAAGAATACACACAGTAATGCCTGCCAGCCAGGCATGCAATTAATCTGAGCCACTTAGGGGACTTTGTTTTTAATTACAAAAAGTAGGTAAAAATATGTGCAGTAAACCTCCGTAAGCCCCACTGGGGCCATCAGCAGGCTACCCAGAGGCATTGACATGTGACTGGGTTTTGTTGCTGTGTTTTCAGGAGGATGGGCTGATGCTTTAATGGACCACTTTGTGGGAAATATTCCATGCAGGGTCGATATTAAGAAAATGCAAAGGGCCTTTGTGTGGGGAAGGAGAGAAGACGAAGGCTAAAATTACTAGTAGGCCAGGGGATTCCTCTAGTCCTGGAAACAGGGAAGAAGAGAGACTCTTATGGTCTGAGAAAAGGCAGGTGAAAGATGTAAAGGAACAGAGAAGAGCACAAGCATGATGGATGCAGGGGGCGGCAGTAGGGGAGAGAAAGTAAGGTTTTAAGGAGAAAATAAAGTATTCCAAGACAGATTTTCTGAAAACGGCGTTGAAGTCAGACTCCTCTGTGAGGTTCACAAGTGACCTGGTGCTTTATGCGGGGTTTAACTTCTTCAGCATTGCATGCTTTGGAAAAGCAATAGAGAGAAGGTGCATGTAGAAATAAATGAGCAAGGAGCACCAGGGGAGTTGCACACACAGACAGCATCTCCGCTTGTTTGCAGTGTTCGGGAAGCATGAACAGGGCTGGCTGTGAGGAGGAGGAGGAGAAAGAACTAGAAAGGGAATTCGTTAAAGCTCTTCTAACTCTAATCCACTCTCCTCTGTGCTCTCTTGGTAACACAGCTGCCACCGCCGCCTCCTCCTCTCCTTCCCTCCAGAAGCGACCTGAGTTTGMAGCAGTGGCAGGCCCACTGCATAGAAACTGTGCCTGCATAATTAAGGGCTTTTATTAAAGGGAAAAAACACTGGCTGCCTGACTCTAGTGCAGGGACATTCATAATTGCAAGCATCGCAGAGGATGCGAGGAGCTGTGATGACCCCAAGCCAGGGCCTGGGTGGACCTAGGTGTTTGCTGCCATTACGAGACAGTGCAGAGCCCTCCTTGGATTTCTTTGGTGGCTCTGTCTGTTCTCATGGCCCTGAGTGATAAGAAGCTTTGCTCTGTGCTGCTACACTTGTAAGGGAAGGGATTTCCTGGAGGGAAAGCAGCCCCTGGTGTGGGTAACACTATCCTGCCCTGTGTCCTGCCTAGATCTGTAGCTTACCAACCACCTACGCCTTCGGCACTGAAGCTTGAAAGAGACTCTTGCACCTGCCCTGGACCCAGCCATCAGAAAGCAACGAAGTTATGCACAGCCAGCATGTTTGCTGCACAAGGCTCCTGCTGGCATCACCAAAACACTCTTGTGTGCCCCTGGCCACACAGGTTCCTTGGCCCACTTCTTGGTCCATTTTGTATAGCTTGAAAGTAGAGGAACGGCCACCACAGTGTTCCCTGAGTGAGGAGGYAAGAAGCATTAGAGATTATTACCACGAACAGTTGGTTTGGGGATCAGTGGAGATAGGTTCCCTAGAGGGATTGCTCCAGTGTGGTACTGTTGGTGTCTAACAAGGAATGAGCTCATGTTGCAGCAATTTCCTTAATAGGGCTTGTAAGTATCTACTTGCCTGCCAAAAGACTTGCTGAGACATGCTAGTCTTCTGTCAGATTTGGCTGAAATGGGTTTGACAGTTATTGGCGGCAGGGCACTGATGAGCCCTGCGATCACATAATCCTTGTTTTGTCAGGAGACCAAGGTAAAATGTCAGGGAAAAAATTAAAGACAGGTCCCAAGAAGGTCCCAGGGGATGAATTTAGAATAGCATCCCCTGATACTTTCCAGGAGTACCATGTGGCTGCTGTCACTGCAAAGCAGAGCCCTTTCGGACCAGTTGTCATGTTTCTTCTCGCACGATTCTCTAAGGCTGAAGCAGGGCAATCCTTCTTCCCCTTTGGACAGATGAGGAGCTGCTGGGCCCAGATCCTGGGAAAGGAGTTTCCTTTGCACTCAATGTGCCTACGTCCCTTTGAGGACCTTGGTTTTAGACGACTGGCCTTCAGTACACCTAGGAAATCCCTGGCAGAGCAGGAATTTAAAGCCAACCAGTGTGAACCTGCTTTCCGTCCTTTGTATCGGTTTGATGCCATCGCCCTCTTCCCTCAAACTGCCTTCAGCCCAGGAGAGCAAGAGGGCCTGCTGGGGCTGTGCTGTTCAGCAGCTCTCCAGTTCCCAGGGCGTGTGACTGTAGTTTCCCAACAGAAATCTCTCTGCTGGAGGCTTATGAAAGTTTTATGCTCCCTTTAGCCTCCTAGTGAGCATCGCTGTGGTAGCGAGGAAGTCCACCAGGAGACTGGCATCAGAAAGGTAATCCCAGAGGAAGCAGATTATAGATGTTACCAGGAGGCAGAGGGGAATAAAATCCAGCTATCAAACATCAGGCAACCTGCCTAGAGTGATCAGACAGTAACAAGTAACTTTGCTCTGTACCCTTCAGTGTTTCTGTGGGCTGCTGTTCTGCAGCAGCAGAAGTGGGTCCCTCTTTCAGGAGCTTTCCTGCTTTTGTTGCTGGTGTGTAATAACAGTATTGGGAGATTTTTGTATCCAGAGAGGGACCAAAGCAGAAGCTAGAAGTTGGAGGAAAATGTTTGTGACAGTGTGCCAGAGCCACACAGAAGGCAGCACGTGCACTAGGCAAGGCCATTTGATGTTGGACTTCCAGAAGTCATCTCTGGGATCTCATGCTTATATGACTTACTGCACACAGGCTGTTAAGGGTCTTTCAAACAGGTGAGCCAGGACTGGGATCTCACCATGCCATGGCTATACACAGGGCTGAGTTATGTCCCTGAACAAGTGGTCTGCAATCGATGTCCAAGTACTTCAGTCTGTATTTTCCAAACTGATCATTAATGTTGGATACTTTGTTGAAGGCATGGCTAACTTGCGAAGCCAAGGATCTGATTTCCAGACAGACTGACTGCTCATTAATCATATTAACTAGTGGGAGCTGAAGGTGCTCAACAATTGTGAAAAATCAAGTACAGGACTACTGTGGCTTGGACCATCTGTAGATAAGCCACCCCCTGTTGTTGATTATTCCTGATACTTTTGTCCTTTATTTCTCTTTATTTTCTTTTAGTTCCTCTCACCTTATAGAAGGAGTTTCGAAAACAAATGTTGCGATTCCTCAGATCTCATGATCATGTACATTACAGAAATGCTAAGAAAGAAATTAAAGTATTCTGAAGTCTATGATTTAAACTAAATGCTTCAGTGGCCAAACACTGCAAGCCAGGAGTAGAAAGGGATGTGGAATAATTAAACTTTCAGCAGGTATCACCAGCATTGTGGAACGACTGAGGCAGGGATTTCATGGTAAACTTAGTAGGTGATAGCGTGCATCACTGATTGCCTCAATGTGTCTGCATAAGGAGGATGAATTAAAACTGCAGGAGTGAAAGAGATGCTGGCTATCTTGAGGATCCCTGACATTTTCTGTTTTGTCCACTTGCAGATGCAGGAACACAAATCTTGCACGCAGTTTTAAAAAATTCTACAAAAGAAGCAAATTAAATGGTCGCCACAAGCTCAGGAATGAATACCAGCCCCAGAGAAGGGGCAAGTAACAGTCCTCTCTGGCTTCAGAATCAGCAACATGAACTACCCTAAGTCAAGGACAGTGGGTTCATCATGGGGCAGCAGGAGGTTCTTTATAGCAACATAAATAGATAAAAGCTTCTATTCAATAGCACAGGAATCGGTCAGGGCAGCTTGTTAATGGTTCGGGCCTGCAACGTTAATGGAGTTCCTTGTAAACTTATACTTAGACAAACGCTTTGCTGGATCAGGGCCCAACATTTATCATGCCTCCCTCCAAGCAAGCCAAACTCAGTCTATTAGTTTGGCCTCTAGACTTAATGTCCTAGTGTTTGCAGTGATTGATATTTCGGAGGCTTTACTCTCTTCTCTACTCTGAAAGGTAGAGACATGCCTGGGCATTGGAAGCTCTCTGCAGCATGCTGAGGAGACGTAACCTTCTTACCACGCTCCTGATCGCCTTGCCATGGGCTCTTCTCCTAACCTTGTGGCACCAGTACCCAACCACCCGCTACCTCAGCCTGCTGAGAAGTAAGTGCAAGAGTTCTGCTGTCAGTGTGCTGGTGGTTGTGATGATTGCTGGTGCGAACCCTTGGTAGGAGATGCTCTCTCATGGGATGGGTTAAACAAAGACATACTTGCCTGAAGGCCCCCTCAGGGTTTGCCTACAGCAGGCACACAAACTGTTCTTAAGAGCGCGTTAAACATGCGCCTTAGGCTGGCTTTGGGGAGAGGATGCTGATGTGCTGAGCACTGACTCCAGACAGATGTGTCCCCAGCACTCCCTGGAGAGGAGGCAGCCCGGCAGTGATTAGTTCTCTAACATTGTTCTTCTTCTTCCTTCCTTCCTTCCTTTTGTCCCAGAAGAGACAGATGAGAACGTGACCTCTAAAGCTCTCCTCAATRGTACATCTGCACTGAGAGAAGAAGGCCTCCCATCATGCATTCGGCAGCAGCAAAACATAGGGGCAACGCCTAAAGTCATCCAGAATTATGTGTACTCCAGGCCTCCCCCATGGTCCGACACCCTGCCGACCATCTTCGTTATCACCCCTACCTACACCCGGCCAGTGCAAAAAGCTGAGCTGACGCGTCTGGCCAACACCTTCCTACACGTACAGAACCTGCACTGGGTGGTGGTGGAGGACTCGCCCCGGAGGACCAACCTGGTATCCAACCTGCTGGAGAAGGCAGGGCTCAACTTCACCCACCTCAATGTGGAGACACCCAAGAGTCTGAAGCTGGGGCTGTCCTGGATCCCATCCCACACCCCAAGGGGGACACTACAGAGGAACCTGGGGCTGCACTGGCTGAGGGACAGCTTCAGCAACACCGCACCACCAGAAGGGGTAGTGTATTTTGCCGATGACGATAACACCTACAGCCTGGAGCTCTTTGAAGAGGTAAGAGCCGTAAAATTACATGGGACAGAAAAGCTGCAAAGCCTCTTAAGGCCAGGTGCACTTGAAAAGACCTCTAAGATAGGGCTACCGTGTGGACTTTTAGCATCAAATGGGAGACAAGGGCTCTGGCATGTTGCCTAGAGCCCTCCTCTCCCGCCCTGTGCTCAGTGGGAGCTGGGTATAGGGCAGATGCAAACCTATAGCTATGCAAACCCAGTAGCCATGCTCTAAAGGGCTGAAAGAGCAAAGAGCACATCTGCCATGGTGTAGGCTGCAGATGTGGATAGCCACTCACACAATGTTGCACCAGCTAGAGCCCCGTTTGCCAGGGACCAGAGGATACATACTCCAGAATTTATACCTCTCCTCAGGGAGAGCTGACCTGATTTAAATAAGCACTGAAGACAAACTTCTGGCAAAGCATAAATCTGCACTGTTGTAGGGGTGTGATGGGTAGGGTATGTTAGAAAAGTTGACTGACTTTCTAATCCACCTTTTCTCCTTGGCTGCCCTTGTGTACTCTGAGTTCCAGCCACCGCAACAGGGCTGTGCCCCTGGGATCACAGAAGCTTGCCCAGACTTCTGCTGGAAACCTGGCTTTTGCGAGATGCCAAGTCTATTGTAAACTTGCAAAAATGATTATTCAGTAAACTCCCCTGTCACCAATTTAAGCCAAACTGTACTACACCACTTGAAATATAGAGTTATGCATCAGAACACATTTCCAGTTTTCAGAAACTTTTTGATCTCTGTTAAGCTCATCCTTTCTTATTTCTTTCCAGGTCCTTTCTGACAATGTCAGTAAAGCCCCACTCTTTTAGGCAGTAGCCATGGATGGAAGAACAAGGGTGGGGGGAATTTGCAGTAAATGAGGACAAAGATGCATCAGTCAGGGAGGGAGATTACTTGCGTAAGTGTGAAGTTGGAGTGAGTGGAGTTGATAATACGGAGCTAGAGGCCCAGTAGAAGTTGTGTTTGGCATTTACAAAAACGATAACATTTTACAAAAAATGATAAAAGTTCAGATGAGATCAGAAAACCAAAGGTTTTCCTTCTTCTGAGGGACTGAAAGTGGGCACGGAAAAGCAGTGAGTTTGGTGTTCAGAGAAGGTGCTAAAACAGCCTTGTGGCTTTGCAAGCTGTAGCTCTTCAAGCAGTAGCACAGGTGAATAAGAATTTGTGCTGCCTAGAGCTATGTGATTGTGTGGGAAGTCAACGGGGGAGGACAGGTGCCAATGAAAGCAGAGGATGGTATACTAATGGGGTGGGACAAACGTTGCGGGGTTGAATTCTCACAGCACTGTTTCTTTCTGGCACACAGATGCGCTACACAAGGAGGGTGTCAGTCTGGCCAGTGGCTTTTGTTGGGGGGCTGCGATATGAATCCCCAAAAGTGAGCCCAGCAGGGAAGGTGGTGGGCTGGAAAACTGTCTTTGACCCTAACCGGCCCTTTGCTATTGACATGGCTGGATTTGCTATCAGCATCAAGCTGATCTTGGAGAAGCCTCAGGCCAGTTTCAAGCTGGAGGGAGTTAAAGGAGGCTACCAGGAAACGAGTCTGCTGAAGGATCTAGTGACTATGGACGGGCTGGAGCCCAAAGCAGCCAACTGCACAAAGGTGAGCAGGACAAGAGACCTTGAAAATACATTCTCCTTGCTGGGTCCTGGCTGCTTTTGCAGCCTCCTGCCATGCTCCTCCACCTTCCACTGTGCCTGCCCTGTGCTGGCGCACGTCAGCGCCAAACGGTGCTGGGACAGACGGGCAGAGCTTGCCAAATTCTTCACAGATGCAAAGCTCAGAGAGCGCTGAGGAACAGTTAGTGCTATGCACTCTAACTGTGTTAATAAAGAGCCTCAGCCATACAATTCGCACCCAGATTGCTTCTCCAAAATCCAGGAGGATTGGCAAAGGGTTGAGTCTGGGTTTTCGGTCCAGAATGATCCCTCCTCCTTGTCACTGTTTCATGTGCCTGTGAAGTCTCTCCCAGGTTCAACTCCTTTGAATCACATGCTTCAAACAGCTGTGAGCCCCGGGTTGCTCAGGATCCCACCCAATGGATGCGCTGCTCTCGGCATTTCCATGGCATCCACAGCCCCTGAACTCTTTGTGATTCCCTCTAGGTGTTGGTCTGGCACACAAGAACTGAGAGGCCCACTCTGGTTAACGAAGGCAAGCGTGGATTTACAGACCCCAGAGTAGAGGTGTAAGCAGAGAGCCAGCTCCAGGGTGTGAGTACCCTTGTCTTTATTGGTTTTGGCAAGGCAAATAATCTGTACCTGTTTCCTTATTTATGCTATTATTTCCTCAAAGACCACATATATGATTGTCCCAGTAACTCCCTTACCATGCAACCCTTTGCACAAGAAGTAGATCCTCATCTTTACCCACTTACGGTCTGCATTTCATACTCATTCAAGCCTCCTTGCAGTCCACATGGAAGCTTTGCCTGCATACAGACAGAGAAAAGTGGCAGAAGAATCCCATGGTTTCAGTCAGTAATAATGCCAAGCCAAATTCCTTGCTCTCCTATTTCTGCCAGCTCCAAACTCTCTTTAATGTGGGAGTTGTCCTACAGTCTGTAGACAGAGATCACACTCCTGCAGACGAGCTTTTCCCCAGCAGCCCTGCCACTTCTGCAGTGCTCCATGCATCCACCTTCAGCTTTTATCCTGAATGAACAACTGTGGTGTGGATGCAGCAGGGAAAGACTGATGGGACACTTAGACAACCTCAAAACAGGAACCAGCAAAGAGCAACCTACACAGACTCTCACAGAGTTTGAGGGGCTCGGTACCAACATTACCAGAGCTAGGAATACATCTGCTGCTGAGGAGAAATAGTAAAGGCACTAGGAGTGCCTTTGTGGTCCACAGAGCCAGGTTCAGCAGCAGAAGGGGGCATTATGGCGACCACCACTGGTGAGGGCAGGAATGTATCAGAGATCAGTGATATGTTCTTAGAAGTAGAGATTGATGAAGAACAGGCTTCAGAGGAGCTATGACCTTCTCTGCCAGCTGCCATGCCCTCTGATCCCAATATCTGCCCTTGGCAGATTCCTAGCCCAAAAGTCCCAAAAGAATAAAGGTATCCAATTTGGGAGTACCCAGCTCTTTCTGGAATGACTTATATCTGTGGCAAGATGCAGGATGCTGAATGATTTACTCCTACTTTGGAAGATATTCCAGGGCTGCTTTCAGTCCTGACCCCAATATAGACCTCAACTCAGCTTTACCAGTGGAAATAAAACTGACAGCTTTTATACAGGCAGTCATGAGTATTTCAACTTCTGCACTGATCTGCTGTGTGCATTACTAGTAGCTGCATACAGCGTTTCCACATCATCTCATCATCTCTGAGTGACAGCCGTACAAAGTGCAAAGCAATCCCAGCGCCTGCACACCCAGCAGCAGACAGGAGGGACAGGAGTCAGTTGCCTAAACATAGACACCTGGTGCCACCATAGGGACCCTGGGGTAGCCTACCTGGCCCTCCTGTAGGGCACAAACTCTGTACCGTATCTGCCAGCTTTTCATTACTATCTCAGATATCCTAGCGATCCGTAAACGAGGCTAGACACCTACGCTTAGGCAGCAGCCCCTCTTTTAACATGTGCTTTTGTGGAATCCACTAGCAGTAACGAGCTTATTTTACATACACACCCATGCTGGGTCTGCAGTGGGCTAAAGCTACAATTGCCCAAACTCAGCTCATAAGGACTCAGAATCCAGTTAACTGGTCTGACTTACTTTGTAAAGGATGAGCAGGCTTATAAAAACTCGGACAGATTAGACCTGCCTTGCCCACTTGTCAGAGGAGGGGTTGACTGCCCCACTACAGATGCAGACATTTCATAAATGTGCATTTATGTATCTGCTCTTTTGTCGTCACCCTCTCTCCCCAGCCAAACACTCAGCCATCCTCCATGAGAAATGCCACACACCTGCTATGGATTCTCATGGGAATGAATCCCCGTAAGTTATTTGTTGTGGGAAAGGGAAGCGACCAGTCTGGGAGATTAAGACACTGCCACCCATTCACCAGGAGGACTTGCACCCTTACCCAGAGCCATCCTCTCAGGGTGCTTTCAAGCCAGAGTCTCGGCTGGGCCAGCTCTGTAGATTTTGAAGGAACTTTCCCACTTGCATTAGCAGAGAATTTGACCACAATCCCTTCTGCACCAATGTCTGACATGTGGGGCAGCTGCTCTGACCTGCCAAGTGGGCAGGTGGCATCCACTCCTGCAAGGTAAATTGCTTGACTGGGCAGTCAAGCAAAATCATTAGATTCCCCCCCTTAAAGTTTTAAATTGAGATCTCTGCTGACGGCTACAGTGTTTTGGCGGTCCTTACTATAAAGGCTGCTGAGCTTCAGAACCTTGACAGACATGATCTAGATAAGCCAGCGCTGAGAAAAAAAAGAGGTAAAATTGCTCCCCTGAGGATGTTCTGTTCTTAGACACAATAGGGAGAATATTTCTGTCTTTCCCTCCTGGCAATTAGTCCTCGTTGAGGATCAGATCGAGCCAGTCAAGTCCCAGACCTCCCAGAGGCCTCTTTCCCCTTTAACGCCCTGCAGATGTGAGCCAGGCAGACATTGCTTGGTGTGGGATTTGGTGCTCTGTTAATCTCTAGTAGGACCACTTGCATGGCTGCTTGGCATGTGTACCTACTTGGTGGACTGCCACAGACACAGTGTAAAGGGACCTGCTGATCATGTGAACTGCAAGATCGGGCTTCAACGGGTGCTGCATAAATAGCAGTTAATTTTGTCCCAGCTGGAGTCCGCTCTCTTCCTTGCCTGCATGCCCACCACCCTTAGCTGTGTCCAGCTGAACCACGGCAGTTTTTGTGAGTCTGGAGGAGAAAACTCCACGTGCCAAATCAGAGCAGATCTGCAAAGGGGGAGCAATAAGACACATCAGGGTTTTGCTTTTCATGAGAGACAACAAAAAGAGAGAGCTCAACATTTAAAAAAAGGAAAGTGGTTTTCTTTCTGCACTAGAAATTCTGCTTTTTTTGCTGCCCTGAGAACCATTAGGCAGGATCTGAGATGTGCTGGGATTGAGGATCAGGGGTGAGATCCTCAGCCACTTCCCCAGCCTCTTCGTGCAAAGCGGAGGAGCAGGAGGGACAAAAAGGGGATCTCTGAGCCCACCTTCAGGACAAAGGCTTTCACTGTGGAGATTTTGTGGAAAATGGCCGTAAGCCTGGTGTCTGAGAAACACTGTGGGGACATGCAGAGTAGGAAGGGGAATGTGGAGGATGGGGGAAATCCTTGGGATTGTCTGTATTGCAACAGGGGCCACAGAGCAACCAAAAGCTATCAGCATACATCCCTGCTGACTGTATTGAAACCCCCTCAAAACACAGGCTTTGGCTTCTGAGAGCAGGAGATGGAAATTAATTTSGCTTCGTATTTTTCTTTGTTAAAGCCCTGAAAATTATCACTCAAGAGTGGTGTTATAAAAACTACTTATTCTTATTGCTAACATCTATTTATAGGCCTCCTGCTGCCTTGTGATACTTGGAAACAGGGAAAGAAGTTCACCTGCATTTCAGAGCTTCCAGACAGACTGAACAGGGATCCTCAGATCTCATTCTTCTGCTCTTTCTTTAAAAAAATATCAGAGAGGTTAAAATAATGATTTTATGGGGAGGAAAAAAAAATCCTTCAAAAACTTTTTCTAATTCGTAAATAAAATAACCCAGCTAGGACTCTGTAGTRCAGATAGAACAAGCAGCTCTTCAGCCATATCCCCAGACCGAAGCTGTGCATAGTGTGGTTGAGGGACCTGGGTACTGTTGCCTGCCTCGTGTCTACCTGACATTTCCTGTAGGAAATGCGTCTCCTGCCCTGTTGTACTGGATGTGGTATCGACACCTCTATCTCCTTCTTACCTCATCCTGTGTTTGTTTTGACAGAGGCAGCAGGCAGTGATCGTTCCCGAAATTTGTCAGCAACCACAGCAGCTGCATGCACTGCCTGTTCTGCCCGGCCCTCTGCTCCGCTGCTGGAGGATGATAAACACCCCCAAATGTAGCCACACCGATCAGCTCCCACTGCCCGAAAGGTGGCAACAAGCAGGGACAGAGCTGATGCGGTGCCCTGCGATCCTACAGCTCTTCACCTTTGACTTCGTGCCCTGGCTCCCATTCCCCACCTGGGAGAGGAGTGCATCCCTTCCCCTGCGGGCTCTGTGTTTTTAACCATTCGTTAAAATGTATTAGATGCAATCTCCATTCTCGGCTGTGCCAGCACAGAGGCTGAAATCCAGGATGGGTGTGCGTACCTCTGAAGATCCCTCCTGGCATATCGTCAAACCTGAGCTTCAGCACAGCAGCTGCGAGCTGCAGTGATTCAAGGACAGGAGTTGTCACAAAAGCACAAACGTAGACCTATCAGCCTGAGGTTGGTATGCTCTCAAAACAGCTTTAAAACAAAGCTAGCCTGAGAGAGGCTCTCCCTCTGAAGGATGCACTCAGATACCTACACGGAGCAGCCTTCAGTGTTGGGGAGGGAGCTGTGCTGAAGTGCCYCATTTGGGGTTTGGGAGTTCAGAAGGGATCTGGTGCCTATGCCTCAGCTGAGAACTTGAACTGCCCTCGCTTAAGGTTGCTTTGGAAAATGCCGTCCCAGATCCCCAGGCCCAGAGCCCTCTCGATAAAGTTCCTCTCCCGCTCAGGGAGACCCAGCAGGTACCATACCTCAAAGGCCATCCCTCCATGTCTCACTGCAGACACCAGAAAGCAGGGGCAAAGATGGGTGGACTTGAAAGTGTTGTTCCTAGCCTGGAACCCTGCTGCAGCACTGTTGGGCACTTCAGTAGCCTCGGATCACGCATATGGACTTGCTTCCTAGACCTCCAGAGAGGAAGACACCTCTCTGGGGTGGAGGTGGGTGAGAAGTGCTCAGAGAAGAGGAACCCTCAGCCTGCGCTCATCTCCTGTGAGAACGTCAAGGAATGTGCATCATCAGGAAACATATCTTGAGCACATAGATGACAACTGAAATAGCAAATGTGACAAGGTTTTCCAGTTGAACTTTGAAAGGCACGTGTGGCCCTGTGAAGAGAGAGGAGACAGTGTCATGCAGAAGGGTTTTCCTCTCCCTCAATAAAACAGGAAGACAGCCAGGTGGAAAGCAGCCCACAAAGGAGGAGGTGGCAAATGAGGACCAAAGGAAGGATGCACCGGATTAAAAGCACAAGTGTTGGTACCATGTGTGTGCGTGGGGAGTGGTGTCGCTGTGACTTTTCCAGGAAGATTCCTTGAATGACCCAGAAACCCCTCTGAGCACATCTTGAAAACCATCTTTACTCAGGCCATGAGAAACAAGGCTTTAGGCATTCAAAACACATCGAGGATTTCACAGCTGGGGGAAAGTTATGAGCAATTGCACCCTCCCCTGCCCAAGAAATTCTGGACTGGCAGGAGACTTATTTATTTGTTGATTTATTTATACTAGAATTCTTCTCTGCCTATTCCTTGTTTGGTTTTGTTTTTTAGCTTAGATCACCTGACACGTTCATGAAGAAAGAAAATTTCCCCCCTCACCACAGACTCTCGCAGAAGAACAGTAGAGCTTGGTGTTCACCAATGAATGTCATATGTTCTGCGCTCCCTGGGGTTTCTTTACAATGGTGTCTTAAACTGGCAAAATAATCAGAAACACAGCAAGGAGGGGAGTACAGTGAAGGGAATTACAGTTCCTTTATGCAAGAGACGTGGGTGGCACTAAGTTTCTGGCTCCCAAGCAATCACAGCAAGGTAAAAACATGTGCAAAGGAGTGCCTCACTGAGCAGACAGTCCCCAATGGGATCTCAGGAAGGCTCCATGAAGGGGGGTCTTCGAAGGGTATCTGAGACAGGGAGTCGATCCATGTTCCCTCACGTGGAGAACGACCAGCCGTGCATCCTGCTATGGGAGGGGGGCTAAAGTACAGGAGGGGGCAAAGGGGGTGAGATGCCTCCTATCAGAGAGGAAGGCAGAAGAAATCAAAGAATAGGCAACAAATAGAGAAATGGAGGCTGCGTTTAGTGAGGCTTAGGCTAGGGTCTTTCTGGATGAACACACCCAACACTACAAGGCCACCCTGCCAGCCGTCTCAGCATGAAGGAATACTGAACGGGCCATGAAAGCGGTGTCTTCTCTGGGCCCTAGAAAGGTCCTTACAGAGCAAGGGTCTGGCATACTGGCACTGGATAGCATGAAGGAAGCCTGGTGTCTACAAAACACTTCTCATTCTCCATTTGTCAGAGCTTTGTGTCCTGTCCTCTGCAGGAGGTAACAGGCCTTGCACTCCAGTAGGCTTTGCCGATCCATCCCTGCCACCAGGCAGGTGGGCTCAATGTTTCCACCCAGCATTAAACCAAGATTAAGTCCGCTTCTTTGTGGTTTCAATGAATGAGGGAATAAAGGATTTATGATCCTCCATCTTYCCCTCCGAGATGGGCAGGGTTTCTGCCCGTATGAACAGGAGGGGATATGGCGATTAATTCCCTGGCCTTTACTGTCACGCAGGTCCTACATAGGATTTTGGCACTGCCGGAGTGTGTTTGTAGCAAGGGTCTATTCCCATTGCACAGGATGCCCTCCACACACATGTTTTTAGAGGGTTGTTCTCTCTGCATCCCTATAAGAAAACAAAATTATTATTCCTGTTTTTCCCACTGGGGGCCTAGATTCCAGTGATATGAGCTGCACTGTCAGTTCAGTGCCGGTCGGAGCCTGCTCTCACGACCAGCCCTATCGCACCATCTTCATTCTTGCCCCAGCCTGGCTCTGTGGAAGAGAGTTTCTGTGAATCAAGAAATTCTGTCAGTCACTGAATTGTGCAGGACCAAGACCTTGTATGGACAGCGTGGATGTACACAGCTGATATTCCAGGCTAGCAGACATTTGGACCTGTTCAGCACAAATACTSTTTTCTCTGTAGAGCAGCCTAAGGACAGCAAGGACTACTGCTGGCCAAAGTGTACCAGCTAAGGGTAGGTGAGTAAGAGACACCACAAGTTAAGATGGCTGTTTGTTAGCAGAGCTGGGTGGGAGAGCCCAGGAGTGGAGCAGCAGTCTGAGTTACAGGCTTCAGGGAAAGTGAATGCAGTGAATGCAGTAAGGAGGGAAGCTGCAGATCAAGCCTGAAGTGTTCAAAGAGAAGGCATCCCAGCGCCTGGTTTTTACTAGCATATTAGTATCTGATATTCATGTTCTCTGAAATTCATCCAATTAACCAACCAATGAATATTACTAACATTTCCTGTTGCAGAAAATACTATTGATGAAGGAAAGAGAATGTCAAGAAAGTAATTTTTAATGGTTATTTATTTATATTGAATGGTACTAAAGCGTTATTAAATATGATGTGAATAGTATGATATTGCACCATTGTCTTGTCTTACAGCATAAGTGCTTACTTCTTTTCCAGGAAAACACATTCTGTAAAAAACATTTTTTCACATTTGTGAAAAAACACTCTGTAATTGAGAATGTATCAGTTTTAGTTGTTCTCATTTCAGGTGTACTCCCTTCAGTCTTCATCTGACCTGAATGCCACAAGAGAAACTCAAGCAAAAACATTTCAGGTCCCTGAGACTGGTGCCTGCATTATGGAGATGAAGAGACAGGAGACAGGAGAATAYAGCCTGAACTCCATAGTCTTATGGCATCTCTAGCAGCAAGCTGTCATTTTGGTGACGTGGTAACAGTCCCTACTGAGATTGCCCTCTAAAGGTGCTGACCACAACTCAGAAGTGGGTGGTGGCCAAAACATAGGGCAGGCAGTCAGTTCTCCATCACAAGGGAGAGGGGAAAGGTGCCACAAACTGTATTAGTGCAATGGCAAGCTACGTTGCACGGTCATGCCTAAACAAGGCTGGTGCTGGCAGTGAGCAGGCTGCCTAATTTCTGTGAAGGTCTACTGAGTGACATCATGAGGTCTGTTCTGCAGGGTGCATGGTATCCACTCCAGCTCTGTTGAGCCAGCCAGTTCCTGCACACTGTTCTCCCCGCTGGGAAGAGCCAGGACAAGCTCTCCTGGCAGCAGTATGGTAAGAGACAAGGGATCTCCTGCAGGAATGTGGGTACGCATCACATCTCAGGTCTCAGCAAAAACTGATCCAAGGTTATATATCGATTTTGCCTGTCTGCTCTGTGAAAAGTCTCTCCCAAGTGGTTCTGGAGCCCATGAAACCTCTCAAGAGACACTTTTCAACTTTCTTCCTCCTGGAAGAGGACCAGTTGCTCAGGACAGGTAGCAATGGGAAGGCGGCGAGGGCAGTAGCTTGTGGCCCGCTGCAATACAGCCCCACTGCATCTCCTGGGGCAAGGGGGAGACACCCAGGAGCAGCACCAACAGGGTAAGGAAGTGCAGGCTAAGGCATTACAAGGTGTAGTCTTCCTAACCAACTACACACTGTTTCAGTCCCTGCTTCTGCCAGTCCCTGTAAGCTACAACCCACTGGGAAAAATGTATGGACTCTCACTGGGGCACTAGATGTCAGTGCAATGGGATCAGGTAGGGAAACAACTCTAGTCTCTTGGTTCCTCCTTCTCTCTCCAGACCAGAGGAGAATGGATGGGCCTATTTGGCAGGAGCCCACTGTTGGCTAATCCACAAGCCTGGGAGAAGCTAGTAGACCCAGGTCCTGTTTCTAATGTTCTCACTGATTTACTCTGTCATTTGGCCCAGGTATGTCACATCAGCTTTCTGTAACTTTGGGGGTTTTTAACAACAAGGGATCCACCTCCCAGAAACATGGAAGCACTTTTAAGACTCTTTTGAGGAAGCATTGCTAAAAATTTAGCATACTAGAGTACAAGCCAAATCCATCCTGGTGTAATAAAAAAATCACATTCACAAAGATGTTGCTTAAAGTGTAGTGTGAAGTGTACAAGCCAAGATCCTGCGACAGGCTGAGAAAGAACTGCCATGGCCAAAGGTACCTGAAACGTCCACCCCACTAGAAAACACCGTCATCCTCAAAAAAGAAGGACAGCTCTGCTTGGCTATGGTGGCTGAAAGCCTCCACAATGCCTGTACAAGTTTTAATGCTACCTTCCTCTTCCCTTGACAGAAACCCTGGGGATTGGGAGGGCAGTGGATAAGATGCATTGACTGACACTGCCTGAGCACCCTGCTTGGTATCACTGTGTTACACCAGCGCATCGTTCCTCCCCTCCTTGGGTCCTGCATTTTCAAGGCCAAGCTTCCCAGCCACTCTGCTGCATTTTCAACAAGGATCTGGTGCAGGCCCCAGGAGACAAAGCAGGGAGGAGAAGGGGAAAGGGAAAGAGAAAGAGCAAGCAAGAATGAATCTTATTAAATGGAGCGAGGTACTTCTCTCAGTCTCTCATCACATTGGGGGCTGATTGGAAGTGAAATTACACTTGGAGGAGGGGAAGCCCCCTCCCCTGAGACAATCCAGAGGCTCTCACACAAACTTAATTTCAAGCTCTGTTGAAGATGGTGTTTGTCTTTTTTTTTTTGTATGCATTCAATTTAATTTCTCAGGCAGACGTGTGAAAATGAGAAAGGCAGACCTTTGACTGTGAAGACAGCCCAGTGCCTGCTTCTTACAGATCCAGTCTCAGATTGTTTTCCTCCATCACTGCCCTCAATAAATCTGTGCGCAGGGGTTGCTAAAATGCCCACCRCCTCCCTTCCACACTCCAGTGGAGACAGTTAAATTATTTTTTTTTGCATTTAAGCAATCAATTCATTTTTAATTCAAAACACCCCCCAGCTTTTGACAGCTCTGTTTAAAACAGGAGCACTTGACCTTGAAAAGGCTCAGACCTGCTGGCACCGTGGAGTTCTGATCTGTACTCTGCTCTCCAGTCTGTACTTGCTTGCTGTCTTGTGAGAAAAAAGCTCGTGGTGGTTTCTGATCCACCTGTTTTGGTGACAATGGCTGAAAGGGAAGGAGAGGAACTGCATTTGGTTTTGGAAGGCTCCTGAGGGAGACATTCCTGGAGATTCAGCTCTCCCAGCCCACACAGAAACACGTGCTGTTCAGCTCCTCTGCAGACAGTTGATCTGGCTAGTTGCATGTTAGTTTTCCAGTCTTGAGAGCATATATACACACAGGTAAAAATACAGCTTGGGGCAGGCTGTTGCCTTTCCAGCTGACCTGCTTCTTGTGCCCAGGAACAGACACAAGGAGACAATTTTTACAACTAAGCCCTGACTGCCAGGAAGTTAGCAGAGCTGCCGGCGCAGGACCGCTCCGGCGGGTCCGGCTTCTCCCTGCCTCCGAGACAGATGGAGGCAGACAGGCGTTGCCCAAGTTGTTCCTACATCGTGATTTCCTACTGTGACGCAAGGGAGGATCGCAAGCAAAGCATAAAGCATAAAGCAGTACCAGGCTCTAAAACAATTGCTGCCTGCAACCCCAGGTCATACCATGAAAATCTTGGTTCCTCTGTGTGTTTCATGGTTGACGCAGAGATTAATTCTTTCCTGTCCGTGGCATTGTACTCGCTGGAGCTTTCAGCAGAGCAGTGAGTGTTGCTTTGTTTTATGGAGGGGAAGACAAGCAGGGTGGGTTTGCTGTGGTCATGGGGGAAGTGGCACAGGGAGAACGTAAATGGTTGAGACTCCCAGCGGTGCGCAAGAAAAGCAATCTGCAGCAGAGGCATTGGGTGGGTTTCAATAAAGCAGGACTTTGCCCAGGCAAAAAAAGTGTTAAATACATTTTTTATTTTAAAAACCGATTAATTTAAAATTAAACGTGAAATGACAATTTACATCCAGGCCTTAAGCAATCCACTTGAATGGAATAATGGGTTGTTCTGCACAGCAGAATGACTGAGGTCCAGTTTCCTATAGATGTGTCCCCTACATCTTAGTCCAGCTCTGAAGCAAGAGTACTCCCAGCTCCCCGTATAAATGCTATCACCCTCGCCCCCCATCTTTTTCCCATGCCACCCCGTTTGGAGGGCAAACAGCAGCACATGCTTTGCCTGGTTTGAGGCCAGGCGTGCTGGCTGATGGGCCAGCACACGGGAGCCGACTGCCCAGCCAGCGGCTACGTCTTGGAGCGGCACGGGCGGCTGAGCTAAGGGTGCCTGCCCCTTCTCGCGTGCCCAAATTTCCTTTTTACTACTCTCCTCAGTGCAAACCCAGCCACTGACTTTTCTTTGAAGCCTTGTAGGAATTTAGTATCTGTAAGACTTCTTTTCCTCTGCCAAATTTAAGTGAAAATGGGCAACACGTTAAGAATCCGTTATGAGAGCAGGCGGGCAGCACAATCTCGTAAGCCCCATCTCATTAAGAAATCAGCCACTAAAGAGATGGGTGTAAAAGCCAGAATTTTTATGGGCAGGGAGGCCGTGACAGGAGGTCCCTCCCTGTGGAGGCTACGCCGCTGTAGTGCCTTCAGGCGTAGGTAGCGAGTAGTGTATTCATTTCATTTCTCTGTCTCTGCTMAGTTCAATGAGCAATTCAGCGTCGCGACAGCGGCTGTGGGTTGAAAGAGAAGAGCCGTGCTACAGCTCAGCAGCAGCCCCTACCCTCCCTCCCCTCCGCCCCACAGCGCCGCGACTCGGCCGCTACCCGGAGGCCACCGCGCTTGAGGGCCGTGACAGCAGCGGGCGCTGAGGGAGCCCGGGGACTACATCTCCCAGCATGCCACGCGGCGRCACAGCCCGACCGGGCTCCGCCCTGCCCCGCTATGCATGCTGGGAGCTGTAGTCTCGTCGGAAGGGGGTGCGCGCGCGGGCTCCCCCTCATGCAAACCACGGGCGCCAGGCGCGGGGCGTGGCTGCTGTGGCGGCTGCGTGACGGTTGGGCGGAAACGGCCGCGCCGCCGCCATCCCCCGCCAGCTCCGCGGCGGGGTGAGGGCGCTCACTTCCTCACCCCGGGCTGGGGCGGAGCGGGGGGAGGTCGGTCCCGCCGCGCTTGGGTCGTCCCGCCCGTGTGCCGCTCTGCCCCCGGGCGTGCGGGCGGTCCTCTCCCGGAGGGGCTGTGCTTCTCGCGGTTGCCTCTGCCTCAGAGAGCCTGTCCTGCGGGGGTAGGCGTAAGGGTGTGGGAGGGCGGCCGCTGCGCCTGTGCTGCTGCCTGCCGGGCTCGGGTGCCGCTGCCCCCGTGGCTCTTATGCTCTGCGTGGGCTTGAAGGGCTTTTTCTGTCCTTCAGTCCGGCTTGCAGAGCTTGGAGCGGGAAGGGGTGGTTTGGCTCAAAGCGTCCTGACGAAGCCGTGCTAGAAGAGCAGGCTGCCGCCTCAGAAAGTTTGAA
Organism: Phoebastria nigripes; assembly: GCA_035582835.1. Classification (NCBI taxonomy): domain Eukaryota; kingdom Metazoa; phylum Chordata; class Aves; order Procellariiformes; family Diomedeidae; genus Phoebastria; species Phoebastria nigripes. Next base: position 1,557,861 of record JAYKAV010000389.1, on the reverse strand, counting down.
GAGAAGGAGGAGGTCGAGGTCTGCCGTGCCCAGCGATGTAGCCCTGAATGTAGAACGGCAGCCCGTGGAAGGCAGTTAAACTCCTCACCGGTCTGATTCCAGAGCATGGGCTAAAAACTATGTCCCTCTCTCGTGTCGAAAATCCTTGTTTTCTGCTGTTTCTGTTTGTTTTCCAAGCAATATTTATCCTGATACTCTACCGAGGTGGACCTTCCAATGTGTTTCGAGGGTTTTTAGACTCGCATCAGATTCTGGATTACTCAAAAACTCATGATGTGTATACAAACCTCAGCTTGTTTACCCAAGCTCCTAATGAAGAAGCTATGCCGTACTGCTCAGTGCAGTCACCAATATTTGGTAGGTATAAACTGGTGGTGTTTGAATTAGCTGCTTTGGTACGTGATAACGCTGAACACTTTCTAAACTTAAGTTGTATATTTTTCGAACTTTTCCACTTTAGAAGTGGTATACTGATGTAATACTTACACTGACAAAACTTTCTTGTGTTTAATTAACTCATTTTTATTGGTTATACGAGGAAAAGTATTTTACTGATCTAAAAACTTCCAATATTAAGAATTTGGCTACATAGAGATTGTAGAACAAGAGTGAAAACAGTGCATGGTGTTAATACTAAGTTAGTAATGCTTTTTTTTCGCTTGGTGGTCCTGTATAAAATGTGCCAACGATTGTACTTTGGTAACTGCATAATTTTGACTTCTGACTCACTGTAACTCCTGGGTTCTTTGTCTCAGCTTTATATCAAGCCTGTAGTTCAATATAAATTGATTAGGTTAGCTTTAAATATCGTTTGTATGAGAATGTAGCTGGCACCTTGCTCTTCATGGTGATCTTTTTGGCCTATGACTGTTATGCGTCCTTTAGACGTAGAAACTTCTCCTTTAGACTTAAAAGTCTGGTCACCAGGTTAATTTGTATTTACAGTAGGAGCAAATTAGAGCTGATCCTAGAGGCAGCATTAATCCAGCTACTGCACTACTAAACCAGTTGAGAAACTTTAAGTAAATACAAAGTCAAACCCATAAAACAAGTTTGTTGGTAGTAAAGTGGTGCATCTCTGGTGATAGTGAATCAGTTCCACTCAGCCAGCCAAGAATGGATGAGTTCTGTAAGCATGCACTTACAGCTGGTTTGGGGATGCCTACTTCTTAGAGTACTGTGTAGTAAGTTACCCTTGTCTGGCTTTCTGTGCTGCACGGGTTTCTGCATATCTAGGTCTTGCATATAACTAGTCTGGGAGCTCTACTTAGTAATTGCCCTGCTGTTCTAGGAAAGCTGATCATGGCACGTGGAGCACGGTGAGAGCAAATGGCTGACCTTGGTTCACAGGTCGAAGTATTGTTGAAAGCTAGTGCTGTGGTTACTCTTGTGTCAAGTTGCTTAGTGAGGTTAGAGAACTCTGCTGGGACGCTTTGGATGAGCCTTTTTAGACTACAATCTTCGTAATGATGCTTGTTCTTTTGGGAAGTTTTCTTCCTCTGTCACTGAAGTTAAATGAAATACACGCAGTATGTATGATGAAACTGTACGATAACTTTTGGGTATATGCTTCAGCGTTTCCCTTGGAAACAGGTCTTCTAAATAAATACTGAAATACTAATAGTACAGAGCCTTTTTGCACAGGTGCCAGTTGTAATGGTCTTTAGTGCAATCTCTGTTCATCACTAGCAGCAGCCCATCAGTTCTTTTGGGAAGCTACAATTCTGTGTTTCCAACTTAACTGTTTTATTTGAAAAAGCACAGCAGAAATGTGCCTGCACCATGCTTGTCTCCACTACTGACGAGAATCCGCTGTCCTGAAAAGAGTCAAATGAGAAAGCTTTGGTCTCAAAAGAAAGAAAACCAAACAGACCTAGGTGCAATTCTGTGCAGCTTGCCTGCAAACCATCAGATAAGCAAGAGTAGTGACGTATATGGAGGAGGCAGATGCAGAGTAAAATTACACTAATCAATGCTCTTAGAGCTGTGAAATCTTTTTAAGACCTCTTCTTCTGCCCATCCCTGAGAGTGCTGAGAACAGGGGGGATTGGCCTGCATGTGGTACTTCAGAGCTAAAATGAAAACATAATGTTAGCTATAGACAGAAACAAACAGTAAAGTTGACTGGGAGAAAAAAAAAAAGGAGGCAAAGTAATTGTGAAAGTTTTGCTGCATAAAAAATTGGAGTTGAGCATATGAAGCATTGTTGCTGTGAAAAACAAATCATTTGCAGCATTGATACAGACTCAGCGTAAGAAAAATGAGTGCTCTGCTACAACTTAACTTTTACTTGGTGATATTTCCCTTTAAATATAAGAAGTAAATTATTCCTTCTGGTATTACTATATGCCAGCCTCTTCTGTGTGTTTTTGGTTTTTTATTTTCCCTTGAGAAATGCATGCTACTCAGCAAGGTACTTGCCCTTTGTTTTATATGTAATGGGCATGTATGAATAGATATATAAATACTTTATAAATGTCTTGATTGGTTGTTATCATCTTCTCTCATGGGACTGATCTCTCCTGGAAGCGTTATATCAGAGAGAATGATGCCTTTTAATATTAATTTCATGAACTTCATTAAATGAGATTTCAAATCAATTCTTGAGGACTCCAGTCTCCGATTCAGAGCTGGTAATAAGTCACTGTGTCCACTCCAAAGCGTGTTAAAGTAACTGGAAGAATGCCAAATGGCTTAAATGGTTTCTGCATCAGGGCTTTTATGAAGTGCAGCACTTTTTCCACTTATGTATATAGTAGATCATTTCGATAACTGTTTGAATGTAACATCAGCTTGCAGCTCATCTGTCTTTTTCCTACCTCCTGAATCTGCAGCATCTTGGTTCTTCCAGGGCTGTGGAGTAAGAATTAAAGTATAATTGCTAAACATCTCTGCCTTGGAGGAATTAGGCTCTTGCTGACTAATGTTACTTTTTTAGTGCTTAGTGGTGTCCATTGAACCTTTTGTGACCGACAACTTGAAAAGCATTGTACTAGATATTCAGTGTCTTCATTAATATTGTGAATAAATGACTCAAGTTCCCTTAAAGGTTAAAGTTTCTAGACAAATAACCAGTTCCCTGTTTCTTCCTTCTTTGTTTTGGAAAAAGCAAAGTGTTTATATGTTAGAGTTGTGCTTATTCAAACTTAACGAAGTAGCATTTAAATTCAAAATCTGACTTTCTCACATTGCATGCAAGATGTGTTGTTTGTTTCGGTTCATCTTTTCTTCTTACCAGGAAGAAGCTTGATGCTAGAAGACTCAGGGCTTTTTTTTTTTTTTTTTTAAAGAGGTACCTTACTTCATGCATGGTATGTGCTGAACGAGTTGGTTTGGCCCTTGAGGACTTTAATAGTTGAAAGTTCTGTCTGTAATTCTGCTGTTTTAACTATGCTTGTGCTATGGAAGAATTTTTTTCCAAGCCCTTCTTATAGTAGTTGCTCCCTTTCATTCCCATCTGTCATAACCTTTTCATGAGTGTGACCATCTGTGGTGGTAATGAGTAGCTCCTGCTGCATTTTCTAGTGGCTGCTCTCCTACTAGAGTTTCTTCTCTTGGATTTAAAGAGAAGTAAAAAGGTGCGAATGCTGAGATTTATTTTCAGCTGCAGTTGAGACATCCTTGTATTCTGTCATTAGAAACTGATGCTTAAATTAAGGCTGCTGGTCTGCCTTTTTTTTTTTTTTTTCTTTCATTCAAACAGTGGTAGAATTATACAAATATGACTCTGTTGATGTAGTGTGTGGTGCTGCACTTCCTCAGTGAGGTATTCATCCATGCTACTGTTCCCGTTTATTTAGCTTGTGTAAATTCTGCTTATTCTGGTTGAACTCAGTAATTATAGCTGCTAACTCTAAATGTGTAGCAAGGAGTTTAGAAGCCATCTAGTTTCTTTCTTAAGATGGGATAGATCTGGTCAAAATCAATAGATCCCCCGATAGTCAAATGTGTTGCCTAGAAAGTAAACCAGCTAACAATACAGACAGGGAACTGTGAGTTTTAACTCCACACACTAAAGTTTCATATTAATTAAACACCCTCTGTGTGATGGTACAGGCATAGAAAGAGCTTAGGAACCAGGCTACGGAGAAATTGCTTGGACACTTCAGGGTGCTGATTCTGTACCTTGTCTGAATTGGGATCCTATGCTTTCTAGCATGTCTAAGATGGGCTTTTCCTCCTTTCCCAAAGCTGCGCTTTAGCAGTTCTGTTTTTCCCTATTTTGTCCAGCCTGCAACTGCTCTGTGCATTTCTGGGGTTTAATTGGATTACAGTGCATTAGCCTTTTGTTAGTTGGGCAGGAATGAGACCTGAGAGCTAGAATTTAGTTCATAGCTAAGGAGTGTAGGGCAGCCAGAGGTTTTGGGGATATAAGTCACAGACTAACTTCTTTTTTTGTGTGTTTCCTTGGCATATACTAGATTGAGTCTCTGAGCTGAGTTGTTTGAGGTATGGAGCCAGGCAGCTCGGGAGAACATGACATCTTGAAAAACCTGAAAAATGCAGATATTACCCTCATGAATCATATGCTTGGGTATGGAAGGAGACAACAGGAGTGAAACTATTGCACGTTATCTTACTCATACCCTTATGTCCAAATTTAGATTTGATTTTTTGGAATTTAAGGATTATCGCTACAGAATCTTACTCTGCAATACAAAGAGCCCCGATGATATTATAGAAAATAAAACCCTGCCTTTGTGGGAGAACAAAAGGGATTAATTCCCTTTCTTATATTTTCCTTGGAGCAATGATCTGGAGTTGAAATCCAATCTGAATATAACATTTCTTTAGCAAGCTCCAGTTGGCATCAAATCAGTGGTTAATGGTGCTTCAGTTAAAAGATCCGATAATCAGGGAGTTCATAGAGCTAAAAAGCAACATAAATTACAGGTTAAAAACAATGTTGGACTGAAATGTGGTGTTCTTAAAGGCAGAACAGGAAACTGTCTGTGTAGAAGTAGGTAATAACATCATAAAATCTTAACAATAAATGTGACCTAGATTCATGGGCCCACAGCATGATTCTCTGAAGAATCAGAGTCTTCTGTTTCAGGTACAAAGGTATGGCAATGTATTCCAGTTTCCTACTGCGGGTAACACAGTCAAATTCAAATTCCCCCTGTGTTTTAGATACTTAGGGAAGGATTGAAAAGTGATACTTAAGAGTCAGCTATTGCAAGATCTTGCTGACAAGCAAAACTCAGGTTTTCCTTTTAAAACCAAACAAAAACCAACCAACCAACAAAAACAAACCATGAAGTGGGATTCACAGTGGCTAGACCTTTTTGACGGTGCGAGGAATGGGATCAGTGGCCGTTCAGACCGGCCTTCAGGAAATGCCATTATGTGTGTTCCTTGAGGAGGAAAAGGAGACACTTATCGAGTGTAGGTTTGCCCATCGGAAATGTGAGGTATACCAACTTCCACATACTAGCAAAATGTTTCCCAGTTCTGAACGTACAGCTTGAATCTTATGCCAGATTTAGTCCCTAAGCCTTGTTAGTGCTCAAAAAAACCTGAACAAAACAGTGGAGGGATGTTGCTTCCTTCTGAGTCAGTGAAACAGGATGTGGGTGAACACAGGCTCAATTTTTTTCGTTAGAATTGTAGCAGAGACTTGAATGTAGGATGGGCTGGAAGAAATCTCTTCTGGACTCACCTGCTTAAATACTTAATTAGACTTACGATACACCCGTACCTTTCCTGCTCAAATGAAAGCTACTAAATACCAGGCCTAAATATTTGCTCTTTCTCTCTCAGGCTTCACTATCAGAAGTTTTTTGAGAGAATAATTTATTTCAGTGGTTTAAGAGGGAGTCTGACTTACAAGATACTGAAAACTTGCTTTAAGACAGTCATAGGATTAACTATGAGCTTGGAAGGAAAAGAAGAACTTATTCATAGCTATTTAAAAAACAAAACCCAAACCAAAACAAAAACCAACAACTTGCCTCACAGGCTTCTGGTGCAAAAAATGTTTTGTCTTTGGGTAGCATGGCCTGCAGAGAATTGTTGGTCCTACTTAAAGCTGTCATTTGAAATTGTCAGCTTTTAGCTGTGATTTAGGTAAAGGTTTCTTCCTAGTTCATTTAAGTAATAGATTTTATTTGCTTTTTATTTTTAGATTTTATTTATTTTTATTGATACCCCCTTGGGGGATGAAGGGATTGAGAGCAGCCCTGCCGAGAAGGACTTGGGGGTACTGGTGGATGAAAAGTTGGACATGAGCCGGCAATGTGCGCTCACAGCCCAGAAGGCTAACCGTATCCTGGGCTGCATCAAAAGAAGTGTGGCCAGCAGGTCGAGGGAGGTGATTCTGCCCCTCTACTCTGCTCTGGTGAGACCACACCTGGAGTACTGTGTCCAGCTCTGGAGCCCTCAGCACAGGAAAGACATGGACCTGTTGGAGTGGGTCCAGAGGAGGGCCACAAAAATGATCAGAGGGATGGAACGCCTCTCCTATGAAGAAAGGCTGAGAGAGTTGGGGTTGCTCAGCCTGGAGAAGAGAAGGCTTCGGGGAGACCTTATTGCAGCCTATCAGTACTTAAAGGGGGCTTATAAGAAAGATGGGGACAAACTTTTTAGCAGGGCCTGTTGTGACAGGACAAGGGGGAATGGTTTTAAACTAAAAGAGGGTAGTTTTAGACTAGCTATAAGGAAGAAATTTTTTACAGTGAGGGTGGTGAAACACTGGCACAGGTTGCCCAGAGAGGTGGTAGATGCCCCATCCCTGTAAACATTCAAGGTCAGGTTGTTTGGGGCTCTGAGCAACCTGATCTAGTTGAAGATGTCCCTGCCCATGGCAGGGAGTTTGGACTAGATGACCTTTAAAGGTCCCTTCCAACCCAAACTATTCTATGATTCTATGATTTTAATCTTGTTCTGCATTTGTGCTTTATTTCCTTAGAAGTTGATAGTGGTTGGAAACCATTAAGACACACTGATTTGTGTATAAATATAACTCTTCTGCTAGTTCTGGAACCTTTTCTCACTACCCAGAAGGACAGGCATTTAAATAATTGTAGAATTTGTTTGTTCATATTGTTACAATATGAGACTTGTGTTAAAATGATGATTGACACTTTATATTGATTCTTTCTTACTTGTGACTTGTCAAGCTTTTTCCATCTGAAGAATGGAGGAATTCAGATAAAAACGCAGAATTATTTTTTTAATTAGGTAAAACCTGTTAAACATACTGGATATGTTTTGCATTTAAAATCGAGGTGCTGACTAGAGGAACTATCATATGTAGTTTCTTTTGCTACCCTGCACCTGTTCCTGAAAATATGATCCTGATATGAGATAACATCTCTCTTCTTCCTTCTCAGTTCTGTCATCTGCTTCTCCCAAAATTTTGGAAGTACTGCCTGTTTATCACTGTGTATCACGTGCCCTTGTGGGATATGATTATAACATCAAATTGAACTTGAAACTTTTTTTACGATAAAGCTAACATTTCCTAAAGCGTTTGTATTCATCCAGGCTTTAAACTATTTCTCCCCCAACCTGCTGAATATCCTTTTGGACATCTTTGTCCTTGAATCTCCTCTGAAAGAGGCTTAGAGACTTTTTCCATATGGGTACCAAAAGCAGATATGTCTGTTTATCTTGATTCATTTTCAACACTATTCTTACAGTGAATACATTTATTCAAGGATCCCATCTAAGCAACACAAGACAGAAGGTTTGCTTGTGTAGTAGTAAGCCAATATCAGGAAAAAGCAAGCTGTGCAAGAGCCCGGTGAGGCTTGCTGGCTGTGCCAGGACTTGGGATGCCTCTCTGGCAGGTYGCCTGCTGGCCTAGTGCTGAGCCCGGCACCCCTTGGTGTGGAGGTGACCAGCAAGCAGTGGTGGAAGCCATCATGTGGGCACATCTGCATGGCGTTGTTAACTGTTCTGTGCTAGGGTAGGGCTGGTGTCTTAAGTAGTAAACATATGTAGCTAATCCGATAGGTTTGAATGAAGGTTGAGAAACATCACTGATCTTTTTTTTTTTTTTCTTTTTTCTGTCTCTCCTTACAGTTGGTCCATTAACCATCACCTTCAGGGTGCTCCCTAGTGAGAGAATGATCATCAAAAAAAATCCTTTTGTTCAGTCTGGTGGCCGCTACAGGCCACCTCACTGCTTGGCCCGCTACAAATCAGCCATCCTTGTAGCCTACAGGAACCAGGAGAAGTACCTTCACCACCTTCTCTACTATATTCATCCTTTCTTGCAGCGCCAGCAGCTCAGTTACAGTATCTACTTGATTCAGCAGGTAAATCTAAATCAGATGTGCCTGGTGGTGTAGTTGAGCTTCCCAGTTAAGGGTTAGGTTCTGACCAAGAAATGTGAATCTTCTAAGGTAGAAGTATGGTTTTATGCATGGGTTTAGAGCAGGTCAGTTACATGCTGTCCCATCTCCATGGCTGCTAATGATGGAAATATCATACAACTTGTTGAGATCATCATTCTGCTATTGATTTGTTCTGCCTTTTTTTTTCTTCTAGAGGGATAAAGTTGTCATTAAGTGGTAACTTGTATTTTCAGCTGTTCAAGAGTTGAATGTGGTTTGTCTGTAGCTTGTCATTGTGGCCACTGAGCAAAACTGTTGAGACTAAATGCTAAAGTGAAGTTGGATATTTTTAGTCTGTATCAAATAAAAACACCTGGCTTGACCCTGCTGTGGGCCAACCTATGCAGGTCAAACAGCCATTTTTAACTAACATGGACAGGTGTGCAAAAGTCAGTTGTGAGAGAGCAAGTTCTGGATTCATTAATTAAAACTGATAGTTGATTGGGAGGGGGAAGAAGCTTTTTTGTCTGACCAAGATCTGTTTTCTCATTTCTAAGCTTTAATAAGCAGTAGTCAGGGCAAAAGTGTTGATGTGCAGATGTACACCGGAGGATTGACTTACTGGTCTCTCAAAAGTCAGCCTTCTTCAGGTGCCCAGGGTATGTAGCCCCTGACACAGCAAAGCTTACAATTGCTGAGAATATTGTGAAGAGACTGGGTGAAATTTTCAGAGTCTGGGGCATGAAATTTGCAGCCAGTATTGATTCATTCCAGTGTCATTCAACTGAATAAGGCTTTTTTACTAACATAAATTTTAATTGAGTTATCCTCTTTGTTGTTTTGGTGAAGAAATGTAGGTTTTCTTTTCCAGGTGGGGAATGGTACATTCAACCGAGCAAAGCTGCTTAATGTCGGTGTACGGGAAGCCCTGAAGGATGAAGACTGGGACTGCCTTCTCCTGCACGATGTGGACCTAGTACCTGAGAATGATTATAATCTCTATGTTTGCGATGAATACTATCCCAAGCATATGGCTAGTGCCATGGATAAGTTTCAGTACACGTAAGTGCCTCCATTTGCTTTGGATGTATGTGTCCTAATTGGTGCACTTTCTGCATAGAAAGTATGAATGGGGACAGTGGAAGATACAACCTTTAAGAGGCTTTCTGTTTGTTAGTTTTGCACTAGTGACTTCCCCAGAAAAGGGTATTCTTGACCTGAGCATGCAATCTTGAACGGTTCCTTGCCTGCAGTTCCCTGTTCCACTGTTTGCTCAGCTTGGCAAATGACTGGGAGATTTGTTTGCCTTTCCTTCCAGAATAAAAGTATAGGGTGGGAATTACTGGATCACGTGGAAGATGTGTGATAGGATGCAGGTATTTTGAACTAACCCAAGATGTGAATTTCAAAACCAGCTTTACTTTGGTCT